>JASTWQ010000016.1:0-600000 GCA_035220615.1 Leptothorax acervorum
TTTAAATTTATAAATATTTAAGATTTATTTAAAATAACATTCTGCGTGACATTGTTAATTTCAGAATTCTTATAACAATATGATTTATCTATGCTTTTATAAGTTAGTAAAAAGTCATGTAATATAGAATATACATACAGAGTATCCCTGGACTCAGTGCCAAAACTGATACAACGGCTTTAGCACATGAAAACAATTCGAAAATGTCTAATATACATATATGTATATGTCCGAATTCGAATGGTTTCGGATTCAAGTTATATGGTATTGAAGTTAATTTCGTAAAAAGACATAAATTAAAACAAATGTTGTTTAATATTTTTTATTCTGTTTAAAGCTTTACAAAAAGTGCTAAAAAATTCCTCCACGGTTTTAGAACAACTACGGCAACTGACACTTAATGCTGCTAATATCATATGCGAAACTTCAAACTCTTAATTTTCAAAAAGCTTGAAACAATTTATTAATTTGTGCTAGAAAGTGCTGTGTTGAAGTTGACGGAGAAATTTTTGAGCACCTTTTGTAAAGCTTTAAACTGAATAAAGAACATTAAACAACATTTACTTCAATTTATGTTTTCTTACGAAAGCAACTTCAATACCTTATAACTCCGAAACCGTTCGGATTCGGACATATGTTTATTAGACAATGACGTATATATAGGTACATAGACCAAGCATTCCGTCCGCTGATTGAAGCCGGGAGTTGCAAGTGAGATAGTTGATTTGCCCCTAGTGCTTTTTCTCACTCTATCGTATAGAAGAAATATGGCCTCCCTAAAAGATAGAGTGAGAAAGCACTAAGAGCAAATCAACTATCTTACTTGCAACTTCCGGTTTTATTCGTTGCTACAGCAGAAGTATAGGAATGCTTGGTCTATGTATATACGTCATTGTTATTAGACATTTTTGACTTGTTCTTATGTGCTAAAACCGTTGTACCAATTTTGGCACTGAGTACATGCAGGGACACCCTGTATAACTAAATACGGATCAATTATATTATCTTTTCAAGTAATACGATACTTTATTTAAGAGCACAATATGTGTCAAGTTAAGATATTTAAACGCAACAATTTAAAAATTTTATGACGGGTAGATGGCGTATAATTTAAAAGTGAGAACAAGCAACATTAAGGTAATAATTAGTTTAACAAATTAATAAAAATATTTCAAAAATTATTGCAATCAATAATTAGTATTGTATCTGTTAAATATAAATTAGATTAAAAACATATTTTTTAAAATATTTTTTCTTTAAAACTGTTCGACATTTAGTTTAAAATAAGATTGTGTAAATTAAAATTATTTTGATATTACTTATTCAGCGTTTTAGCGTAATCCAACAAATTAGTTATCACTGATTAATCCAATAAATGTATTTATAGTTCAATATATTTTATATGTGTATTGTGCATTAACAGCTAATCTATTACATAAAAGCGACCAATGATTTTATAGATTTTTTTATTTTTTGTTACGGAAATAAATTTAATTTTGACCGTGAAAATAACTACTTTGTTATATTGCCTAATAAAATGTCGTACATAATTTCATTATCAAATACGATATCGTGAACAATGTTGATTGCTTTTTTGCGTCAGTGTTTTAGATGGTACACCGCAAAGACATAAAACCAATATTGCATAAGCCTTATGTAATGGATTTTGGCTCACAATCAGTAATTTACATGAATTTATTTACACTGACATGGACATTATCATACATTTAAAGAGATAATAACATCAGTGACAGAAATAATAACATCTTACATAGTATACATAGAGATATACTGACTAAAATTAACAAAAAATTATGTTTGATTAGCAGCCTTTAACGTTTAATTTTTGAGAATCTTATTTGCATGTGTGTATATATAAAATCTAAATGCTACCAAAGATATTGATATATAGACATGAGGCGATAATAAAGTACAATTCATAGATTAAAAATAATTAAACGTAGAATATAAATAACTAAATAATTTTTCAAGAATCTATGAAACTAAATAATTAAATACGAAATATCTGAAGAAGTAATATTTGGAAATATTAATTTTTACAGATAATAAAAGTTTTTAAAAAAATATAAGACTATTATATTTTGAGAAATATATTTTTTAAATATATTTTATATTAGGTACATATATTATACCTATATATTTTTTATAAGAATAAATACACGTATATTTCTTTTGTAGTTTACAATGTTAATATTATTTATACAAGAACAAAAAATAATCATTTATTATAGAAATATACAATTGAATTTATTGGATTAAATATCCAGATAATATCCACCTTTATATTTTAAATTATACAATTATAGACTGCGGTCCACTTGACGCTACAAATGCTCTGAAGCATTCCTCTTCTACTTTCTTTCAATGAAGAAAGAAGGAGAAGAAGAACGCTTCAAAGCATTTGTAGCGTCAAGTGGACCGCAGCCATAGGCATAGAAAAACAATTGCTTAAACTTTTTATTAAAGAAAAATTCTTTTGATATCTAATATAATATGACTTCTCCAATTTATGACTTCTCAATTAATTTTTATTTTTAATTTTTACATTTTTTTATAATTCTAACATTGATAAGGTAGAAACTTCCGAAATTATTAAAATATACCATTTTAAAAATACGCGCAATGCTATTCTGATTTAAGTATACTCTTCAGTTGGCCTATTTGTGACCTACTCGACATTCTTCTAGAAGAAGAGTAGGTACTTAGCATATATTCGCTGAAGTCATTCTCACATGTTAGCTATTTCTGAGACCACTGTATGAGAAGACACACTTTGTAGATTAACAATAGGTATATTGTCATCCCTCGAGGGCAAGGGAGATGCATAGTTACCCTGCTGCTTTATCGACTGCTCAGCATCCGTTGGAGCTTCCGTATGTTTAAGCTCTCGCCCACCACCGCAGATGCTCTTGATGATTCCTAGATTGCGCCCCTTTCATATTTATAAAAGCTATCTTGATAGGATTGCATTACGATAGATGTCGTAGATGGTAAACCGGTATAGTTCACATTTTTTAAAATAATTAATGCATTGCTATAATTATACAGATATAACAAAAAGGAATAACTATATAAAACAAAATTAATAAGTAAAAAATTATAAAAACTGCAAAAATTGATAACTTGAATTAAATAATCTACGTTAAATAATTCTTTCGAATACTACTTTCCACGATGTTGAAACATTATAATAGTTACAAAAATAAATTTAGAATATTTTTTGTGTTACATGTTAAGCGTACGTGATGTTATAATATCTAAAACATGAAATTAACTAATTTTTTAATATTTGGCATAAATCAAAAATCTTATATTTTTACAAATATCAAAACATTTAAGTAAAGTTGTTTGCATACCTATTAAATATTGACAAATATTTATTAATCTTAATTAAACTAAATTGCTTTAATTTACTATTAATTATTAAGTTAGATTGAATAAAATGACGAACTTACATTTACATGCTTTATATACTATGTGCTTTGTTTTTTAGAGCATATTATTGACAAATCCTTTGAGATTCAAGGAATAGTTAAATTTATTAAACTCTTGTCTAAATGTATTTATGCAAGATTTAATTTTATTTTTTAATACTTTGTGACATATGTTAAAAGCTAACATGTGTGTTGCAAAATGTTTAGTGAAAATATTTACTCCCATGAGAATTTTGGATTAAATTTTCTTAGCACTTTAGTCAAATCCCGCAAGATTTACCTTGTTAATCATGGAATGTCTCATTTTATCTGGTATTCTTTGAGTCTCAAAGGATTTGTCAAAAAATGAATAGTTTCACTTAATCTTGTGCAGATATTTTAAAGATTAAGAGAAATTTATGATGAATTTCAACGAGCTTCATCGTAAATAGTTTATGATAAAGCCGCAATCTCGAATTAAATATTAATATTAGTTTCAAACATATATGGAAACCTCTTCAATCTAATGCAGCTATAAATTTCTGATTAAATAATTAACTTTCCTTTCAATATTTTATTTTTTGCACTTGTATACTGCTAATTATAGAAGTTTTCAATATAGTCTCACGCAAATATATTATGCAAACCACAAATTAAATGGACTTTGACATCAAGACGGTGTTCTCATACCTTCAAATTACCTGCCTTTATACAGACCAAGACGTTATTAATGAAATTCACGTTTATAGCATGTCCCTACGCGGAAAGCAGCTTATCGCTCAGAAACCAAATTAATCATGCATTGAATCACTTTGGGTTGTCTGCTATAATTAAATTCTGAATAACGGTACATTGCATGCGGTAGAAATAGCAATGAAAGCCTGCAAAATTGCAGTTGCATTGGCTGTAAAGCTAATGTGAGCAGTGCTTTATATTTTATATATAAGAAATATTAATTAGAGATATAAAATGTTGTATATTATTATACGATATATCTTTACATGTTCTATATATTATGTAAAGAATAAAAGGCATTGGATTTAAAACTGACTATAATACTTTAATACAGAATAAACGAAAAATATTACAGTTAAAAATATTTTATTATATTATTTGCAATTTAAATCTTACTGTTTCTCAATGTCTGTGTTTAACCCTGTAACGTCCACATTTTGATTTTGCTGTCATAAAGTTCTGAAACTTATATATTTGGCTTTTTTTTGCTTATTTGGCTTTTTTTTGCTTACGATGGGATCTACTTTACTATGACAGTAGAACTAACGATCGCTACCAGTAAAAGATCCTCAGTTATTGACAGGACAATTTGGCGCGCCCATGAGTGAGTGTTGCACTAGTGCAACTGTGGACGTTACAGGGTTAACTTCGCATTAAGACAATATCAAATTTTATAGAATAAATTTACTGCAAAATATTTTTTATTTTAGATATGGTGCAGTATTTATGCAAATATTATTCTGGTATAAGCAATTTTTAAGCAGTAATACATAAAATAAAATAAAAATACGAACAACGCAAATTAAAATCTATTGAATCATTCATCTGATTGATTTTAATGGTTTATTTTGTGTCATTCAAGTTACGCTTCTGATGCGAAAACAAAAATCTACGTCTCCATTAGTCCAATTGGTACAATCTACTGTCCAAAAAATGAATGTGTAACAGAGGAGCGATATATTCTCGAAATGAAGCTATGAAGCTATTCTGCTCGTTATGCACGCTTGTCTTCTCACTATTATTCTTATGAAGTTTTATGTATGCAAAAGCGCTGCTCTTCAACCACATCAATCGATTATACATCATGCTATTTGCATACTGGCAATTTTGTGTGTGTGTGTGTATGCATTTGCTTTTTAATAGTTCTCTTTATTGTAGTAATATGCTTAAGCAATTAAAAATTTAGGACCTTTAAATTTGTTTTAAAGATAAACGATAGATAATAAAAATCTATCCTTTTATTGCATTTTACATGCAAACCGACTTTATTGAAATAAATGTACAATTTAATTAAAAGTTTAAATCAATATATATTAAATAACGCAAAATGCAAAGAACTTAATACGTAATCTTTTATACACTGTATAACAATAGTTTATTGCATAAATGATAAAGTGATATACGCGATGCCTCATAAATAAATAATTAAGTCAGAATACTTATAAAAAAATAATTTTATTTATGACATATCTTTTGTGAAAATACTTATTTGGCTTAATAGGTATAAAATTATATGTATATACCAATAAATGTGCAACATGTGTATAATAAAATTATGTTAACAACAGTAATATACCTTACAGTGGCAACATATAAGTACCTACTGGCGTAATATATTAAGATTATTTTGAACTATTTGTAATACTTTTATTTTTATTTTATATTCTTTATAAACAGCTATATAATTTTCTAAAATGCACATAATTTTTTAAAAAAGATTTGAAAGACATATTCGGCAAAATTTTTTTATATAAAAACATATAAATATATATAGGTACTTACAGTTATATATTAAATATAGATATCCATTGTATATTTTCTACTTTTTGTATAATCATATGTAAATGTAAGAATCATATATAAAAAATATGAATCAATACAGAATATTGTATAATCTAATTGCTATTTTACTGTTTGTAAAAACAACAATGCAAAAATTATTTTTTAAATTATTTTTAAATTATTTTTTTATTATTTATTTTATATATGCAGATATAGAGATTATGCAAGAAAAAGAAAGCATATGTAGACATGTTTTATATATGTATAATTTGTATATTTGTGTATATTTTTATATACCTAAAAAGTTTTTTACCGAGTACTTTACTATGTAATCTTTTAATCTTCTATAAACGCTAACAAGCACGGTTTTATTTCGCATGTCATAAATCTTTATTTCTAAACTTTTGTATATAAAAAATGAAATTGCATTATAAGCATGAAGTTGCATTAAAATGGCGATTATCAAATTACAAATAGCATGAAGAGATTCCATTAGAAGCATTAGTCTCTCGCGCATACTTTTTATTACGCAAACTCAATGCACACAGTAGCGAACCACGTGGGTCACATAGATTTCAAGTCTTCCGCCTGCGTACAGCGCAAGCTCGTCACGCAAGTTTGGCTTGGCTCCCGGTGCAAATCGATGCTGTCTCTCCGAACCATCCATTCATCCACAGTTCCGTTACACCAAAATAACCCACCGTACGCTGCCCCAAAAGTGCAAGCATATCCTTAATAGAACGCGTGTTAACCTTGCTGTTTAAACGGGGATGCTCATTCACAGAGGGGTTAACAAGTACTAAAATTAATTATTAAATAATTTAGTTAATAAAATATCAGAAAACAGTATTACAATTTAATAAAAACAATTGTTTAAAAACAAACTGTCCCACTGAAAATCTTTAGCCCAAGCGATATAAAAAAAGGATGCATTATGATATTACAACTTACAGTTTTCATTTTGATCTTAGAAACGCATCGAGAGAAAAAGACAGACTCACAAAAGCATGCGTTTCTTCTTGACAAGTTTGCAAATCGTCTTTGGCTCGTTAGCGTCATTTTTCTCAAGAAGTACAACGATGAAGAAACCGAAAACACTATCACGTTGGGGAGTGAATGAATCGCATGCGTCATCGTCATTTATCTCGATTTCACGGTTATTTGTCATTCACGGGACACGAGAGATCCATGAGCGGCTTGGACATGACGGACTGCTAAGCTGTGATGATGAGAGGTAGAGTAGATCTCCGACGTACTCCACAAAGTGGCGCAGTCGCCTTGACAACGGCGGAGCCATGTGCGTGTATGTGCGCCCTTTCACGGTGGCGTCGACGGACGGTGAAGAGACGGAAAAGGACAACGTCCACAGGAGTGAGTGAGACAAACGACGATTACACCCTGCGCGATGATAGAAAGAGGAAGAGAGAGAGAGGGAGAGAACGCGACAGCGCGCTTGATGGTGCTAGAGAGAAAAGGTGGAATACAGGGGTTGGACGGTTGGTAGGGCGCAAGGGGGTGGCACGCGAGAGAAAACCGCTAGCATGTACCGCAGTACGGGATAGTGAGCTGTCAGCTAGTCTTCCTCTCTCACGCCGCGAAAAAGCCACTATCGGCTGAGACAATACGATCATTCGGCTGTTCGTTTTCCGCCATTCCATATCTTATGAGGACAGATTGTTCGCGAAGGTGTTCGATTCCCGACGTCGTTCTAATTCAGGACGTAATGTATGTGAGAAAGCGGCGATAATTGTGGAATTTACACGGGATTGTTCTCGAGGCTGCTCCGGATCTCTTCAAGGATGTGATCAGTCATACTAGTTTTTACATCAGTTGTCGCGACGCGCTCGTCGAATGTCAAGGACGATGCGGCATTTCGTCATTGTACGACACGACACCCGTTAGATCCCACATTATGCAGTGACGTTTGTGAATCGGAGGGACAACCAGCGATGTCGGCTGGGAAGTATCGTAAACGCGTGTAGATCGCAACGTCAAAGATACTCTGTCCTTTTTTTCGGAAGCTTTATCTTTAAATAAATAATGCGAGGCGCACCGCTTACCGTCGAGTCTCGATCTCATTGAAATCCTAACAATGCAGGCACCTGTTCCTGAGTGTAGCGAATCGGAGGACGATGAGGTGGATAACAATCCTCTTTTAACTGCTTCTGGGAGTGACAGTGGAACGGTATCCTCGTGAGACATTGTCACCTGCGACGAGTGTGTTCTTCAGCGTATATCCAAACGAGGACTTAAAGTTTCGATATCCTTATCATTGATGAATTTTGAAGAATATCTTTATAATACGCGAAGGATTCCGTATTCACGATAGAAAATCAGTTATATGAATACGTTGGTATATAAAGAAGAATTTTTAAGTGATTAGACAGGAACGAGTTTGTGATACGTTTCCGAAACGTAAAGAAATGCTACGAAATAGAGACAACAGAGATTGTTAAAAATAAAATTTAAATGATAGAATACGTTCTTATTGTTGAAAAAAAACGAGGACTCAAGAAAACAAGTGGTTTTATCGTATTCTAAACAAGATGTATGTCATGACATGAAAAATCATACCCTGTGTCTACATGATCCAAAAAGATCTTGTTGTCCAAACAAGAAAACGGCTGTTGTTTTTACCGCACATTGAACTGACATTTTAAGAGGCAAAAAAGTGAATATTCTCACATATGTGAAATTTAATTGTTATCTGATAAAATATTTGAGAAACACTGATGGAGTATGGGGTTATGGATCGATGAAATTTGAAGCATAATATAACATAAATTAACACAATAAATACAATCTAAACTTGAGATATTTGGAAAGATATAAGAATTCAGGAGTTTGTTAAGTAAGACGTTAAGTAAGATGAAACTGATATAATCTCATTGAGATATTAAAGTTGAGCTCGCGTAACTTGCAAAGGAGCGCGTTCTCGTTGTTATAGTTGCTATATCTGTCGACCGTGACCTTCGATCACCATGTGACGTCATTCAGGTCAGACGGAAACGGTGTTCAAACGATGTGTCTCCAGATGCTTTTGTGACCGCCGTCGCGGTGACAGTAGCTGCAATCAATCAGTGTTGTGCATTCAGTAGACATTATTTTATCATTTCGAAGAATGAGACTTCAGCGAGACTCTCGTCATATAAAACATGCATTTTTTGCGTAGTGAAAAAGATAGTAGTGAATAGAGAGTTTATCAAAAAAGAAATAAGCGGTATATTATCTCGTTTTGATACTCCAGTACTTTTTACGGTTCAGCTCCTATGCGTGAGACTACGATTGTTAATAATTTATTTAAGTAGTTTGTAATGCATAAAAAATACGTAAAGTAATATAAGTTTAAAATAAACGTTGCTTTACTTTGATAAAAAGTGACCACGCAAATGGAGTACCAGAAAACTCTTTTAACTTTCGCTCAAATAAAGATAAAAAGTGTGACATTCAACATCTCGCAAAATGTTTTAACGTAAGTGTATTTTCATTTCGCGAGCGAAAGAGAAGTGCGAATCAATACAAAACGATTCCAAGGGAATTGTTAAATACACTTTTCCGTAGTTACGCAAGGTGCTTTATAATATTTTACATGCACTCTGTTCTATTGTTATTTGCGATTAATCATTATTGTTATCTTGCGATGATGACTTTTAATGTGAGTGTCACTTGATGTCAAAAGTACTGGTGCAAAAGAAAGTGAGCTTCATGAAACTCTCCTTTTTGTTTTAAAATTTGACAATGTTTAGGCAAGAACAGAATGAAACCTCAAGTTACTCTATTACTCAATCATTATACGCTCTTTGATGCATTTTTGGTGATCAAAAGTAGCCGATGCAAATTGTTATCCACATAGTCAACAGAAAAATAAATATCATTGATAGTATTTATTACATTAAGGCGTTAGTTAGATGAGATTTATTAAAGCTTGTTGAAAGTTCGAATTTTGAGGAACTGCTTTTAAAAAGCAAATGTTTATTGTGAAAATGATTATTATTAGTATCAGTATTAAATTAGCATCGGAGAAATTAATGCTCAAAGTTACGAAATTTTATGAATGTTGTTAATGATGTTAAGAGCTTATTAGTTGAAATAATATCAACTATAGCGGTTCATTCAATAGCTTGCAATATTCTCAACAAGGCAGGAAATACTTTACTTATATAAAACTACCTCGCAAAATTACTGTATCTGCAAGTCTTCCATCTTATTTCGCAAAAAAGGACAAATTAGAGAAACAGGCGTTTCACTCTTTTGAAGAACCAGAACAAATTCCTCCTAATATAAATTTACTCGGTGGATCAGGTACAAGATCGGAATTATTCGGATAGCTTGAGGGTCTTTTTCGTCACGAATAGGTCTCAAAAGATTACCTTTGTTTCTCGTTCATCGACTTACTTTTGCCAAGTATTTGTAGTTACTTTTCTAAAAAAGACAATACTTCTTGGCTAGAACATAATCAACTTTTATAATAGTGAAACAACTTCTGTATTTTCTCTACAATTTCGTTGCCTGCTGTGTATCAAGAAAACGTTTTGCTAATTTCTTGCAATGTTCGAGTACGAATTTCGGATCTTTACTGACGCAGTGACTTCTCTTTAAACTTGATTTAGATGGTTAAAGGAACACAATAAGTGCACAAAATACGTTTATAACATATTGAAGCTATACTCATGCAAGATTATAATGGATTATTTAGATTTAGAGTATGAATACAGAAATGCTATAGAGTTATGCAAGCATTTACGACATAGCTTCGCGAAATGAAGCAACAATGTTATAACAATAGAAAAGGCGGACAAATCTTAAATCTTTTATAATAAGCTAATTCAACATTATTACACGTTAGTGGATATTATTTTCTCAAGATGTTCGTTCGGGATTCGTCAACTTTTTTTCTCCGTTATCGATCAATTATAAATTTCTTCGGATTTGTTTATCGTGCTTGGTCAACCAATTATAACCATTCTGCTGAATGATTGGAGAAGATTTACGGCGATGTGGTCGAAGGAAAGATGTGGCCGGACGTCGCCGGTAGATCTCACACGTCCTGCGATCATTTCAAAGTGAAGCTGCCGGCAGTGAAGAAAGAAAAGAAGGAGAAGGAGAACGAGGGGTGCTGTAAGATATTCGCCCTGTTTCATCACCGCAAGCCTCGGGACCCGCTCCGTAGTTCCAGCGCAGCCTCGTCGGTACCCTTGCTCGATATGGGCGCCAGAGCATGGGACTACGAGGCCTTGCCGGAACTCCACACCTCGACAGCGGTCACGCCGACCTCGACGCCACCAAACGCATCCCAGCAGAAAACGCCTAGAGTGTATTTTCAAGCAGAGAATCTGGCGTCCACTAGGCGAAGGAGCAGCAATAGACTGCTGGCACCGCAGCAGTCTTGCAGGAGACGTAGTCGGAGCATGAGCGCCTGGAGCGACCTGTCCAGGTCGTCCTTCAGGTTGGACGAAAGGTTTGTTCGTCTCTGTCTCAGATGTAGTTCTTGCTCTGATGGCTGCCACGACTTCATTCTACTTCATAAACTGGCGACTTACGTTTCGTTAGACAATTTTAATACAAGATTACAAAACAATCTTACCTAAAATCCGATAGTTGAATTGGCTTTATAAATGCGGATCTAATTTGCATAGCTAATTGACTCTTTTATCTCAGCATATAGTTGTACATGCTATGAAAAGAATTACAAAGTTTTTATAAAGTTTTACTTCACAATGAAGTTAGTTTCGTCGAATGTATATTCATTAAAATAATATTTTTTAAATCTATAATAATTTAGCCATATGATTATAATAAAAATTTACAAAGTAACATACACACCCCCCCCCCCCACACATAAAAAATGAAATTAAATATAATAACTGCTAAGAACATAAAGATATGTTGTTTGCAATTTAGAAATAATACAATATACAAGAATACAAGAATATAAGAATTGAATACAAGAATTATTGTTACTCGACTTATTTTATGTTACGGAATTGATTACATTTATTCATATTTTAATTATATAATATTTTTTATTTCTTATTTTTTTTTTACTTTCTTGGAAAGGAAAACTTGAATAACGATAAATATAATCTAATTAGTTTTTCTCTCTTTCTTGTGATATCATTAAAAATTGAATTTTTTTGTCGAGTACAAAAAAATAAAATCTATTTATTAAAAATTCAAATTAATTTGCACACTAAATTTCTCGTTGTAGTATTTATGAAGTTTTATGTCATTGAAATTGACGATTACGAATGGACTTCTATTATCTTTTGATAATAATTTTATCGTTTTATTCCCCGCATAACTTTTATTTATTTGTATTTTTATGTTCGAATTTAATAATTAATCTATTATAAGAATTTTTGTTATATTTTTTACTACATACACTTCTACTACATATATCATTTTGCGAAATTCTCAATTTATTGTGCAAATAATAATTTATAAGCTGTAGAAACTAACATCTCTATTGTTGAAAGTTATATCGTATACTTCATATATTATTATTGAGCGTTTAAACATCACTCTTTCTCTTTTTGAAGGAATTGTATATATTTTATTTGTATATATTGTATTATTTTACTTTTTCTTTTTAATGAGAAAGACAAGTTTTATGTCATTGAAATTGACGATTACGAATGGACTTCTATTATCTTTTGATAATAATTTTATCGTTTTATTCCCCGCATAACTTTTATTTATTCGTATTTTTATGTTCGAATTTAATGATTAATCTATTATAAGAATTTTTGTTATATTTTTTACTACATACACTTCTACTACATATATCATTTTGCGAAATTCTCAATTTATTGTGCAAATAATAATTTATAAGCTGTAGAAACTAACATCTCTATTGTTGAAAGTTATATCGTATACTTCATATATTATTATTGAGCGTTTAAACATCACTCTTTCTCTTTTTGAGAAGGAATTGTATATATTTTATTTGTATATATTGTATTATTTTACTTTTTCTTTTTAATGAGAAAGACAACCTTTATATTAATATCTGTTTTGATATAGATAAAATGGGCGAGTAGGCTTGACTATGTTTTTAAATAAGAACGTTAAAAGTGTTGTGGGAGAAGTTAATAATATCATTATCAGTTTTTTTCATTGAGCAAGCGTCAAGCTGCTTTGTCTCGCGAGTGCATCGTAAACGACCCTACAAAGAATAAGCTTTAGATTATCGATCATCGTTATTGACACTGTGCATGTATGGCTATTTCATCGAAAACCAATAGTGATTGCTATGTTGGGCAATAAAACCATGAGTGCACTTTGAGTGTCGCGATATATAAATTCAACGTAGATACTGTACAACAGTGCAGTAAAATTTCGTAGGCATAGCAGTTGATAAATCGTTGCATTTGTAAGATCTGTAGGAAAAAAAATCTAACACACTATTGCTAATAATTATCAGAATATATATCAGATTTTTCAAGATTAATATCTTTATCAAATTAAGGAAGGGCTTCGAGCCGTGACAGAATGTTTGTGTCGATAATATTTCTGGGTGTAAATTTTTACTTATTCCAACACTCAAATGAACTGCGCGCCGAATAAATTCTCAGTCTTACAACACAGCCCTACTTTTGTCGGAACAGTACATCCACACATTTGAAATCGGTAATTGATTTAATAAGCAAGAATCACTATGAAGAAGTTTTAAATAATTTATTGCGAAAAATATTACCGCAGCCAAGGTTCGAACCTGGAACCTCCCGCAATCAGTGCAGGCGTTGTACCAATTCGACTACCGGGGCATGTAGTAATATTCATCGCAATAATACTTTTCTAAATATTAAGAAGAACGCGTATTAATGCCCGCGTATAATTAATAGAAGAATAATATAAGAAGGCTCGCTAGAAAATCAAATTAGGGAAGGGCTTCGAGCCCTTCTTTAAAACTTTTTTATAGTGATTCGTGCTTATTAAATCGATTACCGATTTGAAATGAGTGGATGTACTGTTCCGACAAAGATAGGGCTGTGTTGTAAGACTGAAAATTTATTTGGCGCACAGTTTATTTGAGTTGAAATAAGTAAAAATTTACACAGAAATATTATCGACACAAACATCTTGTCACTGCTCGAAGCCCTTCCCTAATTTGATTTTCTAACAAGCTTTCTTATATTATTCTTGTATTAATAGCTTTATATTATATAAATCTTCAAAACTCTGATGTATATTCTGCCACGTACAATAATATCTGAAAATTTTTTTAGCAATATAAACAAAATTATAAAAAATGATAGGGGCTAACTCGCGACATCGGGGCAAACTTGACACTAGGCTTTTTGCCAATTTAAATTTATCGTAGAAACTTGCCTTTCCTACGGTAAATGCGTCTTTATTTAGCGTTATCAACGGAATTTGGTGACATTCTGTCGAGTTATGGTGTAATTTCTAGTGCAACAAAAGCGTTTTTGATGGTAATAAGTAATTTTTCTGATCTTTCGAAAATTTCTACTATTTTATCGAACTTTACTCTTACGAATCTACAAGTAATGATTTTGATGGAAAATTTGATGCTCTATATTTATACGAATCCGATAATCATTTTTGTTTATTTTCAAAATTCTTATGTTTTTGAAGTAAGAAAAGTAAAAAACGACTTCTGGGGCAAAGTCGACACCACGCCATCGGGGCAAAGTCGACACCAATCTATTTCAATAAAGCGTTGTAAATTAGTCGTTTGCTTTTGGCTTGCAGCAAAATGGTTCGTATGTACATACAATAGAAAAGACCAGCAATAGATAAGGAAATGATGAAAAAACTGTACTTGCCGTAAACAGGAAAAAATAAAGATTAAATATGCTGCAGAAATATTCGGGATGTCAAAACAAATTGTCGTTTATTATGGCTCATGACAAATTTGCGCGCACGGCCGATTGCGAGTTTACCTGCATTAATTGTTTTTTAGACATGAGTTCAGAAGAAGATAATTGAAAGTTCAACAATTTTTTTCTCATTATTTCCAATGATTGTTTTACTTTATTCCGAATTTTTGTACTTTCTAATTACACGATAAATAACGTATTTTTATTTTCAGACAATAAAAAAATAAGTTTTAGATCAATTTGTATCGATTAGACAAAGTGTCGAATTTGCCCCGGCATTTTTCAGTTTGAAAATTTGTCTTTGCGTCACTTTTCCTCTTCTGGGGGCAAAACAAATCGTCGTACAGCAAAACTTCCTTAAACAATTTTGTACCTAAAGGAACACTCTTTAAATGTGTACCATTGAATTTGCTTGAAAATTTTAATTAGTTGTTGAAAATTATCTTTGAAAAATCGTGTAAAGTTAGGCTCGGTCTCCCCTACTATGATATAAATCTTGTGTTTAAATCACGTTACAATAAAATAATACATAGAGGGGTTTCCAAAGAAACTCAGATGGAAGAGAGAACTTTGCTTTATAGTTGGAGATAGGAACGGATAAATTTTTCGTATGTCTGAAACACATTGCTTATATTTACTGTATTTTCCACAAAGTTTTTACAAGTTTTTTTAAATTTTACATGCACCTATGATGGCGATTTTCACTCTTTCACTTGTACGTTATTTGTGTTTGTAACATGCATTTTTTCAAAAATAAATTTCTCAGAAATTCATAATAGAAAATGCAACATTTATTGATAAACATTTATGTTTTTCATAATCTTTGTGCATTATACACATTGTCTCGTAGATAGTTATTATACACATCGTAGATAGTTATTCTGAAAAAATATATGGATTATAATATAACGATTAGAAATTTATACATGGAAAGAATGCCGTTCAATAAAAAAAAAATGAAGTTGCTTTAGTTAAACGTCGACGTGACGGGCTGTCACAAACATAAATAGTTAATTAAATTGGATATTATTGGACCAAATATTTGGATTATTAAAACAACTATCTGATGTTTCTTTGTTCATTAATATTGATGTTGTATCAATAGATTCTATTTCAATTACACTAGTGCTGTTGATACATCAATTTCTTTCTGTGTATCAAAAGATATGTAATGATATAAATGACGTTTGAAAGTATGTGTATGTAGGGTAAGTTGGGGTAAGTCGGGGAAGATGCCACTAGGTCGAAGCCACTTTATTAATATTTTGTTTATTATCCGATAGGTGGTAATATTTCCTAGTCGTTAATAGTAAGGTTATATATAAGAAGGTTGGAACATCCTCCCTACCATGACGTCTGTGCTTCCCACCATTATCCATAATGCAATGCAAAACGACGGCGGAACTTCAAATGCCTACTGATATAGTGATACCGTTATTATCGATATAAGTGCGAATTACCAGTGCAGGTTTAGCTGGAAATGGTTCAAATATGTTGCGTACGGAATTGTAACAATTCCGCAAAAGAAAAATACCGTTTCTTCAGATTACCTAAACGTTCAGAAAAGAAAGCAAAAATATGGGCAATAAAATGCGGCTTTTCATATGACGAAATTATTTCTCATCCACACTGGAGGTAAGAGATATAGTTTAACTTACCTACTTCTGTTAGAATTGTTCGCAATAGTCAATATGCAATGCTTCTTTCGGTATAACAGTAGATATATAAATTTTGGTGAGATATAAATTTTAGCTGTATCTGAGTAACGTACTGTTGTACACGTACTATAACTGTTATAGTTCAACACTGGTAATCCGCACTTATATCGATAATAACGGTATCACTATATCAATAAGTATTTGAAGTTTCGCCGTCGTTTCGCATTGCATTATGGATAACGGTAGGAAACACGAACGTTATGGTAGGGAGGATGTCCCAACACCTTCTTATATATAACCTTAGTTAATAGAGTTCCTCTAGTAAGAGTTAGGATAAACCGCCGCCATTTACTGCCAAATATAGAGCTTGTCTCACTCCCACTTATAATAGTTTTTTCTCACTTCAACTAACGTCTTGGCTATAAATGGCGACCAATCTCATCACGCATTGTCCTAACTCTTACTAGAGGAACTCTAGTCGTTAACGTGATATTGTTCATATAACGTGACACATGCAAATTTTATCATGTTAAATCCGAAGAATCTGAAGGGATTAGGAAAGATCTGTTCAAACCAAGTGGTGATCAATAAACTTCTTATATCATTGTACTACTCTTTGTTAAGATCTTTTGTGATTTCTTTTCATTAAAAGTAGATTTATTTAACATGTTTTAACCCCCCCCCCCCCCACATGAAATTGCTGTCTCATGACCTAAATAATCACTTATTTTACGACGTTAATGTGTTAAGAGTCAGAGGTGGCATCTTCTCTTCACCATCGGGGTAAGATGCCACTTTAGGAAAAACACCATTAGCGTAACGGACTATTATTTACATGAATATTGTTATACGATTTTTATATTCTTATATTAGATTTTAATTTTTTTAAATATCGTGAATGCTACAATATTCGATAATGTAGGTACACTTAAAACAAAAATATTAATTTTTCTGAAATTGTGTTTACCACAATGAAATTGTTAACAGTTAAACAGTTTATTATTAAAAATAAATCTATGTTCTGTAAATGTATTACACTTTATTTATTGAGTGCTACATGTCCCTTGCAGTAAGTGTATCTTCCTCCATTACAGGTGGCATCTTACTTAGGCATAAGGGTAAGATGCCAGTTTTGCAGGGATAAGCATATAATCAAATCACTTCACTTCAATGATAACTTTTCTGGCTATTTCTAGCACTGTTAAGTGAATGCTTAAGTATCATTTTGTAAAAATTCCGAAGTGGAAGATTATTGATTTTTATCATATTTCTATAATATTTTTTAACTATGGCATCTTCCCCCAACTTACACATCTTTCCCCTACACGTACGTAAAATAATTTTCATAAATTTAAAATATATTTTTAAATAAGAAAATTAGGAATTTGCACATTGCTTCCTCATTTTTTTTGAAGTGTGCAAATTAGGAATTTGCACATTGCTTATTCATCCTTTTTGAAGTGTGCAAATTAAGAATTTGCACATTGCTTTATCAACATTTTATTTCGCTCATAAAGCTTCCTTTATGAGGAAGCTTGTATTTTATTTGATGTATAATTATTATTAGTATTTATTCATTTGGCTTCCTTATAGAGAAAGCTTTATGAGCGAAATAAAATGTTGATGAAACAATGTACAAATTTCTAATTTGCACACTTAAAAATGGTGAAAAAGTAACGTGCAAATTCATTAGTTATAGCCGTTTGAAATTTCGCGGAATCCGTATAGGAAGCAATGTGTAAGTTTCTAGTTGGTACACTTTTTTATTATATTGGCAATTTTTTCTATTTATATTATATTTCTCTGTCTTTTCTACCCCTATTTCATATATAATTCTTTAAAATTTGGTTGATCAGTTCTTGAGTTACATATAAGCGAAATAAATGATGAAGAAGCAATGCTTTTCTAATTTGGACACTTTTTTATTATATTAGTAACTTTTTTCTAATTCTATTATATTTTTCAGTCTTTTTTACTCCTATTTCATATATAATTCTTTAAGATTTGGTTGATTAGTTCTTGAGTTACAGACGTTTAAAATTTCGGGGAATCCGTACATAAAGGCCTTATAAAGCTGAGTCTAATCAACCAAATCTTAAAGAATTATATATGAAATTGGGGTAGAAAAGACTGAAGAATATAATAAAGTTATAAATAGCCCAATATCTCAAAATTTGCGGAAGTTAGAGCAATCACGGACATCAAATCCGTACATATACACATACACACACACACGGACGTTTTCTTAAATGCAATTTTTTGACGTTTTACAACATTCTGAACACATTGGCAGCGGCAACTAAAAAAAAAATTTTTTACGAAAACAAAGCTTCCTCTATGAGGAAGCAAAAAGCATAATATAACACAAAACAATACAGTTCTTCAGAACTTAACGTCAATAATCGTTTTTGTATTCAAGAATGTCGTAAACAAACTTATGCACAACGTCGTAAATCTTTCAAAAACAAGCTTAGTAGCTTTAGCTATTAAATTTGAATTTATAGCATTATTAAGCCAAAATTAATGTCTCCCATTTAAGCCAAATTAGGACGAAATTTACAATTTTATTATTGTCATACATATTATTAAAACAGATGTGTTATTTTATGTATTTGCTTTAATTGCTGTTATGTTGTCTGATGCGTTTTGTATCTCTCTGGAGAGTAATATAATTCCATTTGTAAAACTGAGGTAATTTCAAACAACTTTGCATTGCACATAAATCGGATTTTATCAGACATTAGAAAGAGACGTCATTTCATTCGCCGACATTTATCTCTTTGCCTTTCATGATGAAATATTGGTTGTTTTTTGTTTTTAATAAAAACTTTAAGATATCACTCAAAAGATGTTCTAAAAACATTCGAGAAACGCACAAAAATGGGAAAAGATTTCTTATTTCTTCTTGATCACGGAGAGGTCAATACGTTGCATTTTCAAGTAGACGACTGAGTATTTTAGAGTACGTGCTTCTAACTTTTAGAGTGCTTTCATCGTTAGATTGAAACAAGATTTCTTTTCAAATATCTGGATATTCTGGATCCATCTCTTTTTCCTCATTTTTATGTTATTATTTAAATTAACCATTACGCACTAATTTACAGTAATTTAATTTTAAATGTTCAAGATTACATCTGTGTGAAGTACGAAATTAAATTGAAGACCGCTATAACTTAATAAGAAATATTATTTGTTATTATCTTTATTGCAATTAAGCAAAGGGTAAGGCACCAACAAATTGTTGTTATGAAGCCTACCTGAAGACGTACAAGATAATTATACATTGTTAATAACATTTAAATTAATTGCTGTTTTATTTATTTTTATTGTTATTATTTACCGAATCTTAAAGCTAAAAATTTTGTTACTTAAGGGAAATTAATTTATAGATTATATGTATATATTTTTATTATTTTATAGAAGTTTATACATAGATATTTTATTTTTATGTGCTATTATTACTATCTATTATTTCTTTTATTGCTTTGAACAGACCACTCATATATCTTAATTTTCTTGTTTCAGGTAAGTGCAAAGCTACTTTTGCCACTTTTATTCTACGTTACACGTAAGTTATTGAATTAATATCATTAGCGATTATTGATATTATTAGCCAGAGCATAAAGCAAATTATATCCAATCGCATCACTAAATTCTCTAGATCGACAAACTGCGATATAGCATAAGCAGCAGGTGTCTTAAATGCATCATCAAGCGTACGTGTATGGAATTATAACGTGTATTATTAGTGTATAGAATGTTTAACATGTTTGCAAATACCGTAAACGCAAATAATTTCTTTATTTTGTCAGACATAAACTACAAGCGTATTTGTAGAAAATATGTGATACAAAAATATTTTATTTTTTATTTAAATAACCTTACAAAAAAAGATCGATTATATAAATAATTTGCACGGTTAACAACTAGGACTTAACTATTATAGCTGCATATTCTTTATATAAGAGAAATCAAAGATTGTTAGATTAAAAATAAGCAGGTTTTCTTATATTTTATAACTAATTCATAATTATTAGTAATTTTTTATATAATAATTCAATCATGAGTTTTACTTTCTCATAGATTATGATATTGGATTATTATTAAACTGATATTAATTTAAACATACTTTAATATAGAAAAAGAAATAAATAATACTGATATTTTATTTCCTGCGATTATTACAAGAAACAAATAGGCCTTAATTTTACAAATATTTTTAAAATGCCTATAAAATATTTAAAAATTATTTTTTAAATTTTTTTATGTGAAGAATATAAGGATTCAATTAGAGTTAATGGAGAACATTGCAAGTGTAATAGGAATCAATTTTTCATTTTTATTCATGAAGCACTTTGTATAGTTTTACGTGTACCATTATAATACATAGATTAGCAATTACGGAGAATATAATCTTCTCTAGCGCCGAAGAGTTTAAGCGACAAATATTGTTTTTTACATAATGTTTTGTTTTTACGGTTAAAAATTTTCGTTAGAAAAATATATTCAAGAAATTACTACATCTTTTGTGAATAGTTTAACAACCTATACGCTATTTACTTGTATTATAATATATTCCAAATTTCTCTGGAAATGGTTTCAGGCGAAAACGAAAGATATATTATAAAATAAATAAATATATATATTTTTTTATTTAATGAGAAAGTAGATAAATAAAATAGAAGCTTGATATATAGAGAGTTTCAAGAAAAACTTATACTCAACTCTCTTTTTACGAGGTTTTTTAAAGCAATTTTTCTAAATAACGCGGTTTTTTTTATTTTTGTAGTCTTTTGTGTATATGTACAAACCTTAATTTTAATTCCTAATAATAAATTAATGAAAACTTTTTGATTAGACACATGTCCCCCACATTTGTCATGTTAAAAAAAGTGAGTAATATACCCTTATAGACAGACTATAGGTAAATAAGTCATAATATAATAATAAAATAAAGTTTTATTTAGTTAATTACGTATATACCTATGTATCTTTTTCTTTAAATTTTCCATAGATTGTCAGCAGACTCCGAAGAAGTAAAACAATCCATTTTCTCAATACATATTACATGGTTTCTTGTTACGTAGTTGGCCTAAATTCAAGCACTTTTATACGGTAAATGCATCACGGAGGGGAAAAACCATGTAAAATAAGACCTTTTCCAAATAAACTAAATCTTTTACGCGGTTTTTCGAAATAACACAACTTTTTACAAGTAACGCGATTTCTTCTTACACGGAATGTATCGGCATAAAAGGAGAGTTAGGTGAATTTAAAAGACTTGTTGAGACTAATATAAAGAAAATATCAATGTATATTTATAATGTTATAAAAAGTATCTTAAAGTAGCTGAGAAGATATTTAAATATAAATACTATTACCCCGTAACATATCGGCTTTGACAAGCAATTAAATTTGCTCCAATTGTTTTTTTTTTCTATAAAAAGTTACATTTAGAAATCTAAATTGCAAAAAACATTTGCTGGATATATATAACCTGCTTTAACAGGATTCTTGTTTGGTGAAGCATAAAAATTGTCTTGTACTAAAAGTGGAATCACAATTTGGAAGACGTAAAAACATCACCCAATTTGACGCTATTCTTACAATGAAAATGTCAGAGTTCATTTCTTTTCCAGTGTCATCTCTTTGTTCAGCTTGTTATCATGGGTTGCCAAACAACCCATTTCGGCTCAAGTTTCCAATACTATAAGGATTAATTTCTCGTAGCGTTCACGCTTAGATGCATTCTTTCTCATTATCTCTTCATGGAATAAAGGTCTTAATCTGATCTTAATCTGCGTGGTCTTAACCTAGTAATATAAAAGGTGCGTTTAACATATAATATATGTCACATATACTTCAATATAATTTATAAACAACGTAGCATTTAAATTGACAAAAGAATGATTAAATAGAACGGCTTATAATTTGTTATTTGTAAAAATATTTCTGCAATGTATTTTTACTTTTAAAAGATTATTTTTCCGAAAAAGACGAGTAATATTAATAAAAAATAATGTAAATAATAAACTTTATAAAATGTATAATTTTTCAATAATGTGTTTATCAATAAATATTTAATTTTAAAGCAGTTGTTTCTGAAAGCAAAATAAAAATCTCTATAACGTAACAAGTATATAAATTAAATCGAGTTTTAAACGTGATATGTTTTTCTGACGATTATTTACTGTAAGTAATCCATATTAGTATTTGGAACTTTTGTTTAGTACAAAGGGAGAATGTTTCGTAATAGCCATTATCGATGCGATCAACTGGTTCGTTGATTCCCTCTCCCTCACTACACTGTGTTCATTCTATCGGGTAATGCGATTTCTCCTACACCATTTCTAAATCTGAAGCTTTGCTTAATAACATTATGTACGCGAAGTACCTACCTCGATTAGGTGCCTTGTCGATTATGTCGCGGATGATGTACCGTATAAATTGAGCGTATTACCTTCTTATATAATTTGCTCTACATAAAGTCACATATTTAATATACTGTGTAAGATACATAAGGATGTTACAAAACAAGATTCCGGAAAGAAAACCTATTTTTTATCATATCGTCGTTTTTATATTATCAGTACCTATATATACTTCGAATCTTTTGAAAACCGAAATTTACAGTATATGGAAGAGAAACGTCTTTTTACTTTATTAATTAAATTTGTGGTGTCTTTAACGTTTTTATATTGTCTTCGGAAACAAGTGAAAGTTGCTTAAATATAATTATTGATAACGTTTTTTTTATTTAAAAATAATGCATTTTATAAATATAGTTATATATTTGCACTATTTGCATAATGCTTTTTTTACATAAAGTAGCAATCTTTAAAAATAAAAGTTCTTAATTTTGTAATGTAAAGTAATTATTAACGAAATTTACCGATGATAGTGATAATAACAATTATTACTTTCACATAATGACTTCTTGTTTATCATCGGCCAAAAGTATGCAAATTGTTAATAACAACGCTTTATCAGCTTTTGCTTATAATTATACAATTTATCGGAGCTTCGAGCATGTGAGCTTGCATCTGTTGATAAAGTAGGTGCCTAATGAGCTTCTTTCACAAGACATGAATTCATATGATGTCTAAGCTTTCTTTCCTACCTTATCGACTGTTTGAGAAAAGCTCAGTGAGCTTTCGAAGAGACTCGCTCTATGCTTAACGAGCGCAGTTTTCTATAAAGTATCAAGTGGTATGATAATCTAATGTTAGGACAACCAGGTGTATTTAATCCATGCATAATAATTTTCAACAATATGACACATCTAAATCAAATAAATTAAAAATCTATATTATTAATATTCTAATTTACCCACACATGTATTTATTAGACACGATTAAAATGTTTAGTGATTCGACAGAAATTAATTGCAATTCAGAGAAAGTAGTAAGGAACAAAATAGTTACCTAATACAATGTTATCTCTTTCATACAACAGTATTATAATATAAACTATTAATAATATATCTATGTTATTATTAGAAAATTCGTTAGTTTGTATCTTTTCTTATATAATAATATTGCGATAAATGCTTTAAAAAATTAATAAGTATTTTACGATCTTTTACTGGAAATTTTTCAGAATGTTTAGGATCGATAATTCTTTTTTAAAGCTACTATATACAGTAAAAATTTTCTTACTCTTATACTATATATATATACATATAAGTAAATATATTACAACTTCCCTCTTTCTTATTTAAAAAAGAAATGATGAAATATTCTTCTGGGAACGAAAGAAAATGAAATTGTTAAAGAATTATCTCGGAAACTGATTTGCTATGTGAAGGGTTTTTATTTTTGTCGAAGCAATGAGCAATTCGACCGCGCTGAGATTGAATTTTCTATTATATTTTAAAAGAGATCGAAGGATCATTTCATTCTTATCTGACTTATGATATACTTGTAACAAGAGTAGAATAACAAGGCATACTTTGCGACTCGTATAACGGAAATGTGTCTTGCTTACAATACTGCGTGGCTATAATTGTATTTCCGTCGTTCTAAGAATTTAATGAAGTGTCCGTGCCGCACAGCAGTCTCATTAAAATGTTCTCGGTATTATTGAAATGACTCTATTAAAATCGTTAATTGCAATGTCGATTCGCAGTAACAATGAATAATCTAACAAACCGTTTCATCGTCACGTTTCGAAATTTTCTAAAATCAGAATTATTTAGCGCAGTTATTATTTTGTTACTTCTAATTTCAATCTCGATTATTGTGAGGTATTTACGGCAGCTTTAGCAGTTTTAATACATATATAAAATAATATTGTAGATAATTAAATATAATAAACTATTAAAATTATACTATATATAACATAGTATAATAAACTATTAGGATATACCTATTATAATTATGCTTAATCCAAGGTGTAAGACTGTGAGCTATATTTGTTTTCATAAATTATTTGGTCTATATTTTTACGTATTTACAATCATATGAAATTAATAAACGCCATTTACGGTCTAGCATGGATCTTAGTAGCTTGAAACTATTTCATGTGTGATACACATATTAATTTTTCCAACATTAGAAAACTGATGGCCGACTGGATTTGTCAGACTTTTACACAGCTTTTGTTGGAGTAAAAATCCCCTCCCTCCTCCCTTTAGTTAAATCGATCGATTTAACAATTGATGCTATAACAAGCATCCAACTAACTGTAAAGAACTTATTGCTGTTGCTTAACTGTGTAAAAGTCTGACAAATCCAGTCGGCGCGCAGTTTTCTAATGTTGGAAAAATTAATATGTGTATCATACATGAAATAGTTTCAAGCTACTAATTGTAAGATCCATGCTAGACCGTAAATGGCGTTTATTAATTTAATTTGATTGCATATCATAACGGTCGTGTTACTCTTTATTGTTCACGTATATTTAGTTGTTTAATTGAAATACGTAATTATTAATTTTGCAATGTCCTTTTAAAAGATTTTTTTAAATTTAATTTTCTAATTCAATTAATTTATAATTATATAATATTAAAATAAAATTACATTTATTATATATATAATATTATTATTGTTGAAACTACTTCAGAAATAATCAAGTATAGATCTTTCAAAATTTAAATTATCAAAGACTAGAAAGAATGTTATCTGTATAATATTTTAATATTTTATAAAAAAGATTGGTATATGTATATAAGAAAATGTTAGTCTATCAGAAAAGTAGGAAAACAAGCTGAATATGTAGGAAATATTAAAGTTTCATTTATGATTAAAAACGCAGTCTTTCTAATATTTAGGTATCAGCTTCTCTCAAGTATGTAATGCCATGATCAGTTCTATTACTATATCAATAGATTTCTATTAATATATTACATTTCTTAATCGATATTAAATATTATTTCGATTTTATTAAACATAACATATGTTTAATTTAGATAAAATTATAAATTTACATTTTATCCTCCGGAGAAATAATACCTTGTATTTTATTAAGATGTTTAACAATCTCTCAGGTATTTTATATATTGTTGTTGCAATACAGTTTTAATAACTTTGTTGAAATTGATAGGACATTAAGGGGTAAGGCCACCCTGGGCGTCAAAAAGAAAAGGTCAATTTCGGGATTTTTTTTAAAGAGTATAGTAAATGTTATCGAATTTTCGTCAAAAGTACTTTATAGAACTTGCTTTGAGGTACAAAAATAAATTTTTTCAAAAATTTTTATTAAAAAATGGCGGCTCCAGAACCAGGCTCCGACGACGCCTGTATATAAACGGGCGGACAGAAATCTCCTTCAGATTTTCACCTGGAACAAAAACCCAAAATTTTTCTTTTAATAGATACCCAAAACTAGTCAACCACGTAGGGAAATTTGAAAATAATGTTTTTTCGGAAAATGGTGAGCATATAAACCCAAAATTCATTTTTTCACGTAAAAATTTTTTCATTAATTGTTTATAAAAAGCAAAGTTTATAAGATATCGAAAAATCCCTACGTGGTTGACTAGTTTTGGGTAACTATTAAAAGAAAAATTTTGGGTTTTTGTTCCAGGTGAAAATCTGAAGGAGATTTCTGTCCGCCCGTTTATATACAGGCGTCGTCGGAGCCTGGTTCTGGAGCCGCCATTTTTTAATAAAAATTTTTGAAAAAATTTATTTTTGTACCTCAAAGCAAGTTCTATAAAGTACTTTTGACGAAAATTCGATAACATTTACTATACTTTTTAAAAAAAATCCCGAAATTGACCTTTTCTTTTTGACGCCCAGGGTGGCCTTACCCCTTAATTTCAAGTAATATTAAAAATAAAAAATTTATTGAAATGTGTTTAATGTTAACTATTATAATAGTGATATTAAGTAATATATATTAAAAAGGTACTTTGAAGAACTAATAAAGTTTAACGAGAGATTAATAGGACGACATATTACTAATAAAGACTTAATATAACGATGTACAGTAAATTAATATACATATAGTAAACTGAAGTATATTAAATAATGATTATGTAGCCTACGTAATAATACTAAAAAATGTCATATAAGAATAGAGATATTTTAGTCAGATTGTAAATTGTGTGTTCAGATTATTCAAGTGTTATACATTGTACACTATTGTCTCATATGTCCATGTAATTGACTATTTCATTCTTTATTTGTGACAATTCCCGTCGGATTGAGTAGCTTTAGAATCACTTTTATTATTGGGATAATAAAGGAATGGAAGTTTCTAGTCGAATTGAAGCAGAAATTGTGCAGTTTATTGAATTATGTCTTAAACTGATGACACTCTAGCGCCTCGATGTGATAGCATGAAACAAAAAAGTATTACTGTAAAAGATGAGAAAGAGCAAAGCGAATCCAATAAAATTTTTATAATCTATTGCTATTTTATAATATGAAAGGTTTAGTCACAAAATCTCGATAAAAATGAGAATACACAAACTATATATTAAAATTATTTTTTATTGTATGAACTTATTTATTATTTATTATTGTACTATTTTGGATATATCTATTATTTTTTTTTACTACCTATTATTCTTCTTTTTCCTAATAACATCATAAATTATAGGTAGCAATATATTTTATTATAAATAATATATATATTTAAAAAATGTTATTAATAATATATTGTTAAATAGATATTAATGATATAATAATATAATAGTAAGAATTAACAGATTTATTTAACTTGTATCTTTTAAAATGTGTATGGTCAATAAATTAAGTTGTAGTTTATCATCTTGTATTAATTTTTCATTTCTAAATATAGTGTAAGAAAAACGTTTACTGTTTAAAACGCAATGGTATTGTTGTGTTTGCAAACACGTGAAGAATTCTTCCACAGAAATTCCTTCAGCTGTACAAACACATTGATGCTATTTGTTTAGTAGCTAATCTAAGACGCAATAATAAAGTTTCGAGGATTTAATTTATTTTCTTGAGAAGTTGGTCAAAACAACTTTTGATTGCGCACATCCTCGACAATTTAATGGCTAACAAGCAAAATTAATGATTGTCTTTGACTGCATGCTTATTTATATTTAAATACCGTTAAATTTGTTACTCAAAAAAGTAAATTATGTAGAAGTAATGAAGCAGTAAGAAAGCATGATACAAAATCGTTTTATGAGTTTTACGATACTTTGAACTTTAAAAGTCAAACCGTATAGCCAATACACGTTAATCGACGTTCTAAAGTCTGAGTACCAATCGAGAACTTTTGAATTTTCTTTTGCACTCATTAATTGTGTAAAAGAAGAAAGAAATAGCAATTTCAGAAGAAAAGCATGAATAATCTAGCTCATATCGGAACATTTATCATTGGTAGCCTATTAACATTAGAAATTGGATATCGTATTCTTTTTTATGTCTACTTTCTCTTTGGTATCTCCTAGGCAACCGTATATTATGATTATGAAAGATCAACGCGACGAACGATTTACGGATCATAGCTTCTGACTGATATAAATATGTAACCACTCTGTCGCATCCCAAATATGGTATCTTGTCTTCTAAGATATGATGATACAGTTTTAATAACTTTTTTGAAATTGATAGGACATTAATTTCAAGTAATATTGAAAATAAGAAATTTATTGAAATTTGTTTAATGTTAACTATTATAATAGTGATATTAAGTAATATATTAAAAAGGTACTTAGAATATCAAGTCAAATAAAATCTAACTTAGCTATCAGACTTTCTTGCAATAGCTCGGAACATTCTGTTTAACTATTTGTTCTTATTTTGTGATTTATCTATATATATATAAAGTTTGATTGATGGTTACTCTGGTCATCGCTGGGTCAGCTCGAGATTTTTCAAACCCTGGAAATTATGGGTAAAAGTTCAACAAAACTTTTAACCAATGGTTATAGGAAAAAAGAAAAAAAAGGATAAAGCGGGGAAAGGACTAACTTGGATCAGAGACAAATAGAACTTTGCTGGAACACGAAACGTGCTGAGAAGGATAAAGGGTTGGAGAGCTTATGTTTATACTTTGATAGATTTCAGCCTTATTAAACTTCATCGACTTGGTGAAATCTGAGCAATTGCTGTGATTTCCTGCTGTATGCTACGTGATGCTTCTTACATATCAATTATTGCAAGAATTTATAAAGACATTGTTATGAAAGAAATTTAAATGTTCCTTTGAATATAAATTAAAACCGTGAAAAATTTTAATTAAAATTTATTTGATTGCTTATATTGCGGAGATGTTTTAAAATATCTGTTCTTTTTAAATCAATCTATAATGAGAGTGACAGGAACATAAAATAAATTGTGACGTGTAATTAACATTTCAAGTGTATTAAAGGGAAATACATTTTAATATTATACGTCATGTCTTAAAGCTCTTTCTCAATTGTTCTGAAAGTCAAGTTACTTTAAAAAATGTTGCTATTATCTTCAAAATAAATATTACAGGAGATAAGAGAAGCTTAAAATGAAAATTATATATATGTTACAGTTAAAACCCGAAATCCGTCAAAACCCGAATTTACTAGGAAATTCTAGTTTTAACTAAGCCCTTTCGGTAATTCGCGTTCTAACTGAAAAAATTTAGTTAAAACTAGAATTGGCTGAGTGCTTTAGTACATTCGCGTTCTAACTGAAATAATTCAGTTAAAACTAGAATTGACCGACTGCTTTAGTAAATTCGCGATCTGACGTGTTTCTCTTACAGTCAAAACGCGATTCGTGTCGTGGCACTTTCAAAAACGCTCACAACGCGTTCTGAGCGTTTATGAAAGTGCCACGACACGAATTTCGCGTTGTGGCTAAATCTGAGAAGCCAAAACGCGTTGTGGTCGGTTTTTTCGCTCAGTGAGCGTTTTCGATCTTTGAGCGTAACATATACATATATAGCCTTGCAGATTTGTGGGATTTCGCGTTTTGACTGTAAGAGAAACACGTCAGAACGCGAATTTACAGTCGGTCAATTCTAGTTTTAACTGAATTATTTCAGTTAGAACGCGAATGTACTAAGGCACTCAGCCAATTCTAGTTTTAACTAAATTTTTTCAGTTAGAACGCGAATTACCGAGAGGGCTTAGTTAAAACTAGAATTTCCTAGTAAATTCGGGTTTTGACGGATTTCGGGTTTTAACTGTAACATATATACTATCTTCAATTCTCTTTTATTTAGGTGTGGTAAGCTTTTAATTATGCTGGCAAATCCACATCAATGTATTTCATGGAAGTTTTATTAGTCTACCAGTAGTAAAATAAATATTATAAATAAAAATAGTTTTCTCTTTATAAAGTTCTTTTATAAATTATATCTTTAAGATTATCGTAAACATTAGAATGTTAGATAATGATATACAACAAGTTTTTTATCGTACATATTTGAACAAGTCTTTTATTGTACATATTTGAACCAAATAAAAGAGATGTATTCTATGTTTGCGAAAAAAGTTAACGTATTGTATTTTTATTATTTTTTGTGATCGTGAAATAAATCAATAACAAGCATAATAACGACAGTCCTATCTCATGAGTGCAGTGTTAATATTGTATTTAGTAACGTCTGATACTCTGCATGAGATTTGTAATTATTGATCTATTTATATATTTATACATATGTATATCTAGTTGAGTACATTTATCCCATGCATCTTGAATAAATCCATGACGCTAATACTAATTTAATCTGTGTTTATTTAATATGTAATGTAATTGTGTTAAAATACTTAAAGATTATTAAAAAAGTTCTAAAATGTAAATAAAAGTATATTTGAACAATTAAATAAAATAAATATATTTACATATTAGAATTTATAAATTACATAGTTTAATATTTACTGTAATATAATAATTAATATTAGATATTATTTCTAAAATGTAATTTAACAGACATGTATAAATATATAAGATATATGTGATACAAAACACCAGTTATCAAAACCAAAATAATATAAGAAATAAATGATATTATATTATTAACATACAAAGTGAGCTTTAGTATACTCATCTTTAAAACCATGCTCTTTAAAAGGCTCAAGACAGATGAGTTCGTAAATGCTTTGAGAAATGCCATGGAAATAGAAGAGCGTGAAAGAGAGTGATGCGATACTTGAAAGAATGCAAAGTACATCAAAGGATATAAAGTACGCGACAAAAGACATATGACACTTTTGCAGTTTTACTCGACAAACGACAGACGTACAACGGCATATATGAGAAAACCTTTATTAGGAGCATAAATAGTTTCCTAAAGCAAACCCTTGCGACTTACGTAACGGGATACACCTCTCATCAAATTTACAAGAAAATTTAATTTCATTAATGTCTTTTATAATCTTTGCCAAGTAGAAGAACTTATCGTGAAATAAAGGGTTAAATCGAGCGTTGAAAAATAAGAAAGGACATTGATGCCATTAAATTAGAATTGTTTACTTAACAAAAAGAGGGAGGAAACATTGAAGAATTTATTTTGCTAATTTTAATTATAATTTATATTGTTCTTACATCCCATTTTACATGCAACAAATAGATACACATGACACACAACGCACACTTGCACGCATATTAGACTTTGTCATTATATTACATTATCAAAACATGGACTTTATTATATTATATTATTTTAGCTTGTTTAACATAACTATGTACTATACTTATCTTATCATTATGCTTACATAGGTTCATTTTTGCTTAATTCTTTTAATGTTAACTTTTTTGGTATTTAAAGCAAAGGTAATAAAATGTTTGAACTATTAAAATTTGCATGAAGGATAGCAATAAAGAAAGAAAGAAAACACGAATGTTTACTAAGGGCTATTACTAATTGTATTTAGGTATACATTAATAAGAGAACAAGTATTCTAGTTTTATGCATAGCAAAATTCTTCTTATATAATGTTAACAATATTGTTTATATACTTATTATTTCAAAAGTTTTTCTATATAAACAGAAGCGAAAATGTTTCCCAAATGTTATTTGCATTTTTTACCGTGATACATAACAAGAATAATAGATATTGCTGTCGAAACTAAAGACATTAGGTTATTTCTAGATAACCTAATGCCTGATCAATACTGTGGTTATTCTACTGCAGTTATTTCTATCTATCTCCTTTTTTTATTCTATTCTTTCGAAAATAATTTCTCTTTTTAAAAATATTTTACTTAAGTTACATGTTATATATTCAACGATAAGTCAAAACGTTTAGTGACTTTTAAAGCGTATTATACATTAGATCGTTATAATCACTAATACGCGCTAATCCATTGTATTCCGAAAGATGACGAAAGGAGTGAATGGAAGATGGAAAGGAACAAACGTGATCATGATAGGTGATTGTTTTTGGGGCGTCTGCGCCTGTAATGGTGCGAGAGAGCTGGATCCAGAACTACCAGAAGGCGGGTTGTCGAGCGACCAGCCAGCCTTCCAAGCGACCGCCGACCGACCGACCAACCAGGAGGAGGCGCGGAAGCCCTCGGGATGCCAGTATTGCCAGTCGTCTCCGAGCCGCCGCGCGGTTGAGATGCGAGCCCTCGGGTTTCGCGAGTTGCGTCTGCACCTGACCTCGTGTATCATCTTCACCCTCAGCTCGAACTACCCCCGTTGATCGGCAATCGTCAAAACGCGAGCTCGCGCAAACATCGGTGCACGTACGCGATTCTTCGCTGTCGCCACCGCCGCCGTACCGGAAGCGGTGGTGCGCACGTGAGTTATCCTAGCTCCTCAGGCTCGCCTCCTCTCAGTGGCTATCGAACAATCGCGCGGTCGTGATCGTGATAAAGAAGTGACGGTATATCGAAACAGAAGACAGGGTCAGTCACCTCGGTGTTACAATTTGCCAATTGTCCCTGTTTTCATGCCATCATTGATCGCTATATTCTAATTTGTCAGAATCTCGAAAGATTATGGCGCCCGATTCCTGCGATCGGGTGCTCCCAATGAATAGCCGAAGATCCTCCGGAGAGGAGAATCGACCTCGAGGTATATCTGATATAGCAACTTTTAACTTTTAACCGCGATATTATCTCGTAAATTTATTCGCAATCGTTTATTTTTTGTCCCACCGACAACAGATAAGTTTTTTCTGTTCTCTTATTACTTCGCTCAATAAAATTTTTATATTTAGATCTATATATTATGTCTCTATATAGTCTCATGTCATCTTTATTATGGCAACACTCATGGCCTTGCGGTATCACACAGAAATATTTTGCTTCTTTTTAATGTACTACACCAGTTGAAGATTAAAGTTCAATCTGATAAAGCGGCTGAGAAAATTCTGTAGAAAAGTTCAAGATCACTCTCCGTGCTTTTTTCTTATTTCGTTTGCGTCGGGCTTGGAAAGATTTGTGTTTTAATTAGGACATAAAATGGCGCTCGTAGACTTTTAGAAATTAATTTAAATCACAAACTGATATGAATCTTTGGTAATTAGATAATAAAAGACAGATGTGACACTTCATTCATATTTGTCGCACGTGTGCACGTAGACGCCATCTTGAATCGTGTACAAATTGTATACACAAAGTATCTATAATAATAACATATTTTTTTTATATTTTTGTTTTTTTGTTACAGACAATTTTATAATTTTCTTCCTTTTATGCAATATTAATATTGTAAATTTTGTTATAAACCATTGTATGAATTGCAAAACATTTTTTATTTGTCTCGTTATTTATAGCTTCATGCAAATCATCGATTTTTAATTAAACTTAGAAAATTGAAACTTTGATTCTCTATTTATTTCATAGCAAGAGCTGATAGAATAAATTTATTATGTGGTTATAGTGTATAAATATATTACCTTAGCTTAAAAAGTTAGCTTAAAAGATTAAAGATGACAAATCAAATATCTTATTATTGATTGATTGATTAATTAAATGCAATCCAGTAAAATCCTATTATTAATTGAAAGTGTTCTAATAACCTATAATAATTATAAATTTGGTTATTAATATTATGCTTAAATGTGCATTTTATTAGTGAAATTACAACTCTTAATTTGACCAAATTCGGCTTGCAAAGTGATAATATCATTATGGCCATGTTATTACAATTATATTTTGTATTTTTAGATATATTATTTAGTACAAAATTGTTACAAATACAATATTATAACATTACGATTCTCTTTTAATTGATATTATAAATTTAATGTTGAATTATATATAATATATAAGTATATATTATATATAAAATATATTTTTAAGGGATACAATTAAGTAAATAACAAGAAGTTCTTCTTTATTCAATGCAATCTTGAATTTTACATGAATAAGATCTTAATTTAAGCTACGGTTACCAAGATGATTAAAGTTAAAAACATATAAATTTTCATGTACTTTTAATTAAATTTTGCAATGAAAAATGACGTTTGAGTTTATTTCTTTAAGTGTCGAGTCTACAATGAGAATTTAAGGCGTAAAATTAAGTTTTAAGCATTAAGCTGTAAGAAATTGACAAATCACAGTCGTGAGAAGAATATTTGACTGTAATTGGTCAATTTCTTACGGCTTATGGCTTAAAGCTTAAATTTTACGGCTTAAATTCTCATTGCAGACTCCGCTTTACCTATATATACATATAAGTCGTTCACGTACGATAGAATATCAGCATTTTATCCTATAAACAATAATTTCATGCGCATGTTATAATACGTCACGTATTATTGAACATTTTGAATTAAATTTTGGTTGCACGAAATTCCCACGAGAATTTTCAATTACTTATGCTCAACATAGCTCTGAGGGAAGTTTCGCAGTATCAGGTTGCTATACTTTTCCGACAAAGTCGTTAAATTTAATATTCTGCGTAACGCAAGATATGTTCTCGCATCTCGTTAAGCGTACGCATATCTTTTCAGTTTGAAGCCTCAAATTAGCAAGTGTAACCTAACTCACTTATCGCGATTAACACATTGTTTAATTAGCAAAACCGTTCACGGAATTTTTCCGAGATCTTTAATTGTGGATAATTGTATCGAAAATTGTTGCTTAGAATTTTGTTTAATGTATAACCATTGTGTAAGCTGAAAACAATATAGTTTTTATAATTATTACATTGCATCATTATTTACATATTTACAAAGCTTTGGTATAAATACACAGATTATGATGCTTAGGCTGCGGTCCACTTGACGCTACAAATGCTTCGAAGCATTTTCAGCTTCTGCTTTTATCTGCTTTCATATCACTATACGACAAACTAATATTTCATGTTTTCGGAATTATATACGTAACTGAAAAAATCTCCGTGATTTTCTGTTATATTTATGGTTGTATAGAGTTGAAATGTCAGAACATTCTTGATTTTACGTTTATTAAGCTTTTAAAAAATTGTTTGAGAGTCACGTTTTTAAAATATGATGCTACGTACGGAATTCTTTTTTTGGCCATATCACTGGGGTGAGCAATGCTAGAATATTACAATTTTCTTCTTCGACTCAACAAAGAGAAGAGCTTCTCTTTCTCTCTCTCTCTCCTTCTTTTTTTGACATTTTTTTATTAGGTGATATATACTTCGATCTTTAAAATGTTTATGTGAGAAAATAATATCTATATATAATAATACCTATATAAGATATATATTTCTCGTTAGTTATTAAACAAAAATATAAGTATTAATACTTACACGTTAATATATGGACGCATAATGCGGTACTATATTGTTTAAAATAAGAAATTTTATGAAATCCTTAAAATACATATGTATAGTTGTATTAAAACAATTTTTTTCTTTTTTCAAAATATTTGGTGTGACATTGGCCTAAATCAGAATAAAAGTTTGTATCTCTGTATATGATGATACAATATGTCAATCCTCGAAGATGTTTATAGCAGCGACTATAACAAAGTATGGATGTCGATAAGAAAGGTTATAGGGGTTTGGTCGGCTGATATCAATTAATCCGATAGACATAACGATTGGATTCGTTCCGATGAGACGGATATACGATGACTTGTCCCTTGACGGCGGTCCAATCACGATCACTACATAACTGGATGGACTTAATCCCGTGACAGTGCCAATTATAGGAAAGGGAGTTTGCTTCCAAAAAAAGCCATAACTTGTGAGAAAGGTCTATGTGGAAAAAAGTCGGTTAATTGATTGCTTCGTCAGTAATGCCAATCGGATTGGAGCACGAATATCAATTTACGAATATCAGTTTCAAGATGATTGAGATTGTTCTTATTATTCACACTCTATTATATCGGATTTGATTTCAGTCGAGTGTCAATTCAGGCAAGTAGAACACGTAAAATATTCGAAAATTAAGCAAATAGATAGCTTTTATGTGGAAAGCTTTTTAAAATTTTTTTATATCCAAGTTTTTTTAAATCACGTTTTTAAAGAAAATTGCTTATAGAGAAAATTGTTTTTATATAAACGTTTATAGAAAAATATTGTTATAATATATTTCTTATATTATAGGTATCACATCATAAAAATAACTTATATTAATGTATTATTTTATTTTATTATTAAACCACCTAGAAATGTTTTAATTTTTCGTTAAGAGTTTACTAGAATATTACAATAATATGTATATAATTTTTTACTTTTATACAATAAGATAATATTTACTAAACAAATTATTTATTAATGCTGGCTGGTTGTGTTTATTATTTTCTGCATTTTTGCAAAAAATAAATTATATTTTATTCTCTTTTATATAGTTTCAAAATATTCTATATAAAATGTGTTTTTTTAATAATTAAAATTGGTATTTTTAATTGACAATAGCTATATAAAATAAAATTGTGCATTTATTCCATTAATAATTATACTATCATGTGTACGTTTCGTTATGGCTATATTAATGCAATATGCGAAGTACTAAATCATGAATAAAATAGATGATTAATTCAATGAGTAACGGATGTTAAACATTGTACATTTACAATAATATACAATAATTAAAATATGTGTTTCTTAATGAGAGACTAGTTTACTTGTAATACACATGCATCTACAAATTTTTGAAGCCGATTATTTTAAACATATACATATTTTAAATCTACATATAGTATATTCAAATATAATCTTTATTTTAGAACAAGAATACATTTTCATGCATTTAATGTGCGGTGTTATGCAAAAACAAAAATTATTGAACATTTAAAATCTATCACGCATGGGTAGTTAAATAAGTTTCTCTTATTTTGCTCGTAAATTCACTTGTCTGATTGAGTTTTATTGGGATGATTTAAAATTATATTTAATGTAAGCATGAAATCTTATAAAATAAAATAGATTTAAATATGTCTAAAGGTAAATATGTAGTTTTTATCAAGTTAAATTTTAAAATGTTGAATTTAAATTATCTAAGGTTTGAATTGAGGTTTGAATCTTTTTACGAAATCGATGTGAGATAAGAATTTATAGTTAGTTAAATTAAATAGTTTTAAAAAGAGAAATTTAATTGAAGGTTAAAGAGTAATATAAAAAGTGATGCCCACTGAAAATTTTGCTAATTTTAATATTAACGCTTACAATTAGCTGAAGAATTAAGAAAACAGACGCATAATCTTTTAATTGATTCTTTTGTATACAACTGTAAAGAGAATATAATATGAATAATATAATATTTTTATTATAAAAATTTATTCTTTGACGTATGAATATTAAATAAAATTTTATATTACATAGAAATATTAAAAATAAGTAACAAATTAAACAACATTACTGCGGCATATTCTTCAATTATTTCGTGTTTAAATCAGTTGATTATTTGATCATTTTGATGATAGTTAATAAGCCAGAAACGTGGCTTTACATGAAAATCGTGAAACATCATCCTTCATGTATTTGCAAACCAAAACATATATTATCGATGAGAAGACGATGTAACATGGATGGGCGCGTGGCGCAAGTTTGCACAATGCATAATTAATGGAACGCAGAGCGACTTTCACACAGACTGGCTGTTGCAATCAAGATTAATTGAATCAAGCCCAAGTTATCCAACGCTCGTTCTGGAGATACAATGTACCCTCAATGGAGTCAAAATATTTAAACATTCGCATAACATTGATCTGAAGCAGCAGAAGTAGAAGTATAGTCTTCGTTTATGGACACCCCATCATATATAAAGTAAATCGTCTTTGTAAATATAATACATTTGTTATTTTAGCGACTTAAATGAATAATTCTTTCTATCGTTTTTACTTATACATTTAAATTACTCATTATAGTATTAACAAAGTAGATAGCTCTAAATTTTCGATTTTAGATTGATAAAATAAATGAATCTTAAATTATATATACAATTTATTGTAATATAATCTATATAGAAAATTTAATGTTTTTGTACTATAGTACAAAACATTTTTCTTAAAAAAATTTACAATGTTATATTGTTGTGCAATTACATATATATTAACACAAGTTCATTTTTTTTGTTTTGACAAGTATAATATTCTAAACGTTTAAATTCTTTAATGCTTTTACATTCTGTGCTACAAGATGTTGCATTTAGCTGCTAAAATATAAAATTCGATTCTCGTGAGCATCGTCAGAGATTGCGATATTTCTGCTTTGTTCATAATAAACTGAAAAAATATTGTGAAATTTATACGCTTTGGTCTAGATTGGTGATTCAACAATTAAACAAAATTCCATTTGATTGTTTTTCCGCGTGATGTATATATGTATAGTTACTTTCAATCTTGAAATATCTGTTTTCTATGAACTCGACATTTGCACCGTCAGTGTTTCCGACGTGATACTTCATGGTTAAAAAAAAGGTTTGCAATCGATTTCTTTAGCGAGCACAGAGTTTTGTTGGAAATATAACAGACACGCAATAATTGGCTCGGCTTCCGGTATATCTCTTCTTATGTAAATAAATTCGCTGGAGATAATTCAATTCGATAGAGCAAATATTTTCTGAAGTTTTATTGTTTCTAAAATCTAATTCATATTTTGAAATATAGGTTAGAAATTGCAAATTGCATTGTTAATTTGAAATTGAAACATTTATCTGCAACTTATTAATCTTTTAATCACAGTGCACTCTCTTTAGAGTTTGGAGTTACTTCTCATGTTTCACATTAATTAGATAGCGGCACTATTGCTACTTCCCTATATCGTGCTGCTTTAGCAAATAAGACAATTTTTAGTAGACGTATACATATACATATATATGTATTTGTAATTAAACTTGTCTAACAATTTTAATAGGAATTATTCATCCTAATGCGATTTAGCATGATTATATAAGTTTTTTTATCTCATCAAAGCATTGCTGCATTCTTATTATTTTACTTTCAGCAATACCAAAATATAACTCTAAATATCAGAAGAGTGTTTTACGTTTATTCTGTATAACTTTTGTATATATTTTTCAATATTATTATATTTTTTATAATTACGTACATAATTATATATTTCTGTATAATTATATATTTTTTAATATAAAATTTTCTCCTGGTTACTTATGATTTAGAAAATATTATGTAAAAGAATATTGTATTATAATATAAATATTAATGAAATATTATTTTTATTAAAAGGTAATAAAACTTTTAATATTTAGTAACAGTATAGGTAAACATAACATGCCTTTTAGTTTTTCTAATAATAACAGCTAATAATGAGTGTTATTTTGCTGGAAATTATAATTGATCGTTATATAATTAATGTAATATAATTACTTAAAAGATAATTACTTTTGAGTAAGATAAACTATATAAATTTTTATTATACCTACTCTTCTGATTACGTATTGTCTTATAGTTAGTTTTTTTATACGGCATATGATAAATGTACAATATGTAATCTATCATGTAATTATTGATGTTTGTATCATAAAAACAAAATTTGGAGTTTGTAAATTATTTGGTAAACGTACAAGTAAGCTTCAATTAATTACAATTATTTTTTTCCACATACATCGTTTTATTTAAAATAATAAGTAAAAATCAAGTATTAAAATATGTTAAATATTAAATGACATTCTTTAAACAACAATTTGTAAAACAGATATTACAGGAATTTGACGAACAACGATTTGCGAATATGTAATTAATTACGCTTTTAATTAGAGGCAAAGAGTAATACGTAATTATATTTGTGATTATATACGATCTTTTTATATTGTTTATTCCTATACATATTTTAATTATATAAACTACTGATACTATATAAAATATTATATTTTAAGTTTAAATAAATATGCAGTATTATAGATATTACACATTTAGTTAAAATAGAACATAAGATTGTTGCACCATCTTATTTCAAAACTACAAATACCTATATAAACTATGAAGTACAATAACATGCTGTAGGTACTCACTTAAATCAAATAATTAAATAGTTCGTTAAATTTATTATATATTAAATTTATTACCTATATTAATTGCTGTATTATAATGTATGAAAGAGCAAATTCAACAGGTGGAAGAAAATATGCTGAACGAGATAATAAATTATAGTTGCGATGTTTATACTTATTTACTTTTAATGAGAGTCCTATTTTGTAGTTAAATAAAAAAATTTAAAGTATAAGTTATATTATTAGTAAATACTTTTTAAACTGATTTTTGTTTTTATTATTTTGTTTCATTATAAATGTCATAAATTTTATAAATCTTTTGGTTTATAGCAAAATTTTATTTTACAGTTGCTTCGATATTTAAATTGAATATAAAATAGACAGTAAAAAAATGTTATTTGAAAATTTATTAGATTTATATTAAACAGTTAATATATATAAAGTTTGTTTAGACATTTATTTAACATTTGATCATAAATATGTGCATATAATATTCTTTTATCCCAAACTATTTTTTTTGTCTTTATATTATATTTTTCATATAAAAGTATATCTTGCGCATGATAATTAAGTGGACGTTAACACTAGAACTACCGGAGATTAATCTATATTTATTTCTATCGAAGAAATCTTAGAAAAGAAAAGAGAAAAAGAAAGAACAATTTAATAAAATTAATTATTTATGTAATTTTAATAAAAGTCAGGGAAAATTTCAGACATTAAGATGTTTTAAAAATAAGTAACAAATTATTTAAAAATATTAAACGGGTTATTTTGACTCCTTTGGTAGTTCTAGTGTTAAATTTCTTTAGAAAGCTATAATATGTAAATTACACAGCGTAATAATAGAACGCACAGTAAAAGCCACATATATTGATGATACGTGCAATCCCTGATTGGAGTTCCAAACTTTTAAACTTATTTTATTTAATAGAGTTTTGGCTTTGAAATAGTATGTTTACTTATATTTTTTTCTTAAAAACTACGCTTAAAAATAAAAATTGAATTAGTAAAAAAAATTTTAGACACCAGTAAAATTGCCAAAGTTTGTTTCCGCATTGAATATGCTAAAACATTGTTTCAAGATTAGATATTATGATATCAATTAACATGATCTCAATTAACTTTCTAAATAAAACTGAATAAACCTTGATAAACAGATTTCGTTTTGATTATTAATAATCTAATTACAAAATTCCCAATTTTTAGCAAAAACAAAATTATGGCGTTTTCAGTTTTACGTATTATCAATTATAAAACAATGTCTAACGATGGGTATGCATAAAAAAGAATGAATAAATAACAAGAAAAAATGCAAAATAAAATTTGTTTCAATTTTTGTATTCTATTACTTTCATAAATGAATCAAGGTAAACGTAAATCCAATGCCAATTGCTAGCATTCGCAGCAACATATATGTATATTTTCTGATTGTAATAGCGAAATTTTACTTACTAAGTATATTCAGAAAACAATTGATACTATATTCCGAATATTCTGTTTCTAATAATGAAATTCTGTACTACTAGACGTACAGCATACAAAATATGTAATTATTTTATATCGCATCGGGTTTAAAAGTCGCATTTAACGTTGCACACGACGAGACAGAGCTTCACCGTGTTGCTACATGTACAGTATGCCAACGAGCGGGAAAAGAAGCTTTTACGAGTACTTAATTTCCAATCTCCCGGGTTGCGCGAAGTTTTAGCATCGGAAGGATATTATCAAGGTAACGAAGCATATTGAAATCCACAATTCATCACCACGCTAACTACTTCTAACTCTTCGGTGTTTCTTTTTTTATTAAAGAAAAAGATTATACTTAGCTCGTGAAATTATTATGTGCAGTTGATCATGATGACAAGAGCTCGACTCAAAGCACATTTCTTTCATTTGATATTTGATTGAAAGTGACTCAATGATATTCCATTGCCATCAGACAAAGATTAGTCTCTTTAATTCTTTACATCAAAATATCTCCCGGCAATTTTGAATTAAAAAACTCGCAACTACATATTATCTCAAGAATTACTGGATATTTTGCTCTTCTTTATATCCCAAATTGTTAACTTGGTGAATATATCTTATAAATCTTTCTAAAATATATATTAACACAGTGCGATATATTAAACTTTGAAAACAATTTTAAGAGAAATATATTTTTGAATAAATAGTAAACAAAAAGATAATAATAGCGAAGTAGATTATAATAGGCAAATAAGAAATAAGATAATGCGATATGTATTTCATAATTTTACCTTATGTGATACAGGCGCAAAATCTTTAATTAAAAGCAACATTAGTTCTTTGCACGTGATGCGACGTTTCCATCAGATTATGAAATAAGTCACGAAATGAAAAAAGGCGTTGTCGGCAGTCAGCAGGCGAACAGTATGACAAACAAACGAGAAAGTAACAAATTGAAAAACGCCATTGAAAGCTGACGAAGGATTGACCTCGTTAATTAAGCCAGCTTCAACCCTAGGTAGCTGCTGGCCTATTATTGGCACTAACAAAAGTGTCGAAAATATGGGGACGTCAAAAGATAGTAAAAAGGCCGAAAAAACTCGATGATGACATACGAGGGGTTATCTAAAAGTGTCCAAAATTATATTTTTTAAATATTAAAAGCGTACTTACAGGTCTGAAACTTTAATTCTTTTTGAAGTACTTCTCATGTGACTTACAATTAATTAATGCAACAATTCCAGCGCCTCTCCTACTTCGAGAGGAGTGGAGGGGAAAACGCCTATAAATTTGTCTTCTGCTGTTAAAGGCTGCCAACAATTCTCTCGTTAAACCTTGTCAATGTCAGAAAAAACGCCTTCCTTTAAGTTGCTGCTTCATTCGCGGAAATAGAACATGTCACAACGGACGAGATCAGGTGAATTATAGGGCGGATGGGAGTTACCATTTTATTTTTGGTCAAAAACTGCTGAACGCTCTGCCGTGTAGGCAGAGGCATTGTCACATGATGCAGGAACAAATTACCATTCTTCCACTCTTTCTCACCCCTTGTGACTTGTTTTATTCTCACAAATGAAGCAGCAACTTAAAGGGAGGCGTTTTTTCTGACATTGACTAGGTTTAACGAGAATTGTTGGCAGCTCTTAACAGTAGCATTTCTGAAGACAAATTTAAACAGTGTTTTCTAAAGTGGGAAAGACGCTGGGATTGTTGCATTAAGTCACATTGGGAGTACTTCGAAGGAAAATTAAATTTTCAGACCTGTAAGTACACTAACTATTTCTTAAAAAATAATTCCGGAAACTTTTGAGTACCTTCTCGTATGTCGTGCAATAAATAAAATCGTCTTTCTAAGATCCTGATTTAATTTTGAAGTTAAATAGCTCGAGCAATGTGATGTTATTTTTAATTATTTTTGCTACTTCGTACGAATTATGTATGTTTTTGTATATGTTACAGTAAAAGCGTGAAATTGATATCAGTAAATATATATACATTTACTAGTCACTGATACATTTACTAAATTTTACACTTCAAATTTTTATCTTTTAACAAACAATTATTGTCAAAATAATACAGATTGGGTTGGGTTAGGTTGGTTTTTTTGCGAGGTGGCGCAACCCCACCCCTACCCCACTACTCCACTACACGCGTACTTATGAATTAGAGCCCTTGCAAGTACATACATTTACTGAATTTCATGCTTTTACTGTAACATTATATGCTGTATAAGCTACTTCTCGGAAACATGCGTAAATTGTGCGATGTTTTGTGCATTATTTCTCTCTCTCTCTCTCTCTCTCTCTCTCTCTCTCTCTCTCTCTCTCTTTCTCTCGCTTAGTTTTTAAAAAAATAAAGATACAGTATAAATATTGATATATTCTTGAGAGGTTCTCGACAAAAAATAATTATACACAGAAATAAATATATAATGTTAATGCAAATATGTTTTATTGACACAAACGACTATAGCAAATTAATGTAGGAAAAAATTTCATAATATCTATTATAAAGTTTGACAATTTTTTTGACTGAAATGTTCTCTACAAATTTGGCTCACATTTTACATTATTGAGCGAATGAAAGACTATATCAAATCAAAAAGTTTTGGTACATACTAAAAATGACATAAAAGTAAAAAATAAATGTAAATATTGTGTGTGTGTTTTTGGGTTTCTCGAGTAAGTTGTATTTATATTCTAGTTGCGCGCGCGCGCGGTGCAATATCGTCAAATAGATACATCAATGTGTACTTTACAAATCAATATTAATTGGCAAGTTTTTTCTTATTTAAATAGAATCGGAAATAATGACTACAGTACGTTTAACGTACAATATAATCGGAGAAATATATGTAACAGACGCGTAGGTATAAAGCAATGCAAGTTTATTTGATGTTGTATGGCGAAAAAAAGTATTTTAATCATATAAATTTATAATAGTATTAATAATAATTTATTCAAGATTAGAGATCGAGACATTTCTTTGAATTCAAAATTTAAAAATTTGTTTTATTTTTTAAATATCAATGTTTAGATATTACTAACTTTTTTAATTGATTATAGATAACAAAAATGAAAGAAAAATAGTATCTTTAATTACAATTAATAAAATTTAATTTAGAAATGCGAAGAAAAAAGAATTAAATATAGTATCTATACATATATATATTTTTCTTATTTGTTTTTGCTTATACTTATATTTGTTATTGACAATGACGAAAAATAATTTGTTATAATTATATATTATAAACAAAGCGAGTTTGTTGAATTTCTAATTTATAATGTAAATAAGCATATGACAGGACACGTGTAGTTACGTGACATGTAAAGTAAGGAGTGCCTTTTCTTTTTATCTCTCCATTATGTATGCATCATAATTATATCATGCATGCACTTGCGGTGATAAAAGTGTAATTAAACTCCAACGTATAAAATATTGCTTCCATTAAAGATTAACTGCTCACTGTTACTTTCGCGGTGGAATTTAATTCTGCAAATTTGTAGCATTTTCATGATTTAAACTGCTTACGATAGTTTTTAATTTCTTATACATATACATATTACCATTATATATACATAATTCTTAATTTATATAATACTCTTACATACTATAATGAAACATGTTTGAGGAATATAAAAGTCAATTTTTACCAGGAAAATATTTTTTATTAAAGAAGAATGTAACTTGATATTTTCGTCGATTATTATTACATCCAATAATTATAGGTAATAACAAATAAGAAATGTTAACAAACAAAAATAGAATTTTATAAAAAGTATTATTAATTGTAAGTAGAATAGAGAAATGTCACATGCGCGTCTAATATTTAGGAATTAGTTTAATGGCTGTAGGATAATTTGACATAAAAATTCATAATTAAGTTTCCAGTAGCTAAAATTAGGGACATGAGGCCAGCCAATTTTATTTTGACACCGATGTGACGTTCTTTGCCACTATAAAATGCTTGCTAATAGATCCTGTGTGCTTGTGCACATATGTTCTCTTTTGAAGTTTTCGCTCGTGTAAAAGACATATATATATGTATGTTGCTCGCGATAATACAAATCCACATTTTGTGTGCGTTTGCGAATGCAAGAATGTACGCCACTCGCACGTGTGTCATTTATATCGCACGTGGCAGTAAATAGGCCGCCCAAATAATTACGCGTTGTTAAATGATTCGTGCATTGAATTCCCAAACGGATTCGATAGGTCATACGAGATCGTCATTCGGTCGAAATTACGAATGGAATTTATATAAATCTCTGAAAGTTGTTATTTTTGTATGTAAATAAATAAAAAAGTGATCTTTGAATTTCTAGCATAAAAAAAAAATAATGAAATCACATTTTATAGGTACCTACTTAATTTGGGCGGATTTAAGATTTAATTGTAACAGAAGTTTAATTTTTTATTATTAAAATAAGGAAGAGTGAAAAAATTGTAAAACTAAAAATTAAATGTCTGAAATCTGCAATAAACGGTTACGTACATATGGAGGGGTTAAAGCCATAGTGGTGTGTCAATTCTTTTTCTTTTTCTTTCAACATATCTACATGTGTAGACTGCATCTATGAACTCAAGGTTAAAAAAAAGTGACTTATGCACCACTATGGCTTTAACCCCTTCATATCACACAAACTTTTGTTGACAAAAAAACCAATTCAAAAAAAGGCAAATCTGTCAAAAAATCTGCAATGGAAAGAAAATATGATTTATTCTTTTTATACAAAGAATGCTTGCTGTAATTTTTTCTACAGAATGGGAAGGAAAGACAAGAAGAGTTTCGTGTTCAGTTTCTTATGAAATTTTTAAAGATATAAAAGGCATATACTATATTTTTTATAAGGAATTGAACTGTATGTGTATTAAATTAACATAATTTATGTATATGTTTAATTTTCTAATATATTAATAGAAAAGAATTTGTATTATAAAAAGTTGTGTTTTTAAACGACCCAACTGGCCGTATTTATTAATAAATTCACAACGTTTCGGCCATGGGTTGTGGCCCTTCTCAAGTGACAGTTAGTTATTGCAGACTTTACATTGGTAATTTGTCTGAAAGGTTCGGAATTATGAACTACACAATACAATAAAATAGAATTCTTACAATAGAATTCTTACAATAAAATAGAATTTTTACAATAAAATAACTCCTTGACATTAACGGTTTAACTTTGAACATTCAGCTGTGAGTCATGGAGTGATACGGACGTGCCTCTTAACACGAGTTTTCTTGATAATCTCGATGTCCGCGCTATTTTTACTTATTTGACGCGCAGACTTGTAAGAATTTTATTTTATTATTTTTTATTGTAAGAATTCTATTTTATTGTATTGTGTAGTTCATAATTCCGAACCTTTCAGACAAATTACCAATGTAAAGTCTGCAATAACTAACTGTCACTTGAGAAGGGCCGCAACCCATGGCCGAAACGTTGTGAATTTATTAATAAATATGGCCAGTTGGGTCGTTTAAAAACACAACTTTTTATTATTATTTGCTGGCGACGCGAAGCTCCCAATTAATTTGTATTACGTTTATTGTCATTTTGAGATATATAGGTACCTACATAAATATATCTCGAATCAGTATCTTTATCATAATTCATATCTCACCAAAATTATGCAGATTTTAAACTTTACTTTTTACAATTAATTATTAATTTTTATGAAAGCTGACAAGGGTAACAGCACAGCTTTGGAGAAAAGTGTTTATATACAAAGGATCACGGATATGCTGCGAGATGCAGATACATATACGATAATTGCGAAAAATCCGACAAAAACACTCACTAAAAAAATTAGAGATATATTAGTGAGATGGAAGAATCTTAAGTATATTTCTGAATCGAAGTACAGACAATTGTATTGTAGTGATGGGATACTGCCGAGAGCTTATGGGTTGCCCAAAATTTATAATACGGAATGCCCCTTCAGGTTAATTATTTCTTTGATTGATAGCCCTACATATTCTCTAGCTTGGTTTCTACTACACAATATCATTTCGGAAACCATATACCTAAACCAGCTAGCCATATTGATAATAGCTTCAAGTTAGTCAGTGAACTTATAACGGAACACATATTGATGGAGACTACGTGCTTATTTCTTTAGATGTGATTTCGTTGTTTACTAATGTTCCGATCGATTTAGCCATGCAAAGTATTTCCAATAGATGGTTATACATTTCCAAAAATTGTAATATACCCAAAGAAGAATTTCTGAAGGCTTTGGAGTTGGTTTTAAATTCTACGTTTTTTACATTTGACAACGTGATTTATAAACAAAAATTTGGCAATCCCATGGGCTCTCCGTTGTCCCCTATCATAGCGGACGTTGTTATGAAAGATTTGGAGAGGAGGGCGTTGCGACTTGGTCGGTTAAGCTAGCTTTTTATCGTAGATATGTCGATGACATAGCGATTGGAGTCCCTCCCGACTCTATTGATTTTGTACTTAGCATTTTTAACAGCCTTCATCCACGATTACAATTTACGATTGAAGTGGGAGGTAATAAATTAAATTTCTTTGATGTTACTATTATTAAGAATAACAATTTATTAAAGTTTGATTGGTTTCATAAGCCTACCTTCTCGGGTCGCTACCTTAATTTCATGTCGCAGCACCCCCTTTCTCAAAAAGGAGGCACAATTATAGGCACGGTGGATAGAGAATTCCTTTGTCACATCCAAGGTTTCATTGTAAAAACATTAAATTTATAATAGACACAATGTTACAAAATGATTATCCGCTTTCTTTTATTTTTAACACGATTAATACTAGGCTCAAATCACTCTTAAATAAGCGCACGACGAGACAAAACAATATCATTCGTACTAGCGAGAACACGGTTAAAAAATCTTGGTTTGCGATTCCTTATGTATCAGGTATTTCAGATAAATTTAAAACCGTCACCAAAGATTTAAATGTCAATCTGGCGTATTTTAGTTCTAACGGGTGGAGTTTCGAAAACGGGTCCCCTCCGATTTCGATGAAACTTTGTGAAAAGCTTCGTCTTGGGTTACAATGAAAGCCCTTAAAAGGAATTTTGGCGACTCCAATTAGAAAGCCATTTTTTTAAGTAAAAAGTTTTTTAAATTAAAGTTTTAAATAAAATAGTGAAAAGAACGGTAAGCGTTATATTAATGATGGTTTCTGGTAGTATTTTTTACGCTGAACAAAAAATTATATAGGTCTTATAGAGCTAACTGCTCTAGTTTTCGAGATACACAGTGTTAAAGTTAAAAAGGTATTTATGCATAAAAGCGACTCCCTCTCCGATTTGGTTTATTTTTTAATATGTTGTTGGGGATGTCTTTCCGAGTCATTTCATATATATACATAAGGGTCGGACTCAAATAGTTTCGGAGATACAGGCTGAGAAAGGATAAAAATAATAAATACGAAAATAAACGTTTAATGATGATTTATTCAACACTATCATTAGGAATCTGAAAGATTTCAGCCATTGCATCAAAGAATGCGGTAATCCGAGCGTAAACAGACCAATAGAGTCACTTTGAAAACATAAACAAACAGGCTATACTACACAGGGACTTCCACGCAAAACAAGATCCACTACTATTCACCGTACATATAAATATGTACTTTTTATATACCAACTGTTCTCTGCTTTAACAAATATGTGCTTTCTAAGTTGAAGCACATACAAAGCACATACTTATAAAGCGCGCCACTAACCTATAGGTTAGTGACGCGCTTTACAAGTATGTGCTTTGTAAGTTGAAGCACATACAAAGCACACTTGGTTGAAATCTTTCAGATTCCTAATGATAGTGTTGAATAAATCATCATTAAACGTTTATTTTTGTATTTATTATTTTTATCCTTTCTCAGCCTGTATCTTCGAAACAATTTGAGTCCGACCCTTATATATATATATGAAATGACTCGGGAAGACATCCCCAACAACATACTAAAATATAAAGCAAATCGGAGAGGGAGTTGCTTTTATGCATAAATACCTTTTTAACTTTAACACTGTATATCTCGAAAACTAGAGCAGTTAGCTCTAGTTAATAAGATCTATATAATTTTTTGTTCAGCGTAAAAAATACTACCAGAAACCATCATTAATATAACGCTTGCCGTTCTTTTCACTATTTTATTTAAAATTTTAATTTAAAAAACTTTTTACTTAAAAAAATGGCTTTCTAATTGGAGTCGCCAAAATTCCTTTTAAGGGCTTTCATTGTAACCCAAGACGAAGCTTTTCACAAAGTTTCATCGAAATCGGAGGGGACCCGTTTTCGGAACTTTATCTGTTCTAACAAACTTATTAATTTTATTAAGGTACATAAGGATGTTTTCCTAGTCAAATCTAACAAAAATGTGGTATATAAGATTTTATGTAAAGATTGTGATGCTTCATATGTGGGACAAACATTGAGAAAATTATAAACTAGAATTTCGGAACATGAAAGTAATATTTGCAGGAAAAATTCTACGAAGTCTGTTATTACGGAACATAGAGTAAAATGTAAGCATGATTTTGACTGGGAGAACGTATTAATTCTTGATAAAGAAAAATTTTTATTAAAAGACTAGTATCTGAAATGGTATACATCGAATTGCAAAAGAATGGTCTCAATTTGCAAACGGCCACTGAGTTTCTACACCATGCTTATTCTTCCATATTAGAGAAATTGTAAATCATGCTATTTGTTTCCGGCCTTGTCTCGCGACATACATATATGTAGTTGGTTTATACTTATTTATTATTTTACATATTTACATTTTATGATCTTGAACTAGAATATGACAATCTATTTACTGTTTTACCTCTCGTGACGTTAGTCAGTGTCGTTATACTTTTCGTGACAATATCATGTAGCTCTGAAGCATTGTCTTCTTAAATAATTTTTTGATTCTGGTGCTGACGACATATAGACACATGTATGAGAATATGTTTTTTGCTTCGATCTCGTTCTCCGGACTATTTGGTGAGTCGTTTATTCGTTAATTCCCCGTTATTTCAATTTTAAGTTTCAACTTCTTTACAGATGTCGATCTTTTGGTTACTCATACTCTGGTATTAGTTTCTTGACTTTGTAATCTTGTGACACACCGGGTATGATGGAGAATTCGAGAATTTAATATTTTGTATCTCTGCTGAGGATGGCCCGATGTTGGAGCCAAAACGTGCGAAATTTTGGATCTTGTATCCCAAAATAAATCAGTTTGACTAAACACGTACTAATTACCGCGTTTGACTCTTATGCCAAGTTATATTGAATTTGGAATTAATTATTAATAAAAATAGTGTAAAGTTTGTACAAATAGTTTATTCAGATCATGTAGTTATGCAACCAAATGTAACAAAAATGATTAGATAAAGTTATAATCACCTCTGGCTAAAATGACATCATACGTTATAAGACTCAATCTTGCCGCAGAGGATAGGCAAGAACAAGGTCAGCGGAATGTCTTTGCCAGAAGACACTTTCGCTAATTGGTACTTTCGCAATGAAGGTTGCACGTTTCCATCAAGTACTACTCTTCTTCTTTTCTTTGTTGTCTCTTTTAACTTTATTATCTTCCGATCGATATACAATCGGTCTGTGCAGTTTATTACGTTCATGATTAAGTTTGAATTAATTTCTACAAGTGTTTTTGACAGTACAGAATTTGATATTTCTTGGGAAATTTGTGAGATATCAAATTTACCGCAAAGTTGTTTTGAAAGTTTCCGAGACGAACAATTATATTCGATGAAAGAGATTTTACGCTCAAGCAACGACTAATGAGTATGAAGAAGAGGTGGAGAAAAATAGTAAAGTTTAATGTGAAAAGTTCACGATTCTTTTTGAATTTTGAATATTTGTTGTTATTTTATGCGCAACTTCAGAGATTTGCTATTCTTGTTAACATATTTTACGTTGTAAATACAAATAATTTAACTTTGTATAAATTAAAACCTTTTTTGGTCTATTAATTTTTTAATTTATAAATATACCCAATTATTTATTAGAACTAAATTGAGAAAAAAAAAACTAAGCTGAATTAATTTATTAATACTAATGTGTTAGATTATGTGTGTGTGTGTTAAATTTATTTACTGTATCAATTTTAAGCAAAACAATGTGATTTAATAATAATTAGTAGTAACATTAATATAATTTAAATAAAATCATTAACTTCGACCAAGCTGGCAGTCTTTATTTAAAAAGCACAACGCGTTTCAACCGAGATTCCGGTCCTTATCAAGTGCATACATTACATTAAACGCTTGCAAAACACTTCATTGTACACAATGTGGCAGCAATGAGTCTACGAACTAAAATACAAAAAAGTTTACGAGCTAGAGTATAATGCGGAAAAAATATAATAAGAATTATAATAAAGTAGCAAAAAGAGCACCGCTTACATGTTTCACCTTACAACAATTTTTGTATGCAATTAATATTGTCCTTAGCTCCACCAGCTTCTGTTTTAATGGCATTATCTACGATCAAATCTTTGGTAGTCCTATGGGCTCTCCTCTTTCCCCAATCCTTGCCGACATAGTGATAGACGACCTTGAAACACATTACCTCAAACTATTAAGTTTCACCGTCCCCATTTTCGGGAGATATGTCGACGACATCTTTGCAATCGTCCCACGGAATAAAGTTAATGACACGCTTGATGTTTTCAATATAACTATCACCCGCGGCTGAGATTTACGTGCGAAACTGAGACCAATTGCTCGATTAACTTTTTAGACGTGACTGTTATTAGAGATGGCGAAAATTTGTTAACAAACTGGTACAGAAAACCCACCTTCTCTGGACGTTACATTAATTTTTATTCAAGCCACCCCATTAACTACAAAGTCAATGTCGTATCTAATTTGGTCGACCGAGCGATTTTACTATCTAATGAGCGCTTTCACGAGTCAAATATCTGTGTCGTTAAAGAGATCCTTGCCGACAATTGTTACCCGACTGATTTTTGTAACAAATATATAAAACAAAGACTCAGGCTCTTAAAACGCGGTGATTCGGTAAACAACAAGGTACACATAGAAAGACATCCTATTACCATCCCGTACATTAAGGATTGTAGCGAGAACATTTGTAAGGCCCTGAGAAACAAAGGGTTCGACGTGGTCTATACTGTTCCTAAAAAACTTGACCGCATTATCAAAAGAGGGAAAGATAGGTTGGAAAATGTTAAGCGTATGGAGCTTATTTACGAGATTGACTGCCTTAATTGCGATGCATGTTACATCGGACAGACCAAAAGAAATTTGGAGACTAGATTCAAGGAACATTGTGCTGATATCAAAAAGCATCCCAGCAAACATTCCGTTGTTAGCAAGCACAAGACCTCTTGCAACCACGAATTTAATTGGTCTAGTCCCAAAGTTCTACACAGTGAAAAACACTTTAAAAAGAGAGAGATCGACGAAATGGTGTTTATTAAAAAAGATAACAACACTATTAATTTACAGAAGGACACCGACAACCTTCCCGTCATATATGACAAAATAATAAATTTAATGTAAGCTCTTTCGGTTACCTCTACCTTTGTTTTTCACTTAGTCGTTCGTTGTCATCTGAGGTGAACGCACCATCGAACACCACACTTGTTTATATGACTCTTATATATCTTTTATACAATTCGACACACAAAACATGTAAGCGGTGCTCTTTTTGCTACTTTATTATAATTCTTATTATACTTTTTCCGTATTATACTCTAGCTCGTAAACTTTTTTGTATTTTAGTTCGTAGACTTATTGCTGCCACATGGTGTACAATGAAGTGTTTTGCAAGCGTTTAATGTAATGTATGCACTTGATAAGGACCGGAATCTCGGTTGAAACGCGTTGTGCTTTTTAAATAAAGACTGCCAGCTTGGTCGAAGTTAATGATTTTATTTATTTTATTACTCACTGGCGAAGAAAAAGGATTTATCTATATTAATATAATTGTTGTTATTTTAATCTCTCATGGTCTTCATGAAAAGACTGAAAGTAAGTTTTAATTTTTAATCTTTTAATTGAAAATTTTAACCTCAAGAGAATATCTTCAAAAATTTATTTAATATTTGGCAAGTATTTGTAATCATATACACGTAAAGTTTGATTTTCGAGCAACGCTGTGCTTTGAACTTTCCACAATTCACGCGTTTAGCGTGGATCACAATTTGCATGTTACATCACGTGAAATTTGCGAAATTTGTGAGGAAACAGCGCTTACAATTAGTGGAATAATTGATTTACTGATATACGTGTTTACTGATTTGGATGAGTGATTCTACTCGCGCTGGCGTCTCAATTTGAGAGATTTGTGAAATTTATATTTGATATTACACAATTATTATAATACAAAATACAATTTTAATAATAATGGAACTTATATGGAATATTATTTATTTGAAATATATATTACGTACCATAAGAGCTTTGAGAAGATTACTGCAAATATTACAATTAGCAATTTTAATGGCATAAGAAACGTTAATTACTTATAGTGAAATAATAAGTAGGTATCTATTAATTTAATTTTAATGATAACTTTAATTCTTCCTTTTATAAATTTAATTTTTCTGTAAATAATTACTGCTATTTTGTTGTAAAATATTTATTTTATATTTTTACAGAAATTTTCTGGATAAAAAACTTTTATATAATATTTAGTGTTTAGTATATGTTCTTTCCTCTTATTGTGTAGAAATAACATAAATATTTATATATTTGTAAATATTTATACACTTTTATATATATATATTTCTAGCTACGTTCTTTACTTTTGATTTTCGTACAGATCTGTATTTTAATTAGGTATATCTTAATTGTATATAAATATAGACGTGATTTACATGAAGATCATATGTAGATTATATGCTTTGACAACCATTAATACATTGAACTATTCCATCGAATTGCGCTTATTTATATTCCTTAGGACAGGTATTTGGAAAACACTATTTTAGCTTGTCAGATTAGACTTGCTTGGGATCCATAAATTTTACCTTCTGCCTGCATAAAAGCATATAAATCAGCACATATCCATCGATCCATTGTAATTAAGCAACTTCGAATGACAATTCATGAGTTATGTTCGAACGTCATTACATCATTACAATAATTGAGTCTTCTCTTAATTCCGACCTCATATCGAGCAGCTTTCAGAGTTCGAAGGTCCATTATTGCCGGATTAGGTGTACATCCGGTTGATTTGAATCTTAACGCGACCTACATTTTCGGCGAGATTGCAATGAAAGAGCGTCTTCAATCTTCATTGTACATGTTCTCAAAAGAGCATTCGTAAAATAAATTTATGCGAAACATAACAGCAATTTTATTTTAAGGATGTTATTAATTCTTTCGATTAGCATAAGATATCAAAAATCTCTACAAAATTTTAAATTAATTAATTTAATATATTAATAATTTTCGTATTAATAAAGTTATTTAAAATGCATTTAACGTTTATATACGTTATAACAAAAAAAATTTTAAAGGCATATAATTGTGATTTATTTATTTGATTGTGAACATTTTTAGATTACAATAATATAACCTCGAATATCACAAAATCAAAGTTTGATTAACATCAAGTTTATTAATAAATAAAAAAGAATTATAAATTAATAATGATATGTCAAATATAATATATTATAAAACTCTTACATATGGAGTTTTGGAATATCCAAAAATGTTTTCAGTTTTTTTTATTTTATTTAAACTTGTTACGCATAATTTCTTTGAACTCGTTAAACGTAATTCTTGCTTCCGCCTTCGGAGCGTTCGAGAAATCAATCGAATACCTTTAGCATTTCGTTTCGATTGCTGTTGGAATTTGTTCGAGAGGTAGAATTAAATAAACTCATTCCTCCGCTATAACGTAAACAGATCTGTCTGAGCGAGAAAATAAAATCCATTTCTGCCATGCTAATTTATCTATAAGATTACTCAAGCAATGTCACTTGATCTGTGAATTTAATTACGAATTACGAGATCGCTTCCGGCGTTGCTTAGTCAATGTAGGTATTTCCTTACGTTGTACTTCAATATTTTTGCGTCAGACTTGGCATAAATAACTGCTAAAAAAGTAAGGATTCTTTTTATGATATTAAATTCGTGAGTCGGTTAAAGAGAAATTTTCTATTGCAAAAAACGCTGTGTTCCGTAATTATTATATTATTTCCTTATCTCGCTTCGTCGTCTCAAAGATTTATGACAAATACCTATCGTATTTGCATCGCATTGCTCTACAACAATCGCAATGTAATGAAAATAACAACACATTTCGAAAATAGCCGTCGCAAACATTCTTTAATAAGTGTTACTTCTTTCTAGAATTCCTATCTATTTAAGAAAAAAGTTTAATATAAAAATACAAGTATAGATATACATACATATACTTTGAAATACAAGAACTAAGAAATAGACAGATACCTTTACCCGTACGGTACATGCAATATCGCTTCATTAAAGGCTGCAGTGCCTGCAGTTGTCGTCGCGCGACGATACCTTGGACTTTAATTTGATCCACGGCTTCGAGCATTCAAGCACGTCGTCGTCACCGTCGTCATTATCACTAGGATGCTTTTCTCACAGCAGAGGTAGGATTGAATGAAAAGCTTCGCAATTAATCGGATATTCTCTGTCCCTGCGATCTCACCACTGTGAAATTAGTATACAGGCGTTAGGCGGCGTAATTATAGGCGGTAGCACTGTGAAAAGTCGTGTTAAAATTGTGTTTGATTTTTGGATAGCGAATCAAATGATTTAATCTGATTCGGCTGTATTCCTGTACTACGGTGATAAAGCATCATTTACAAACCTAACGCGATTTCCATTTTAGACTGCTGAAGACTATTTAGCGCAATGGTGTGTGCCTGTTATCAGCGTAACACAAGGCGGAAAGATATACACAGATAGGTATTGTATTACCTTTCTATCGGGTGTATTAGGTAAACAAAGGACAGAATCAGGTTTATGCTTCATTCACTATATTCGCAAACCTCTATACGGTTGTGCAATTTTCAGTTTACTGAGAAAATACGCAAAGAGAATCCACAAACTTTATAATAAAGTTAAAATGTACGATACACTTTTTTGTTATTAACAAGCAAAGTTTGTTAAAAAAAGAATTTCGATCCTATATAAGTTAAACCTGTTAATATTGCGCAAAAGTTTATATTATCTACATATATATGGATATTATAATAGACATACACAATATGTATACATATAACGTATATCTATCGACACAATTCTTTTTTCCAAAAATGAATTCGGAGGATTTGTACGCTTTCTGCCATTCTTTTCCTTCCTCTTTGTGCCCTCAGATTATTTATTTGCAAACCTTCTTTAAGATATAAAATATATTTCTGCAGAGTATATTACTCTCATCCTTTGTATTCTGAAATCAATGCTTCTTCTTCGTCGTAATCTAACCAATCGAAACGACTCGCATTAAATTAAATGTTCTCTGTCGAAAATATAGCAGGAAACAGATGGCCACTAATTTTCACGTACCTGATTTCGTGGTTAATTTTTGTCGTGTCTAGACATTTTGCTGTTCTCTTTCATAAGGTGACAACGGGGAAAGTTAATTATACGATATCGCAGAGATATTACTCGTTTCTTGTTACAAACATGGAATTCATATTTTTACTCTTTGATACAGAGATCATTAATCTGTTATTTTATATAAAACATTTCATCTTATTTAAAAAAATAATTAAACTTTTACATTAATCCGATGAATTATTAAATAGGATAGTACAAAATTGTTCTATAATTTTAAAGCATAAAATAAAATTTGAAAAAACAGATCTAATAAAAAACCTAGTTTTTTTATAATAACTCTTTGCGCACTTACAAAAAGTCTAGAGTCTTGTATTATCTTAAAATAATAATATAAACAAAAATAAAAAGTCCATACTTGCGAAGGTTTATTTTCAAACCATTTCTACCATCAATAGAGAAAAGTAAATATTGGAAATTTTTGTACAAATTTATTGAAATAGCTATCACGTGACCTTTTTCGATAGGGAACAATCGGATTTTATTAAATGAAATATGATTCACTTGATATTTAAAACTATAATCCGTAAAAAGTAAATGAATTTGCTTGGAATTATGTGATTAAACTTTTTTAATTATTAATATAAGTATAGGAAAAATACAAATCTTGTTCTGCATAAAATGTATGCAAAAATTAAATTTAACTTAATACTTTTTTTAGATGAAAATCTTTAAATGTAAAACAAATATATACTTCGGTTATATACATTTAGGGGAGAGTGGCATAAAACTGAAAATTAACAATATTTTTAAATTTCTAATTTTTAATATTTCTATATTTTTTGTTTATATGCTTTTGTACCAGATAGCAAGCTTACATCATTAGTCATCATTTGATCAAAATGACAACAAACTTACTACTTGGGATCTGATTATAATATTGCAAAACGTATGAGAGCAAAATAAGATTCAGAACTGTATTATTATTATATTAACTGCTAATATATTCTTTATAGAAATACCGAAATTATATATGAAATCACTTTTTACATTTTTTTCCGGGTTGACGGTGGCGACATCGGTAGAATCGGTAGAAATAAGAACTATAAGGCGAGAAAATAGCCATAAGGCGTGGAAAGTGACATGTTGACAAGCCTATTTTGTCGTGCATGCTATTTCCTTATTATTCGCTCTGTACTTGTGCTCTAACGTTTAACGTATTCGTGAAACTCGTAAAATTAACCGAAAAGTAAGATTTGCATGCGGAAGGAACGTTTTCACCTCCTTTCGATAGTCGTTAAACGGATGTTTTCCCGTATGTTTAGGCTTCGTCTTATGGCTGTTTGTTTATTGTCGAGGGAAAAGGATAGTTTTCGGTCAATTTCGGGAGTGTTCTGAAACGATCTATAGTGATGTTTTATTGAAATGTCTTTTTATTTGAAAATGGTATGCACGAGAAAATTGGGTGTTTTCCTCGCCTCGATAGTAAGAATTCAATATAGCCGCGGTGACCATCCAGGAGCCTTAATTATATATAAAATACGTATATCCGTATATGTTTTCTATCTCTTGTATATGTTTTCTTCTTTTGTATAATCTCTGTTTGTGTATGTATAATAATAATAATAAAAAAAAAATTAAAAAAAAAAAATAATTTTTGCATTGTTTATTTTACAAAAGCTGAAATTTAAGGAAATGAGAAAAAAATTGCTAATATATAATTAAGATATATAAATGGAATAATCGTATATATGAAATATTATTATAGAATATTGTATTATCTAATCGCAGTTTTACTTTTTGTAAAAAAAGCAATCTAAATGTTATTTTTCTAATTATTTTTCTTATACAATACGATCAGAGATTATACATGAGAAAGAAATCATATATGGGCATATTTTATATATAATTTAGGTATATAAGAAAAAATTTTTTCCCGGGATATGAGAAATATCATATCAAATTTAGATTTTAACAGAAATTATTTTGTTAAATTATAATACATTTTAAGTAGTAAACAAGTAAATATGGGTCATTTTAATATTGCAGGAAAATTTTTTAACTCTGATAGAACATGGTCACGCGGGTAAAACGAGATGTCAGATTCTCCTAAAATGTCTTGCAACACTACAAATCTGTGTTACTTTCAACATATCGATCAATACTCCAACGAATATGAACTCTGTAAAATACGATTTCACACACATCGTATGAAGTACTTCAAAGAATAACAAGAAAAATAAATAATAAAGAACCCGTATAGAACTTCCGTCATATGGTTTCTCTTTATTGAGTTTCGTCTGTTTGGCTCCAACCCTACAATTTCTTTGATGACAAAGCAAGTTTTTTTTTAATATACGTGAAAAGCGTTACAAAATCTTATTGCTTGTTGTGATTAAATTATTATGGTAACAATATATGAGTGCCAGTTGAGTTTGCTGCTTTAGTCACGACATCATATAATAAGCTTTTACTCAGCGTACGAAAATAGAATTCCATTTCTCTAAACTCAAGTAAAATCTTAAAATAGATACAAGTTTGTGAGAATTTTAATATACTGCAGAATTTCAAGTTTATCGATCCTTAATTGTTATGCGTTTTGAAATTTTATTTTATAAAATATTTTATACTGTAACCCGATACTTATACAAATATTTCTTTACTTTAAATTAGCAGAAAAGTGGCAACAATTAAATTTGTAAATTATATATTTAACCTGATATTCAGCCTGATATTCAATTTTATTACTTCATCGAATCAGTTTCTAAAGCTTTCCTTAAAGAACAGATCTAAATATTAGCAATCTTGATCAATTGAGTACAATTTCCTTAAGCAAATTAGTTTCTTTAATAAGCTCAGTTTTAAAATAAAATTTTGTAAAAGATTAGTGATTACGTTCTACGTGATCGTATTTTATAGCATATCACAGGCCATATGCTCATATAATTAACGCATAATTTTTGCTTTTAAAGACAATGTAATTGTTCTTGTGTGAAATTTATAAACGTAATTAAACAATTACAAACAACTTAACAATGCAATGTGCTACAAAAACTATTTTGTCGATTAATTATGACATTCCATAAAGTTGGATTTAATGAAATTATTTATGTAATGCAAGCTCTCTCTCTCTCTCTCTCTCTCTCTCCCGCTCCATGCAGTTGTCAATATTTAATATAGCCAAATTGTATAACCTACATAACTTAATAATTTACTACTAAAATAATATCATATACTCTGGAATTTTTACAACTATTATAAATTGTCTATATTTTAATCACAGATCAATTAGAGAATTTACCGAAATATTTTGATTTCGCAAATAATAATAAAACGCAATGAATTCTGCCGTTGGCGCAGATCGCTATTCCTATTGAATTAGATTGTACTGTAATGAACGTGGTACTTTGCCATCCTCTCCAAGTATTTACTCAACTCGTGCCATATCATCTTAACTCCATTCGAGCTATCTGTCCTTTGACGTAGACAGCTACTTGCGTCAATGCTAAGTGCATCTGGAAACCGCATTGGCAGTGGTTAATACTCGTAACATTTGCCACTTCAACTCGAAGAGATGCTCAGTACAAACGCAATATCTTAAATTAAGGACTTATTGTTTTTTGCGCCACTATATTCATCTATACCTCGCAAAAAGGAATTATCTTTAAAAAAATATGTTTTATTATTTATTTTATTCAATTTCCTTAATATAAACATTAATATAAAGTAGATGATAACGCCGATTAAAATTAAAGTATTTTTGATACAATTATTACTTCAAAATATCCTTTCAACACAGTACTATTTTTGTTTTATCGATGACACTATATTAACAAAAGAAATTCAAGAAGCGTTCAATAAGAAAGAAATAAGTTATATCTTTTATAAACGCTATTTCCAAGATTAATTTATCTTACTAAATAATAACACTTCAAATATTATTGTGCTTTTCTTCATTACAGTTATCTTTTACTCGGAGTTGGTTTAAGCTATTTATGTACTCCAAGAACCAACGAGAGACGGCACGAACGTCTCAGAATCATGAAGAAATTGCATCATTCGTAACGTTGAAATCAACTTGTTTGATCTCGTCGCTGGATACGCGTGGATAAAAAGAAAGAGACCATATATTTTTTGACGAAACGTCATCCATATGGAGATTAACTCGACCAATTTATGCGTTAGAGCCACAACTTTACCTATAACTATCCTTGGGGCCATTCTCTACAAAGAGTATTATAAGACTAGTCAATTACCTTGAGCGGACGTAAGGAGCTGTGGAAAAAATTGCAAAACTGAGATATTTTGTAGATATTTACAAAAAATTCAAATTTGCGTATTTCCGCGATCATATTTTTATTCAATATCCCGACTGAAAATAACGGCGTGAATCGCTATATCATTGCGCCGGCACGTAACACCGAGGTGACTACTTTGAGGGGAAGCCCCTAATTTCGACGTGCTAAAGCGACTCGGAGTGTTAAGTGCGAAACGATTGCCAGGTACTGTGCACAGCCACGTTCAACAGAGCGAGTGTGTGTGTTGTACTTGTTGCATTGCACGAAATGTCTTGAGTGTAAGTGCCAATGTTTCACATTGACATTGCATGACGTGCATGCATCCGGGGACGTTAATTAATTTCTAATTAGTCAAGTGACATTCTTGACAATTTATTAATTGTCTCTGTATAAAATATGTTTGCCATGCATGCTATATGAGATGTATACAATATATGTTTGACATAGTTTGTTGTAAACTAATATTTTAAATTATATTTCTTAGCGCCAAAATTGATTAACAAAAAACTAAATAGTTTTTAATGGTTGGATGACTAATATTTTAATATTTTAATTTTTTAATATAAGAAATTTTTTCAGTTTTCTACATTTTCTAATTATTAAATCAAATAAAGTATTATAAAATTTAGGTAGATTCAGATTTGCTATAATAAGCACAAAAAATACTATATTTATTAGCATGAGTAATGGATAATCCAAGATACACTTTTCTAAAATTTATTTCTCAAAGTTATAATTTTAAATATCTTCATAAAAGATATATTATGTAAAGCTTTAAATAACGCGAATTTAAATAAACTTCTTTTGAGAACAAAGTTAATCACAAATTTTAAAAGGAACATATAATAAATAATACAATATATGTATATGAGTATATAAATTAATAATTAACAAATTGAGAATTTATTTAACTTAATCCTATAATAAAAGGTATATTTAAGAAATATAGATTTATCGCATATTTTATTTTTGTTATATGTTAAGCGTCATTCAACTACGCGAGTTGGAAGCTGAGATCTTTTTCTTATGTTGTTATGATTATTTTATGTCATGCATTAGCGAGAGATACAAATACGTAAAGGGATTTTTCGGAGATTTGCCGTATTCTACCGCGTTTTCGTATACGTAACTTTTCCGAGTCAAGATTTAGCGGTAAGCTTAGAGTCCTCGTCGTAAACTACCTTCGAAATATGCTACGTATTCCCTGACGAGCGCACTTTAGCCATATCTTATTTTATCGTGGATATTTTGACTAGATAAGAGAAGCAGACAAACCTTCTGACATAGGCAGTAATGCTTCGAGTAAACGATACTTTTTACTAATAATAGAATTATTAATCAGAGATTGCATAGTGTAATAAATTGACAATATACAGACTTTGTATGTTATAGCAAATAAAATATGGAATTTTGAATAATAATAAAATTAAATATTATGTAAATTAAAACTGAATACCTATACAGGGTGGTCCTGAAATAGTTGCGTAAAATCAGGGATTGGATTGGGCTCGTCAAAAGGATGAAAAAAGTTCCTATAAACGTTAGTCCAAAAACGCATCCCGCAGGAGTTACGACTTATTTAATTATTGATACCTGATACAGAAGAATGGAAGGCCATGAAAGGAAAAAACTTTATTTTTATTTACAGGAGTTGTTGAAAATGTCCACCGTTAACTAAAACACACGCTTCCATCCGTCTAACCATTGACTGTCTAACACGCTCAAAGATTCCTGGCGTATTTCTTATATAATTTCGCAGCTGTTGATAATGCGATCTCGTAATTCCTCGACATTATTGACTGGAGTTACATAAACAAGAGTCTTTAGGTGCCCCCATAGGAAGAAATCTAGAGGGTTGCAGTCCGGGGAACGCGGAGGCCATGGAATTGGTCCACCTCGACCAATCTACCGATCAGGATATCGTGCATTTAGGTATTCTCTGGCAATTATGCTGAAATGCGCAGGCGCTCCATCATGCATGAAGTACATTTTATTACGCATAAAGACTCTTGTTTATGTAACTCCAATCAATAATGTAGATTGTAGAGGAATTACGAGATCGCATTATCAACAGCTGCAAAATTATAAGAAATACGCCAGGAATCTTTGAGCGTGTTAGACAGTCAATGGTTAGACGGATGGAAGCGTGTGTTTTAGTTAACGGTGGACATTTTCAACAACTCCTGTAAATAAAAATAAAGTTTTTTTCTTTCATGGCCTTCCATTCTTCTGTATCAGGTATCAATAATTAAATGAGTCGTAACTCCTGCGGGATGCGTTTTTGGACTAACGTTTATGGGAACTTTTTTCATCCTTTTGACGAGCCCAATCCAATCCCTGATTTTACGCAACTATTTCAGGACCACCCTGTATATGTAAATACCATTGTTTACTTCTCGGCAAATACCAAATAACATGTAACTTACATGCAAGTTAGAATTTCCTACTCAACAACTGTAAGTTGCATGTTATTTGGTGTTTGCTGGGTTTATACTTTTCTCACTTTATATTTATGTAATTGGTATATAATAATAAATTGTCTTAATATATCTTTTATTATATAAAAATTGAGATTGTAAAGGGCACATTAAATTCCAATAATGTAATAATTTAATTACGTATGAATCGCTCAAGATGATTTAATAACAAAATATAAGGACCTGCTAATATGGTGATCAGAATATGAAGACGTGTCGTGCGGAACCAAATTCTTATGGAAATACTATAATTAAGAAAGAATGTAGAGTTATTGACGTTGCGTGTGATAGTTTTCTTACTGCAGTATTTAACGACGTACACTTCTGCATTGCGGCAAAGGAAGAATAATGTATACGAAAGTCGGGAACAATTATGGTTCCATTTTTCTATTTTTTACCGATAGTATATAAAGTATATTTCAAAACATTTTTTAAATAATTTTTTAATTTTTTTACTTTTCTCAACTGTTGATGTTAAACAGTGAATTAAAAAAAACCGATGCTTCTTTACAACTTAGGTCTATAGTACCATTTGCTGCATATATGCCGCAATGCGCATTGCAGATATACATGGTTTTCTCGTCAAATTTTCAAATTTACATCTCGTATACTGCAAAGATAAATTACACATGAATTTTAGTTTAAGTGATTCCAATCTTATATCCAATATTTATATTTCATAAATACAGCATGTCGCACCTAAAAAACCGATTTACCAGATTTGTTTCTCTATTTATAGTTAAATCTTCTTCTTGGAATAAAAACTTAAATTAATATTTTTAAATACCATAATTTATCTACAATTTATCTGAACAATAAATATTAATAATTAAATATAAAATCAAAGCAAACTGTTTATTGCTTATTTACGTTATTAAGAATAAATTTATCAAAACGCTTGTACTTTAATTATTATAAATTTAATAATTAAAATAAACTTAATTAGATCTTGTACTAAATTCCAAGAGACGATGATTCCATATTTGTTAAAGAACACAATTAATTCCTGTTAATTATCTAGAAGAGCTATACGATAATTATTCAGCCTTTTCTTTTATAGTTTGTTTAAAGGTAAAATACTTTAATAATATAAAGCGAATATTTTCCATACTTCTTTTAAGAAAATTTCTCAGAATCTTAATACGCAGGCACAGGAATAATAGATTAAAATTTGCTTTAAATTAATATGTATTGTATAATTAATGCCAACTCTTAAATATGTGTATTTTGCATTATCATTTTTACCTTACATTTAATATATCAAATTATTACAAAAATAATAATTAAAATATATATACAGTAGCAAATTATTTAAATTCTCCGAGATCTAACTATTAGGATGATGATGAGACATCCGGGTATCAATATGCTTTGAAAGCGTTCCATTATCACGATGCTTCTAGTGCAAGCGCAAAACTGGGAAAGCACTTGAACACGTAGATGCTGCACTCACGTAAGCCCGGCTCTCTGCTCTCTCCCTTTCTCATATATCTTGCAACTCTCGCAAATGAAGCTGCGGGGTCATAAAGCATTGGCCGGTTCAGGCTGGAGGATCGTGTAATCGAGGAAATGAGATGAAAGGGCAAAGTTCGCGGTTTCTGGTTGCAAGTAAGGTTATTGCGACGGTGAGGTCGATAACTGAACCGAAACATCTGCAGGTTTCAGACACGGGAACGAAAGAGAAAAACTGAAATTTTATGATAATGTGAAATGAAGATCAGTCTTCCTTTTATATTTTCTGCTGATTAAATATTGTACAGGTCAACGACTGCTTTGCGTATTCCAAGGATCCGGATTATATCGTTGCTGTCACCTAAAACACATGATTGCGTTCAGTCCAGTTTTTATAACTTCGGATTTAATGCAACACAATAACTGAGTAAATAGATCACTATAGGTACTATTTTTATTAAGCTTTTATGTTAAACATGAAATATGTAATAAAGATGAAATATGAAACATTTGGAATAAATTGTTCAATTTTTTTAAATGTAAAGTCTAAAAAAATTCGCGTATGTTGTTTAAGTTTATATCATGTTTAAAAAGTATTATTACGATTAAAGTAACAAAGGTATATAAATTTAACAAGTTTGAATGTGTAGTCGATATGCAATAATTTTAACAGAGCAGAAATTTGTAATTAATCAGTTAAAATTTCTTTTAAAAGCAATTAATGACGTTCAATAGGATGGTGAATCAACATCAGTTTATAAAACGTAGGCAATTCTTATTTTGTCCACTTTTACTTTATTACTAATCTGAATTTATATAGCACTTTCCGGAGAGACTGTTATTACGAAAATTGATACGTTGTGTTGCGCGAACTCGTTCTAAATTATCTAATTAGTTTTACAAGTATTAGCTTGATTCTAGGTTTACCTGATTAGGTTTAGTTGCGAAAGTTTATCACATTCTATACAAATTTACGTTGGTAACTCTCTGTTTTACATGTTGTATCAATTAAGTCCATGTCTTAATAAACAGACTATGAATTTATATCTATTTCTGAAAGCAAGTTTACTTTATTTTATATTTTATCAGACATTTATAATATATATTATTTTTTAATTTATTTTTTATTAAATCTATACGCATAATACGTTTTGACATCTTTATTAAAAAATAATTAATATTAAGTTTATTTAAAATAATTGTGTTAAAATTTACATCTAGTCTCAATGAAACATTAAGTGATAATTTAATTCAGGTTAAAACTATCAATTATAAAATTTGATACTGCTCAGTGTCTCTCTTTATATTTATTTTGATATTTGTGAAAATACGCCGCGTCTGAATGCTATAAGGTTTGAAAAGATTGCTTCTAGAAGAAGCTTTTCAGTGAAAACGTGGCGAAAGGTACGCATCGATCTGCTCTAGTAGTTTTCGCGAGATGCACTTTTGTATATTGCATTTTCGTCTTTGCAATGACAGGTGTTATATCTATTCAAGAAATTTTATTTTTTTCTTTAAACATATTCATTGGTATATATATTTATCGTAAATGCATACTTATATATTTTACATTTATTTTTTTAATGTACAGTAATAAAAATCACATTTCCATTTTTTTTTAATCAATCAGAACATTCCGCAATAATGTGTGAAAAAATACAGCAAAAAATTATTTATTTATAAATTCTTACATATCTGTCTCTGTAAAAATGATATTTTAAACAAATTTTATTACTAAATAAATAATTAAGAAATTTTATTTTTCTAAAAACGTGATACCAATATGTGCATGTACAATTGTTCATGCAATATTACATTTATTTAATAAATTTTATTATATATAACCATTTTCAAAAATATATTTTTAATAGATATATATATATATATATATATACATATATATAATATTCTTAATATCTTTGTGTAATATTCACATCAATTGTATTACTAGTTTTAATCTATGCTCAAATTTTCTTGTATCAAAAATTATTAACATCAAATAAACGTTAAACAAGTCCGTCCAATAATAAAACAAATGAAAGAATGACTAGCGAACAAAGCTCGTTGTTAGTGCTTCAAATATATATAAAATTTATAAATAAAAAAGATATAAATACAGACGTTTTGACCTTAAATGTGGTCTTTAGTGCCTGATAACATTGTTTGAAATAACATCGTTAAACTTACAACATATTATCGAATCGATTAGTCTCACATATATCCTAATTCAAAATCACCTATACGCTTATGATTGAGATGCCTCGCAATTAGTCGCTTCGTGTACTTACATTTTTGTCATTGTTAGAGCCTCAAAGAGTCGATGGATGTAGGATATTTCCATAATTAAGCTAGCTCGGAAAGCCCATGTGCCATGTGTTTAAAATTCTGATATTTAATGGAGCTGTCAAGGAGGACGAAAAACGTGTGATAATGTCAAAGGTTGTTTGGCAAATGCCAGGTTGTTTGGCAAATGCTAAAAATTATTAATTTTTTATAAATAGGTATATGTGCCATAAGAAAAATTTACAATATTATTTATGCTTAATTTTAACTCATATTGGTTCATATTATTATATTTTAATACTGTATTTTTTTTACTGCAATAATTTATTTTTAATAATGGACTTATTTAACTAAATAGTCTGGAGAGTCTCCATCATGCGTATCTCGGCCCGTCATAGTTGAAAACCTTTCAAAAATTTGAATGTAGCGGCTGTCACATAATCACTACGCATGACTAATAATTCGACCCCCTGTTCCTTTTTAACACGCGACCCACGTAACGATTGATGTAAACATACTTAATTTTAAACTTCATCAGTTGCTTTTTGCCGCTCGTTCCTCTTGGCTGCTCTCTGATCGGACCTGGTGAGTGACCTCTCGCTATACCTTATTTCTCTGAAATTTTCTCGAGATTTTACATGTTCCTACATTGCTTTATGTATTCAGATGCTTCCGAGGCACCGCGTTTTTACTTTTCCTTTACGGTTGGAACCGCAGAGAGGTTTTCTTTTCATGGTCCATCGTTTCGAGACTGCCAAGGGCGTTTATTTTTAATCATGTATTCCCCGGTTATGTATAGGTATCTGCGTCTTACATATTTCTTATGTACATTAATCTATATCTTTAACGTTTGTCAACTATGCTATACTATTTGTAGTTTGCTGATAATGGCCCAAATTGTAGGACCAAAACGTACAAGAATTTACAATAAAGGATTGATATAGTTATTACTACGCACCAATAACCGTGCCTGGTTCTCATTTTGTCCATTTTTTCGACTTTGGTTTTCCAACAGAGCCTCATACATCGGATGTATATGTAATGTTTTCTTAAATCACAAAATGCAATTTAGTTGTTTTTTGCATCCTTTATGCGTATATTAACGCAATAATTAAGTAAATATGTATATGTATACATTTTGATCAAAATAGATTGAACCTGTCTCACGCTGATTGTAAGTAACAGAAAACATCTAGGATTTATTCACAGTCGATGTGGATACTAGCAATTTCAACTATTTGCCTTTCCTTCAAGATTTATCGCTAGAATTTAGCGTAGATTGCGTGAGTTACATGTGCTACTAAAGAACGACAAAGAGAGATAAAAAAAGAAAGAAAAGACAAAATAAGTCGTGTGATAAAATTGTACAATTTATTATTTTTTGTATTATTTTCTTGGGTCTTATATTTATTATTTCTTGTGTTATGTAATTTTATATTGTTTCTGTTAGATGATTTATTTACATGAATTTTGTAAGAGTAATTTTACATATTATTAAATGTACCTATGCAATAGATTTTTTAATTATTATGCTATAATATAATACCTGAATAATACTTAAATTATTATAAACTAGTAGATATAAATAACATGTTTTATCCTATATTGCTTAACTTGCAATTGGCATTTAGAAATTACATATACATATAGGGGGAGCCTGGGAGACTTGACCATACGGGACAGTTGAATCACTTTAAATATCTCGTTCAAATTTTGTGCTAAGCGCGCGATTGTCAAGCAACGACGTACGGGTCATCTGCCGCTACTATGTCACGTGACAACAAGTTGCTCGGCAGTGCGTTTCGGCTGTGAGTGAGATAAACGTGTTTTAATGTGCTCGGAGTAAAAAAAAATATTTTTGTTTATTTTATCGTCACACTTTTATATGTCAAGATTTGTAAAAACATCATACGTTATTTGCACCATATATTATCATAGTTTAAGGTAGAGTTAGTGTTTTTATCCTATCATTTTTATTTTTTCTGCAAAACTGTATCAAAGTCAAGATGGTACCAGGTGGGAGATTTAAACCACCAAAAATTATTTCAAGAATTTCTATTTAATTTATGAATGATTGATCTCAAAATGATTTTTAGTTAAATGTTTGAGAAGTTCTATTTTGGTTATTTTTTGTTAATTATAAAAATTAATGAAAACCATGTGAAAGCATAGATGTTTAAATCAGTTTTTATTTTTTTTTAATTTTGTTCAAAAAGCTCAATTTTAAAACATTAGAGATGTGATTTTAATGTCTAAATTTGTGAGTTCTTAATATAGACTAAAGTCTAAATATGTTTTAATTATTTTTTCTATGAGTTTATAGGTATGGTCAAATCTCCCTATACGGTGGGTTATATCTCCCATTCTCCCACCCCTTGGGGAGAGATGAACCAAATCTTGTTTTTTGTTTTAATTGATACAACAATTACGTTTCTACTTGTAATAGTCCAGCAGCCACCGCCTGTTTTTTTAAGTGATTAATAACAGGCTAAATCTTCGTGAGTAGTTTCGGTTCGACAAGACGCCCAAGTTCTTCCCTGTGAAAATTCTCGATAGAGGTAGCTAATTTAGTGCGCAGGTGTAAAACATGTCAATTTGGTGGGGTGTCGAAATTGTCTGACTAACAGTAAGTTTTTTATTGAAATGTTAAGATAATTGGATAATAAACTCGGAAAAACAATTGTCCTACAAAATGGATGGTTTGACTGGAGCGTCCTCCGCTCCGAATATGTCCAAATAACGAGGTCATAAAAATTATTAATAACCAGCTGATTTTTTGTATGCAGTTTAGTAAATATTTGTATAATGAAATGGCCACATAGTCCTACAAATTTGGTGGTACGTTTTCCCAGTCCTACGCTTGGAAGTTGTCGATTCCATGGTAACACTTTTTTCATTAATAACAACCTAGTTTTAATTTTTTCCTATCGGGAATAAAGTGTAGAACACAATTTTACCACTGTCCTACACAAAAAGTGGTATGTATTTCCAGGAATAGATATATCTTGTTTACAAATTTAACTGTATATTTTGATATACAGTTAAATGCGTAAATAATCCCGAGTAAATCACGTTGTCGTTACACATTGAAAAAAAGCCCAAACACAATTCTGTACTCCGTAAAACTTTAGTATATGTCAAGCGGCCCTGATAAGCATGTACCATTTTCCACCGATAAGGTTGTAAATGCGTTTATGGCAATATTTTTTTTTTAACATAACGAATAAGAATCACTAATATTAATGGAATAATTGATTATTTTAAATTATTAAAGAGGTTGAATATTATTAACTAATAATTATTATCAATTGCTCATTTTTTAAATATTTTTTTAATAAAGTCAATGATATGAGCATAATTGATTCGATGCAATCTTCTCAAAAAAAAGTTGATGGGGATTTAAATACGCGGCGAACACCGCGAACATTCGAAAATATTTATAATAATAGAAATGGTACTGCCATTGGAAGTATAAATTTTCGCGCTATAGAAAGTTTTCGGGAGAAACTGAGAGAGGTCTGGGGGGAACCTGTGCCGGCCATCTGGCAACAATAGGCCTGTTCTTTTCAGCTGAACTTCTTGCACGGTTCATCTTTTCTCTTTTTCTCTCCAACGTGAAAAGAAAAAGATGAAAGATGAACCGTGCACAAATGACATTTATTCTGACGATTGCGACGAAGATGAAGACGATGTTCAAGGCGAAACTGATGAAGCGTCGACATCGGAATCCGACGAAGATTAAGATTATATTTAATTAGTTTTATAATTGTATTTTTTAGTTTTATTTTGGCAGGTCATATACTACTACAGTTCATACAACTACAGTTATATTATTTTAAAAAAAGTATTGATTCTGCTTACGAATACATGTGTCCCAAATTACCAAAACTACAACTACGAAATTATGTTATTTTCAATATTCTTGTAGGACTAGCGATACATACCCATTTTTTGGTAGGACACTGTTTGATTTATGCAAAGAATGCACTAACTTAACATGTGTTTTTTTTGTCCTACGGTTATTAATGAAAAAAGTGTTACCGTGGAATCGACAACTTCCAAGCGTAGGACTGGGAAAACGTACCACCAAATTTGTAGGACTATGTGGCCATTTCATTATACAAATATTTACTAAGCTGCATACAAAAAATCAGCTGGTTATTAATAATTTTTATGATCTCGTTATTTGGACATATTCGGAGCGGAGGACGCTCCAGTCAAACCATCCATTTTGTAGGACAATTGTTTTTTCGAGTTTATTATCCAATTATCTTAACATTTCAATAAAAAACTTACTGTTAGTGAGACAATTTCGACACACCACCAAATTGACATGTTTTACACCTGCGCACTAAATTAGCTACCTCTATCGAGAATTTTTACAGGGAAGAACTTGGGCGTCTTGTCGAACCGAACCTACTCACGAAGATTTAGCCTGTTATTAATCACTTAAAAAAACAGGCGGTGGCTGCTGGACTATAAACTTATTGAAATTACAAAATCCACAAATTGTAGCCATATAATAAGGCTTTACTTTGACATAAATAAAAAATCTATACATCAATTACACTAAATTTTATGGACCTTTAAGTAAAACGTAATTCAACTCTCCCGGACTCCCCCTAATTTATTACATGCTAAATTCTTATAATAAAGTAATTCTGTAAAATTATTTTATATTTTAATTAAACTTCTTTTTATTAAAAAAGTATTATTTTTAAATTATATTACGTTCTATCTATTTTTATGCATAGACTTGTACGTTTAGAAAGATATCTTTGGCATTTATTTTGTTTTAAGCAATTTCGAAAGTAACGTACTTTATGAAGAGCAACTTGACATTCGCCAGGCTATTTACAAGAGCATTGTAGATCAAGGGTGTCAGAGGTCTCCTGACACTTGTGGTACTGTATCTTGGTCAGTGCTCTCTGGAGACCATCTTGCCATCGCCCAATAAATCTCAAAATAGATCTAGCTGAACAAACGTTAGCTATATTTCCAAAAAGAATTTTTATTGTAAAACACAAATATGGCAAAACAATGTTCGCCATTATTTCATATATTTAATAAAAGCAGCACGTTTGTAGCATAGTATGGTATCATACAATTTATTGTATAAAGCATTGAAGATAACCCTATATTTAGGCGGCAAAGAATAGCGGCAAATAAAAAGAAAAACACTCGAAGTATTTTATAATTTAAGAATAAATAACCTGGATTAAAAAGGAACTTAAAATACATTCTATTTGCAAGTATGATTAGGAAAAAATCTATAAAAACAATTATTTTTATTGAATACAAAAATAAACAGAATTAAATTATTTGCCAATTATTACAAATTTATTTAACTTTTGCCGTTGCGTCATGCTTGTATATATTTACGCATTTCGTGACGTCTTAGAAAGGTATCGTTCACACCGTCCGCACTGTTCTAGATAAGAGAATGACCGATGGCAATCCAAAGGCAATTTAATTAAACTTGCATAATACACAAGAGAGCTACGCGTTGATTGCCAGCGGCTATATCTTTGGCGTCAGCGAAGGGAAGTTTACTACTCGGTGCCTTCCTGTCGCGCCTTAACTGCGTAAGAGTAGAAGTAAATCGTTGAAATTCGCACACTCTCTCACGTATCTCTGAATTTTATTCGCTTCTCTCTGAACGAATAGTCGGAATTCAAGGAACTCAAATAACGTCGAATTTTCTCGTGTAGCCAATCTTTCACTCGTCATTATGATCAATATTCTGCATTGTCGTTATTATTTTGTCGAATAAGCTATGCATTGACAAAACTTTTATTTTATATAATTTTATTTTAACTATAATAACTTTTAACTATAATAATTAATGATTTCAACAGCTTAAAAATTATACACACGCGTTTATTATTATCAATTTTCTTTTTAGTTATATAAAACTGAGTCATTAAATATATAAATTAAAATAAAAAACGTTACAGTTTATTTATAATTAACGACCTATATGTTTGAGAAGAAAATATTTATTTCATATACAACTATTGACTACTTTTGAAGCTTTTATTAATTTAACATATTAATTAAATAAATATTAATTATGCATTTACTTATTTTCGTGACACAAAAATTGGATATTTTTATACACATATACATATATGTATCTATACATTATATGCACATATATTTATAAATACATACACATATGTATACAATATGTATATGTTCTATAAAAAAATTGAGAAATTGATCAAAAGACCTTAAAGAGAAATATGATAAATGAAGAATTCTTTCCTTCATATAGGTACATAATTACAATTGAAAGAGATTTTTAATAAAGAAACTGACATGTGTGTAATATAATTTTATTTATTTCAATACATAGTTTATTATTTTTTAACTATAAAATGGTTGTGTGCAATAATACATTTTCTATAAAGCCGATTTTTTGCGTTAATCTAATGTATTTCTTGATTTTGATTTACTTATTTCTATATTATTTTATTTATCTTCGCGACTATCCGAGTGCCGGGGATAATCAAAGATCCGAACATTATTGTTCATTTATTAGACATAACAGTGCCGCGCCAGGTTGTCGTTTAAATATTTATTTTAAGTAAAATTTATTTCTTCTGATCAATCTCAAACTGCACAGTAGCAGTTTTCTGTTTACGCCAAGTTGCCTCTTCATATAGAGCGCTGCGTAACATCCACATCTCAATCACTTCGACACGTAACGCCTCCTGCTTGGAATATGGCGCAAGCAAGCCTTGGTAAATATATAAAATCAGAGAAACGAGGATCGATGAGTGATATATTGTTACTGTCAGATGTAAATAAATATAAGGGTATCATCAGTATTTCTGCACGCATATTCTATAATAGTGCTTGAAGAACGAGGTCATATATATGTACAGTAAAACGATGATTGGTATCGCAAATAGAAATGATTTAATCCAATTTAGAGAATTTGCGCTCCGCTGCTTGCTGGAGTTGTGCATATAGATGGACGACAAATCGAAACCTTATTGGCTCGTTAATAATCTCTCGTATCTTCGGTCCTTAACAATTTAGATTTTCATCTAATAAGTTCGCTCTATGGATTCGAAGTCCATTGAAAGCCCATGAGTTGTGTTATATAAATTTGCGAATAATATATATGGGTATATGTATATGTCACATGAAAAAAATCACTTTAATCACGAAGATCAACATAAAGATTTTTTGTGTTCACATGATAAAACATAAACAGAAAATATCAATTGGATTTTATATTATTAGCTGGCCTACGGTTGACCTAAATTATGACATGTTTTTGATAATGGTTAAGACAGTACTTTTGTTATTGATTTTGTCATTTACTCTGATATTTTTTGGCAATATATTTTTAAAATGTAAAAAACATTGCGATATGTCATTTAAGGTTATGTTTATTTCCAAATTGATATAGGTAGGGCTATCATCTTTAAAAATCTATAATTTTTTATAATTGTTTAATATATAATCATATATTTTATGGTAGACCAAATTGACATTTTTTTCAATTTGTTTTGAAAAAGACAGATTTTACAGCACTCGACTTATTTATCACGATAGTTTGATTTGTGATTATAATTTTAAGTTTACCTGACCGCGGCTTATTGTTAGTATGGATTTTCGTGGAAAGCGTGAAAGAGCGGCGTTCATAAAGCAGCTGTTTGCTGCAGAGACGAAGAAGACGGGGTTCTATAGGTACAATATTTTCACTCTTGCTCGGGTCAAGATGAAGATGCCTGCGGATGTGAATGTACGATATTACTAGAGGGGGTAGGTTACTCTTTCTTTTCTTATACAGTATGATGGATGTAGCCTCGAATGCCATCTTTTGCTTTCGCAAAGCTACTCTATTACGCAAGTTTTATGACGATCGCAATTAAAAAATTTTAAAAAAGTGTAAAATCTTCAATAAAGTGCGCAAAATATATATATAATAATATTATATAGACTTAATAATATATATGTTATATATTTTTTATAAATAATTATTCTTTCTATCAAAAGATTCTATACTACATGTGAAACTGTTCACTAATAGCAGTAATTCTATTTTTTAACGAGCAGGTACAAACGAACAACAAAAGATCAAAAGTTTTTATTGTTGACTATGGGATATCTTTAAACAAATTTGAGACCTTAATAATTGTTCCACATAAGATTTTTTTTACATAAAAATGCTATTTAACTATTAAATATCTATTAAATTTGCTCATTTTGATTAGACTAATCAACTCTGTAATTTCGCAAATTGGCTAATAATGAAATCCTAAAATAGAGACAAATTTTCATAGGACTATTATTAAACTTCATGTCGTTGCTAAAATAGGATCTAATTTAAACTTCTAGTTTCTAAGAGGTATATTATTATTTGTATGTGTTGTTGCTGCAATAAGAGAGGAAGAAGAGAGAGAGGGAGGGAGAGAGGGTGGTAGAGAGGGAGGGAGGGAGAGATGGAGAGGGAGAGAGAGAGAGAGAGAAAAAGATGAGAATAAGCTATATCGCGCTTCCACAGTCACATCTTACATTTTTTACTGTCTTTGACTATAAGTATATAGCATTTTTTTACATCTACCTCATTTGATCGTATCTGTTTAAATTATGATTTAACTAACAATTAACTTTTTATATTTTTATTTTTTTATTATTTAGAATTATAAAGTGGTGTAAAATTAAGCGGTATCTTAATAGATTTAAAATTATAATAAAAAATGTTTTATTAAATATTTATGATAATTACAATAGTTATTTGTCATATATACACTATAATTAAATCAAATAACCAAAATTTTATAAATAGCCAATTTATTATATAAATAACCTATGATAAAAAGGAACGAAATATATTAATGATGAATATTGAATTTTGAATACAAGATTTTAAATAAACCGCAGTTGCAACACTGATGAACAGGCACGGAAATTTTATTTATTTGCATGACGTCATTAAACGCTTTGAATCCGATTGTGATAAATACACATGTACTTTTATGTTAATGACAATAGAATAAATTTAATTGTCCCCTTAAAATTTAAATAGACGTTAATGAATAAACCGCCAAGTTTACCAATATTATCTGATTCCAATTATTGAATCTTATCTAATAATTATTGAAAACGCATAAATATTAAATGCTTTGGATCTAAATATTTTAAGGCTATACAATTCATGTTGAAACGTTGCATACCTACAACAAATTGTGACAACTATTTTTACGTAATTGAAATGTAAAACATACTTCTGAATAATTAATTAGTAATATACTTGCATATACCTATACGTTTTGCATGTGTGTGTGTGTGTGTGTATGTGTGTGTGTGTATAAGTGATTTGTATTGCGCAATATTCATAATGTTTTCATTTTTTGTTAATTTTTTGATACTTATGTCTCGAAAAAATATTTGTTGTGCAGTGATATTGTAGAAACATAACAGCGCAATCAAGAATACATTTAAGAGAACAATTTTCTTAATCCAAATTTGTATAGGTATGATTATAAAAAATCAATTATGCATGATCCCTTACACTTTCTAGACTCTAGAGGCAATAAATCAAGTTTTTTAAAATATTCTAAATAGTTATGCAGTATGATCATTTTAAAATAAATATCGTATATGATTTTAAAAAGTATATAATTATTTTATTAAATATTTGTAGATTATAAAAGAAATGATAACTTAATCATGTAAGCATTTTATCTTTTATTATTTGCTTATTTCGAGCATAGATTTTCACAAAATGTATTTAGATTTATAAAAATTTATAAAAATATGAAGTGTGAAATTTATTTAATAAATTTTAATCAAAGGTAGGTATATTTTTTAATCGTCAAAAAATGAAAAGATAAAATTGTGAAAATTATTTACGCGATTTATTTATCCTGCTAATGCTGTGTTTTTAAAATCCTATGCTTAAAAAGGAGAGAATGCTATTGCATAATCATTATTGTATGTACAAAGCATGTTCATACATATTTTAATTTCTATAATTATTAATGTTTAATTCCGATGTTTAATTTTACGAAGTGTTTTAAACAAAAGAGGGAATAAAAAGAATTCTGCGACATTTTCATTAAAAAAGATATTTTTTATAGATCTTGCTTTACATTTTTTTCAAATATCTATATAAGTTTTATCAATTTCTTTCATTTTCAATATTATATAGCTGTGGATTCTTTAACTCTACATTTCAAGTATTTTCAACTGTTCAAACATCTACGTAAAATTCACGGGACTGATATCAAGAGATGAAGGATTATAAACTAACATAACCCTATGGACGGCCATGTTGACATTTTCACATCAGCAGCGAACAAATTTAAGCAGACGAATCGTAAGATTTACATCCATGTGAATGACTTTTCATCAACGCAACCGACTTATTTCTCTGAAGTGAGATCATGGAATGTGCCAGACGTTCTGCTGTCTGTCTGAAAAGTGACGTGAAAGTGCTGTAATCTACACGCTTTCCTAGATTAGATCGTTTGACTCATACCGCAACATTTTACCACTTTATCTCTTCATGTAAAGTCTTGGTCTAATTGAAGGATTTTTGACACAACTGAGAATTCTTTTACTTGAATTTTTTTTTTATATACATATAATTGCAGAAACTGTATGAATTATTTTTCTTCGGAAAATATATAATTTCTCTTCTAGGTTCGGGTAAAAATAAAAAGTGTAGAGATATGTAATTAAATACTTTAATATTAAATTAAAAATTAATAATGACAAGGCAAATGAGAGCCAGAAACGCCGATCTTAAAGCGACAATTGTCGCTTGTCATTATTAATTTTGTATTTTCGAGAGCCTTAACCTTTATTGTTTACTTTAATATTAATTGACATTATTCGCGTAATAATCTAATAATGTTCAACAAAGCAGTAACAAATATTCTGTAACAAAATTGTATTTATTCTATCTTGTTTAAAATACTTCGTAAAACCGAACACACGAGCAGTTGTTTGATCGCAAGTACTTGCGTGCTGAGCGCAGACATGTCGATGTACTTCTTCCGGCTGCACAATCTGCGCCGTCAGGCGGAGGAGGTACGCAAGAAACGACAAAGACGTGGCAGAGGCAGCCAGGGCGGTCAACTTGGGACCAACCACATGGACCAGTCTCAACCGATGGCTGGATCCATGCAATGCTGCAACCGAATTCATCGGGGTCCGAGCAAGCTCTTCGAGCGGGCCCCTCTACAACCTAGTGACTCGCTTGATGAAATCGCTTTCCAGATACCGAGGTAAATTTTTCGGTTGCACGCTTATACCTCGCAACTTCTTTCCTATGTGACCGTTTTCTTTTCATTGATATTCTTTGAATATTAATGAAATTATAGCTTGTGATTTACATAGTAACTTAGAATTCTTAGTTGATACTTGCTTTATTAATACTTAAATCATAAACCCTAAAGTATGTAGTTTAAATTATAGGTTATGTAATTTTTAAATACCTAAGTGTAATGCTCTTGTAAATATAATTATGCTTTGAAAGATATTTATGTGTAATTTAGATTATTTTAGCTAATAAGTGATATGTTTTTATATAATCCACTTCTTTAAAGAAAGAAGGAATTAGGTATTAACCTTGAAAATAATGAAGATTTTTTAAATAATTATTTAACATACGTCTTACGACATGTTGGGTCTTTAAATTATGAATAACATTAAGATAATATCTCTAATGCAAAATGTTCAAAACATGATAAGTTTTAAAAGCTGCAATTAATTGCAGTCTTTCACCATTTAAATGAAGCCATAAAGTTTTATAATCTAATCCGCTTAACGGATTCATTAAGATTTTATCCGCAGTTTTGTTTTTGCTATTTTAACTTGAAACACTGTCTTACATTTCAAAAATCAACTTGATAAAACGATTTGCGCAATTTAAAAATGTCAGCTTGCGAAAGCTTATCTAGTACCTTTACGATCCAAATGTAATTCTCATCCTGATCTTCGCGTGAAATGAAAGTCGTAAAGCATCAAGATAGCAGTAGAATGTTCCACTTCCTACAGAAGGGTCAAAGGTCAGGAGTTGAGACTCAGGAAAGAAACACAAAACTTATACAAATATGAAGAATCTAGAATAAATGTAAGTCTCACTAAATAGTCAATATAATTTCGTGTTGTCATTATTTTCGTGCAACTCCTTATAAAACTGAGCAGAAAAATGAAATACACACAAGTAGAAAGGCGATGATGAATTTATTATTTAGAATGTTTTTCCATTTTTTACTCTTTTTTATTTTATATAAAAACTGAAATTCCAAATAATTCTTCTCAATATTAAATAAATTACGTTACAATTATTGTTATAAAAGAATCGAATAGCCTTTAATAAATCACGATTAGTTAGGAATTTCACAAATTAGAAAACAATTTAAAAAACAAATTTCTAAAATTATAAGATTAAAATATTTGAAAAAATTTACTCTTTTAATTATCTAATATTATAATTTATTATAGATGTAATATATTTTGTATGAAAATCGCATTTTAATCGATATAATGTAATCAGGTTTTATGTTATACTGCTACAATGTATACTTCTTTCATTTGCGTAACAATATTCTTTAAAACGATAATCGTGTAAATAAACAAACATTTATGATATAAACTGAAGTCATGATAAATACACTTTGCGGATCGTTAAGCTATCAGTTCTCTATTTTGCTTCATTCAATGAGGTTAAATGAAAGATACAGTGACAGGATGGTATTGCTCCCTCGCGGAACTCTGGGCTACGTAGAAGTCGAACTTTTAATTTGTTTAATTACGTTTGGCTCCTGAGAGTGCCCGTGGACGCAATCCCCTCAGGATTAGCCCCGCTTTCATGTTTCCAAGGAGCGAAAGAACTCGCTTAGTTGACAGAATTTCTGGAGGCAAACTCAGAGTTGCGGTTGACTAGTTGGAAGACGAGAAGATGGAAAATGATGGTAGAAAGAATTGGATTACGCTTGGATACGCAGACTATGCTCCCTGCATCCAGCCCGCAAAACTTTCGATCCTATCGTGAGATTGTCACTATTGCGCATCTTCGTAAATTGAAAATAGTTACGCGAAAGTGACACAACTATTGACTTCTTGACTTTTCAGATTTATTTTAAAATAAATAAATTTACTAAAAATATTAAAGCAATGCACAGGGTGGTTCAATATTATTAAAAAATTATTTCTTAAAAAAAAGGTAAAAAAGGCAAAATTGAAATTTTTTATAATTAATATGTGAACGTTACGTTGTGCTTTACACAACAGAGCCTTTTGTCATATTTTAACCTTCCGGTGGGCGCGTATTTTTTCATAACGGGAGCGGGCGCGTCATTCGCATTGGAAATTTAAAGAATAAGAAATTTTATAGTAAAATAAACATTATGCGATGAAAGTTTACGATATTTGATTGATATTGGATTAATATTTGAAAGCTTATTAATGATTTATAAGCTTACTTGTCTATGTATTGAATAATAATTGTTACAATGTATCGTATAAAAATCGCCGCGCGTGTGCAAGGTACACATGCGCGTCCGCCGGAAGGTTAAGCTCAATCATGCTAATCGGCGAGCAATTCGTGCGGGATTCATGACATGGTAAAGGATTCAGTAATGCTGCAGGAGTTCAGTAACGAGGCAGTTCGAGAGGTCTGGAAGAAGTAAAGAGCGAATAGGTAATTTCTATGGTCGTCAGGTTCCGCCGCGCCCATGAGAGCCAATCACGAACACACCCCTTTGTCAAAGCTCACCCATGTCATTTACATTGGCAGCAAATTTATGTCGGACCTGTCGGACTATCTTCGTTTAACGAGCGCGGCGGCACGACAAAGTGACACAAAATCTGAATCGTTTGCGATTACGTTAGAAAAGAAGAAACAATATTAGAGCTTTTCTAAATTTTTTACAGTAGACCTAAAATTAGAAATATTGCTTTCTTAGTATTTACGTAAATATAATAGAATATAAATTATATAATATCTTGAAAATATTCTACAAAATAAAGAGCTGCAATCTAGTTACATGTTATATATTTTGACATGATACACACTCCTCAATTTAATATTCGCTTATTGTTATGTTAAGCGCGTTGCAATGTACAGGTATGTATCTGTAGATATCAAGATATTTACTTGACAAGTAAATATGGTACAGTATACCTCCTAGTCAAGTAAATACCTTGAAGAGTAGTGATTAATCAATATTCGTCAATCGGCACTGACCTAGAAATGTCGCGTAAATGATGAATTTTTATGTTATACTTGCTGGAACTTTGTCCTATTAATTGTGTCATTTGTAAGTTTTGTGTAACATTTTCAGTTAGTTTTGATTCAATTGATATTTATTTAATTTTTGCTTTTTAACACGTCTTTATTGTTTCTCTATGATAACTGGTTTTAAATATTTATGAGAAACGTAAAAATGTGATTCATCAATTTTTAACCATTATGCTGATCTGTTATGCAAAATAAGTTTAACTTTCTCAAGAAGCGAGATAAATAATTTATGCATGTTATTATGCAAGATGTGATTAAATTCAAAGTAGCATTAAACAAAAAGTAAAAAAATTAAGAACGAGGTATTTAGAGATGTCATATAATAGTATTTGTATAATACAAATGTAACATAAATAGATAAATTTATATCTAAACAAAAATGAGTAAAACTATGTCATACATACTATGCCTCGATTGAATATAATTAAATTTAATTGTATTAAATGTAATTGTTTCAATATGACATTGTCCAATTTTGTTGTAAAAAGGACATTATTTAAGAGAGACAATTATACACATATCTTTATATATACATTATTGTCGTAATGTATATATCTTCATATCTTTATATCATATTTTGTTTTATTTTATCTAAATGTACAACCAATTACTTAGCGTATTATAAGCAAGTAATTATTTAGAATAATGTTAATGAAAAGGTTGTGACTATAAGACAGTTGACAAAAATGATTAGCATCTATCGTTTTTCTTCATGTGTGAAAAGAAGTAATGACGGATGATTTATTTTAAAGAATGGTAGAAAACGCAGAAAGAATAGAGTACGCTTTGGAAGAGGGGTGTGGAGCGTTAGGGCGCACGCATTTACTGTAATCAAGAATAATTGAGGCCACGTGTGTCCCACATAGAAAAGCACGTCGTAATGCCATCGTGTACATACTGTACATGTTTCTTGCAAGAATATCGTCGGGGATTTTCAAACCCTCGAAGTATTATACTTATAACCGTGAACAACGAAGAGGACGCTTTTGTTTTCAAGGTGTTTATAATAAACTCTCAATCGGAGATAAGAAAAAAGTCAGCTCAATAAAACATAGACATATATTAATACGGATATAAACATAATTCGAGCCCATCAGTATTCAGCGCGTACGACCGCATTGTTGAGACAATGGTACGAAGGGATAGCGAATGGTAGCTTTAAATTTGCTTTACAGCTAGATAACTGCATCTCATAAGTGTTTTGTTACTGTTAGAAAAAAAATATTACCTTGCTTTGTGAAGAATATATTAGGTAATAAAAAGTGGAATGTTTCTTTGTGCATGAAAATCAGAATCGTATAAATAAAAAATATAATAAAGAATTTTCATGAATTAAATTTTAGAATTAAAGTAGGCAAATTTTTTTTTATTATTAAGTTTCAAACGACTTTTATTTAGCAGAACTTTAATGCGATAATTACTAACTATATGATATTGAAGATTGAAATGTTGCAACAGACTTTTACTACCATATTTCTTGCAAAATATTTATTACAAATTTTTGTTAAACTTTTATTCTTTGAAATTTAATTTGATAGAAACAGAAGACTCTTACATCCTATGTATCTAACATATCTAAATTATTATAAATAGAACATTTTGTTTTGGTGGTACGGTTTTTCGATAATTTCGGAGCACGAAGGCGTTCAATCCATTTTAATGCCATGAGGATAGTTTGAAGCTTAGAGAAGAAATAACTGAAGTGCTCGCATCGTTTCGTTAGGGTGCAGACAGCGAAGCTGACCGTATATTTTTGCTCGATATCGGAATAAATGTTCTTATTCTCGAAAGCTCGTAAAGTTAATTTACTACTTGACACATTGACGGATACTCGTAACGAAGTGGTAGTAAACCTCAAGAATAAAACTATAATTCCGGGATGTCTGTGAAAAATCGGTCGAGCACCTCATTGTAACATTTAAGACGTTACAGACTTTATTTTTATTGCACATTTAACGCAATACAGCTTTCTGGTGTTAAGTTTTAGATTTCACTGGTTTTAATTACCAGCAATTTTATGTTTATGTCATGTTATGTCATTTAATATGAAATTAAAACTTGTATTTACATTTTATATATATTAAAGTTAATAAACATATTGAACATTCTCTTAAAAGTAGACACATACACTTTAGATTTTATTATTAGTCTCATTAAGCGGAGTCTACAATGAGAATTTAAGGCGTAAAATTTAAGTTTTAAGCATTAAACCGTAAGACCTTGACAAATCACAGTCGAATGTGAGAAGAATATTTGATTGTGATTAGTCAATTTCTTACGGCTTAAGGCTTAAATTCTCATTATAGACTCCGCTTTAGAGACAGATATCGAATATCATTTATTTTATTATTCAACACAGCATGATTTAATTTCTTCGTTCACATAACAGCTATAGTTTTCTTCTCACGTTCAAAGTACCTCCGTTCGCTCTAATTGTGGTCTAATCCCCGTTGCGCGCCTCAATTAGTCTCGATTACGCCAAATACCTTTCATAAATATAACAGAGGTTGAACACTGTTGTGAATAGGATTAAAGTTAAAAGTTTGCACGGATTTGTATCAGAAGTTTATATTTTAGAATATACCTCTTCTCTGGACAAAGAAGTTTATATAAGAACGAGATCTATAGTACTTTCTCTATATAATTTAAACGTTTTTTTTGATATATTCTCCTTGTTATAATATTATTACGTAAAAATAAAAAATACGTTTATTCGTAGGAATATAACAAAATTTTCTTTACGTGTAGTAATTAAAATGTCTATTTTATGGAGAAGGGATTTTCTGCTTTATCTAGATTTGTATTATTTGAACCAGACTAATTGTATCTTTTATCTGAAATTGAATTATTTAAATTTTAAAACCAAAATAGAATGATATTTGCATGAATACATCCAAAAGTCATTTGTTCTACAGTTTTAAAGCAAAAATCTTACATTGGCAACTGTGAATCAAACAAATAAGTGTTTCGGAAAATTTTAAAGTATACGTCCATCATATAACGACGAAAGAGTAGAGCGTAAAATAAGAGTCAGAAGTCGGAACGAGCTTAAAGCTCGCCAAGCGTCTACGTCAAACGCTGTTCAGGGGGCGCCTCGCAACAGTTCAAAAAGCTCTGAAAAGCTCCGAGTGCTGTCGCTGCGATGTCGTGATGGGTGTCTTACGAACTAAGCGCGTAAAGCGCGTCAGGTTTCCAGTAACCAATCCTTGTCACTCGAGGTTGCCTCTCCAAGAACATGAGTAAAGTCCTTGCACCAACATCGTAATCTCATTGCAGGAAAAATTCAGAGAGCAAAAACACTGTTGCAGAGAGGAGAAAAATCGTAAACTATCTATGTTTGTCGTCAATAGAACGGTCGGTGATTACCGAAAGCTCCCTCTCCTGCATTTGCATCTCCTTTTTATACAATGTGTTAGAAATATATATATATTTTTTTTTCAAATAATAGAGTTGTTGCAATATAACTTATTTTAAGGATGTATGTGTCACATCTCAAAGCATTACCAAAAATCTAAAAATTTCACAGATTGTTCTATTATTACGTCTGAGTATCTGTGTAAAATTTTAGCACAATTCTCTTATTGGTTTAAAAGTTATTTGATTTTTTGGTTTGCATTGATCTTTATCATATCTCGGGATTGGCTGCACCAATCTTATTCGGACTGGTCGCAATCGAAAGCTTGTATCGACATTATATTTAAAAAATGTAGTTAGATATTTTATTATGGCTTTAGTTTCTGAGATATTTTAATCGAAAGTTTGTTGACGCATGAATTTTCTTCTTATTCTTATAATTTGATGAGGAAGTAATTACGAATTAAATCAAATTTTTTACATATGCTAATGAAACTCTAATAAATATTCGCGCAAAAGTTCATTTGGATCCACTTACTCGTTTAAAAGTTATTTACCTAAAACTGTAGCAAAATATGAGTCAGTACGCTGCATTCATTTACTATTGAATAACGGTTATGGACGTCGGCACTTTCTGATTTTTGGCGATGCAAACAGTTTTCGCTTTGTTTTACTTGCTTCTTGTACATAATTTCCGATACTCATTTCCTTTTCCAACGATATTTATCATTTTTCGGCATTTTAAGAGATTTACGAAGATTCAAAGAACTTATATTTATACTTTTTGCGCTCGAAATTTGACAGGCAGTAATGCCAACGTAGAAAATTATGCGGTGTTGTTATTTAAAGCTGGCATTAAATGATTTATATTTTGTTTTAAAATTATTGATTTAATATATATACCTTATTACTTTTATAATAAATGTATATTTAAATTATTCGATACCTATAGTAACCGAAAATCGTTTTATAAATTATTCGTTTTTTACAGTTGGTTTCAGGGCATTTTCAAGACTAAAATTTTTTGTCGTTGATTACGAAAAATATTAATTATAAATATTCTCTTTCCTGAAGACGTTAAGAATCATGTTATTTTACGATAGTTGAACTTCTTATGTAATATAAATTTATTTATTTTATATTTCAGACAATATAAATATAAGAAATCTGCAGTTTTTAAATTTTAATCACTTTTTGCTGGTATTGTACAGCCCAAACACATTAACTGTCTTGGTCTTGCAAAAAATTGATGATTCCAATTTAATTATTCGATTCTCCTGACGATATACCTTCAACGAAACATTGTAAATGGATAATTGTACTTGATGTATTAAGGTTGATATGCAACTTCTAAATTTATATACAGATAAACAAATTTATTTTTTTCTTTTTTAATCTTACTAACAATAAGAAAAAGTATATAAAAATTAACATTTTTTTGCAATTTTTCAAACCTAATTTTTACCTTCGTTTGCTTATCGGTCTATGCTGATAACAGCTGCTTTGCCACTTCTAATTTCATGTTCTATTTTTTGTTTCCAGAATTTATGAAACAGACGTGAACTTTTAATCAGTACTAATTTTTTCGTATATTGTTTTACACAAATTTGGAAAGAATTCTCGGTTTGCTGAATAAATTCATTCTGTCGCATTTACTTTGATAATGGCAATGATATTAATCTTTTACACGATAATGAATATAGGTAACCAGATTAAAAGAACTCAAAGAAAGCATTGAGATGTATGCATACATGCGAGGTCCTATAATCATTAAGCCGAAAAATATGTTGTATTGTACATATTGTGTAGGGAAATTGTGCCCAAAACGACATACTTTTTTTAAAAAAACCTTGTTATTTTATTCCGTAATACTTAAAAATTATGTAACTCATCTAGAAACACTTTAAGATAAACATAGTTTAGTATAATAATAATTAAAAATTTTTATAAATTTACATTAGTTATGTAACAACATATAAACGAAACACTACAATTGTTTATTTTGCCCTGATATATCGGGCAAAATGACATAGTGCTAGTTTAGATGCTTAATATCACTGCTAGAAGAGCGACAATACATTAAATGTCGAAAATCCATCGTGTCTTTAGTACCTGTTGCAAGTTGGTAGTGAGTGCACGCTTGTGAATGGAAATTTTGCCATCTAATCGAAATCGTAAGTTTAAAAAATTATTTTGGCTTTTTTTAGCTTATTACTTTATTTCTTTGTTTGGTATTTAATCTTTTTATGTTTTATCATTGAGTGTTCTTATATGAAGCCATGCTGTTGCACTGTTTATATTTGGAGATATCAGAGCAATATTGCATACGGTTGCCGGCCTAAAATGATTAGTATGTCATTTTGCCCGGCCACTAGTAAAATTTTTCTATCCATAAAGTAAAAAGTTAGATTGTATTAAAAAAATATACAAGTGCAACAGCATGGCTTCATATAAGAACACTTAATGATAAAACATAAAAATATTAGATACCAAACAAAGAAATAAAGTAATGAGCTAAAGAAAAATGTGCTAAAATAATTTTTTATATTTACATTTTTGATTAAATGGCAAAATTTCCATTCACAAGCGTACACTCATTACTAACATACAACAGGTATTAAATACATGATAGATTTCGACATTTAAATGTATTAACGCTCCTCTAGCAGCGATGTAAAGCGCTAAACTAGCACTAAGTCATTTTGTCCGGGTGTGCCGTTTTAGGCACAATTCCCCTATGTTGTGTATTTATTAAGACAAATTAAAACAAATTTGTCTTTTTGTTTAACAAAAATATCTCGCAAACCCGAAAATTCTGATTGTGATAAAACTTTATGTAAGGAGAGGGGTAAATACACAAAAGGAATTTTTAGTCTTGGCCCAAAAACGATTTTAAGGGGTGAAATCACCTTTTATATGTAGAGGCATGGTTTCACTCCTTGGAATCGTTTTTGGGCTACAACTGAAAATTTTAAAATTTATTTATTTACTGCCCCTACATTCTACATGTGTGCAAAGTTTCATCAAAATTAGAATGTTCGGGTTTGCGAGATTCCGTTTAAGTAAACTCTCTGCTTGGTTATTACCTTAAACAAACACAGATGAGAGTTAAAAAGACTTATCTATAATTCCCAATTTTGATTTAGAAACAGATTTGTAAAGAATTGTGATTTTCACCCGACTTTTATAATACTATGAACTATGATCATTCTTTATTGTGGTTTGTAAAATTATTTTATTAATGATTTTAAAGTTCAAATTTTTAACGTGTTTAGAACTTTTCGTATTCTTTAATAGATATTTGTATTATTTTTTATAAATCGAGCTAAATGCATGTCTATTACAGAAACATGAAAAGAACACGCAAGACTTCGAACAAAATTGAGCTTTAACTCGTAGCACATGTGTTATATGTTATAGCAGTTATATTACGTTATATAAACCACAAACAGAAAGTTAGGATTATGAAGAAAGTTGGCTCGAAAGTATTTTAGCCTCGATGCACATCTTTATTATTATCATTATCCTTGACAGTTCTCTGCTACTAGGTGTGAAAATTACACAGTATTAATTTTAACAACAAAATCAATAACAGAATGTTTTAAATTATGTGCATGTAGCTGGTGTTAATTTTACGTTACGACATCACAATCCTATATTAGAATTACAACACTATATATTACGAATCAATAAAGCAATGATAATTGAGATTACCTATTTACATCGCAAAGTTTGATAATAGGAAAGAATAATGCAATTGTAACTTAAATTTTACCATATATAATGCAATATAACGTAATATGTATGCATTATAAAAATATATATTTATAAAATTTTAATTTTATAAATTTTTTTCTGTATTTTTATAATTTTGAAATTTATGCTTATTTCAATTAAACCTCTGATTATATATGTATAAAATGTCATATTATATTAAATATATTTTTTAAAGCAACTTTAACTGTCGTAAATTGTATTATACAGTATAGTTTACATCTGCCAAAAGGGTATAAGGCAATTTAAAGTCGCAGCGCTTTTTACGACGTTAAAGAGGCATAGCGACGTCCTCTTTAGGTGTTGGGATTCTTATGATTGATAGTACTGGCGAAAGAACACTAACTTCTGCGTCTTCACCGGTTGACGGTCCTGAAAGCAAGAAATGTACAAAGTAATGGTCTTTTTAGGACTTCTTACGGTGACTATGAACTTTTCTGTGCAACATTTCGGTATTAGATATTGAGCATTCAACTTCGTACCAGCTATATCAATCATAATTATTTCTATTTTTTGGGAGAATATAAAGTTGAATGTCAAAAAATGTTGTTTTATATCTTAAGATCGTACTATTATATTTAATCCTCCTTTCCTTACAAACAATAGGAAGGAACAAGGAAGGATAAGTTACTACGACATTAATTATTGAAATAATTGTATAATTATTGAAATTAATTATTGAATTAATTATTGAAATAATTGTATAAGTTTGGTATTGATAATATAATAACCCTAGATTTATAACATAGGTTGACGCGATTTAAAATGCATGTAATGTTTTTGTTTAATTTTTTACAATAATATTGCGTAAAGTTTATACTTACTTACTAATGATTAGTGTTATTTTTATTTTTATGTTTTAGCCGCAATCACCATTTTATTAATGAAAGATTAATAAGTTAAATTAGTTTAATTATGTCGGAAACTGTATCAAAATGTATCAAAACTTGTTTGGGTTATTTTTATTTTCTTGTATTATTTATTTTTATCTATTGGTCTCTTTATATACCTACGTAAAGCAATATTTGTAATTATATTGCTTATTTTGTACGTTGTTTCAATTATTATAATTATAAAAAAGCATTGGTTAGTGTTAAAAATGTAATTTATATTATCTTCGAGCGAAGTGTAATAGTTTAAAAAAATTGATTTAAATAATGGCTTTTTTAAATTAAATGGCCATGTTAGATACATTTCTCCGATTAAGAATTAATGTAACATTTTCCATTTTCCTTCCGCCTTTCTTATCTCATTATTTGATCAGCGACATGCGCCGTCTGTTGCAATGCACATTCGACGTTACAGATTGATTTAATCAGGAACGAGAAGCCACGAGTTATCCGTCAGAAAATTCGATTCCCGAACTGTGAAACTTTAACTCTCGTGGTTGCAAGAAATCTCTAGCTCTTCACTTCGAGGAAATGCACTTCGACTATTGCTTTCAAAGTAATCAGACCGATCCCTATCGATTTTCGATTAGCACCATATCACTGACTGCAACGGTAACGTTTCACCCTTGACGTTAAAATGAACATACAGTGTTTGGACAGATAATTATTTTGTGGACATAATATGTATTTCATACTTTTATCATATTTTTACTAAATAATAATATACAGCGCTAAAATAATTGATTACTATGTCGATGATTTAACTTTAATTGTATCTAATAAGAGTTACGATAGACAGCAACATTTGTATTAATTGACAATTATTACTTGATATACGATACAATATGTAGTGGTATATGCGATTCTCTGCATGATTCATGGAAACTACATGGAGTAAACATTGGATCAATACGTTAATTGTCAAGAAAATGTTAAATAATCCGTGCAAATTGTATCTAAACATCTAAACTGTATTTAAACTGTATCTAAATTGTATATATTATAATATCTCGCGTCTACTTATACTAGTAAACTACATAGGAGGCAAGATAGAAAGTTATTTCTGTGGACTGATCAATTTACTCAAAACGATGCAATATATATCTGCGAGTAAAGCTAATCTCGAGCTGCGGTTGGTTTTGAAAATTTTTTATGAGACTTGGCGAGGAAAAATTTCTTATGCATACTTCGTGGCCGGAGCACCCTTCAAGCTACTCGTTGAGCTATCCCTTCTTTGCTATATCCTTCAACCACGTCAATCTTTCACGTTCGACGATATCGGTACCTTACGGCCAGAATAGTTTCACTCATAAATTCGCATTGGGATATTTTGGGTCTGAGTATTATACGAGAGCTCCCTATGGACCCGCGGCGGTAGGCTTTCCTAGGTTACCCGACGAATTTCAAACGTTCATGTGTATACATGATGCGGTGTGAAACTTGAAGTGGCCCCGGTAAAGAACCCGGAGAGGCAAGAATTAATCTTGCATGCGATAACCATATAAAGTTTGATATTTTTGCTGACCGCAAGCATCCTTTATCCGTGACGGAAATTTATATACGTTAGGCAAAGAGCTTCTTAAAAAAGTTTCAAATGTTTAATTAATAAGTTTAATATTATAGCTTTTAAAGATTAAAAATGTTGAACGTTACTATAGACAAATTATAAAAAAAATCTATAACCGATATTTGTTTAAAATAAAATGTAGGCATTTTTAAATTTTTAAACTGTGTAGTTAGTATTACTATAAGTCATTTTTAACATTAAAATTGCGATAAAAATAACAATTTTAATTAAAATATATTTTACTAATGCTAATTTTTTTTATCTATATATGACCAATATTTTAAATACTCTTAATATAGTATGATTTAGTAAAGAATTACAAATTAAAGAATAAATAAATAATAATTAAACTATATAAATTTAATTATTTATAACTGCAGGGGAGTTGGAAGTTCAATGACTGTACAGGTGGATTTAGATAATTACGTTAATCAACTTTTATGCATCTCTGATAATATCAGGTAATTCGTGACTTATGACTCATTTGATAAATAAATTCAACCTTCAGTGAAATAAATTTTTGCAAATGCTCGATTCGTGAATTTTTCGTACACCATGTCCATGTGTCGTTTGCATATATTAGTGAGACTTTTACGATATATGGAACACTCGCAATCATACAAAAAAATATTTTAAAAGTTTAGAGTGCGCGTATTTCACATAGAAGTGTCGCGTCTTTTTCAAAATGTAATCCTCGTAAAATTAAATTATCAATTACGACACAAATTGAATACATATTTATAGTAGACAATATATAATAAGGAATGTGTGCAAACTGTAAAATGTCATCATTTTTTATAATATTAAGCAAAAAATTAAATATTACTTTTAATATTATATTTAATGCATGCTAAAAAATATTCTTTTGTTAAAATGACATGTTTGTTTCATAAAATCTGAAATATTAAGTATAAAATATTCTTATATTATAAAGTGAGTTTTTTTTACCACTGATTTACAATGAGCGATTAGTTTAATTATTATTTTCTCAATCTTTCAAGAGCAAATGCTATAATAATAGCAATAAATGAAATTGGACTGATATGAATCTTACAATTAAATAGAGAAGATGCCATCTTTGCTTTGGTCGGGCTGAATCTTGGTAGCCTAATAATAATATTTCTGTGGGAATTGTATATACCTACTTTTTCCAACTCAGCAAACTGCGCGCCGATTATTTGTCGGCTTGAAACACAGTTCATTGTTGAAACAGTATATCCACATGTTTAAATCGATAATTGATTTAATCTTTAATGTTAATATACGTTTTTTTAATTATTGTAAAAAATTTATTGCGAGAAATATCACTCCAGCCAGGGTTCGAACCTATTACCATTAATTTGTGGACTTATTACATACATCTTTTAAAGAATCTATGCATTTATATGCGTTACATTGATGTGCATTTGTTTCAAATTAATTTTTTTTAATATTTTAAAAAAACTTTTATACAATATTGTATTAAACATAAGATATTTATATTTTTAAGGAAAAACCATTCGCTTAAGCAAAGATTATTAGTCAAATCATAAATCATCGATCCGTCTGAAAGTTCTTATACCTATCATTGAAACACGGTATCGCGTCTAGTCGATTGCATGTAAAAGATGGATTACACGTTTATATGCAAGTTTTACTCACAGAACGCATCACAAAGACATTTATTTCGCTCATCATACATCTTATTGAAATAATACATATTTCTTCTTGTCGTTGTTATTAGTACAATTTTTTCAATATGTATTTGTTTATAAACAAATGTTACAGGAAATATTTAAAATGCTCTAATATAAAGTAGATTACCCTACGCGTTCGGTGTATTAGCATAAAAGCATAAAACAGTTTTAATATAGCTGCTTGGTAAATGTGCGTTTAATATTAAACTGCATTATAGCAAACAGGATAATTTATCATTTGCGAGGATATTAAATAATTCCTTATTGTCTTATGTTCTATGATATTATACTAACAGGCTAAACTCATTAATTGACTGACATGCTTCGGCAAAGATGTTATCATTTCTGATTATGATGATAATACCAGAAATAAATTCGCAATTTAAAAATTGCAGTCATTGCAGAAACTATTAAAATACAAGTTTATAAGTCCAACTAAATCCATAATTAAATATATCTGCATTTATTATATATCTGCATTTATTGTTTAAAAGACCAAATATTATCAAGTATCTATACATATATAGGTATATCGACTTAATATGACGTTTCGTAATGTTTAGTGAACTAAATCGTTGGATAAGAATAATTTATATTCACTATTAGATTGTGCTACTGCGATCATTTGTTAAACTGACAACCTTAAAACATTCAATTTTTCTTTATTCTTTTTACCTTGATTTATTTGTAGCTTAACAAAATTGATGCTTTACTTTTCATTTCCACGAAATAAAGAATAATGGTTTTCTACATTATATCAATAATCAATGAGCAGATTTACTCGTACACAAGAAATATACGGAAGTATACACACGAAGAAATATCTCTCCAGACATATATATATTTTGAAAATTTTCAAGTCTTAATTCCGTTAAATAATGGTGACATATATGAGATAATTATCTTATCTATTTACTCTTCCGCAATTAATATATCAATTGATAGGTGGTAGTGAGAAAATACGACGGATCCGAAATCACATTGGACACTATAACCGCGTGCGAATTACAATTTTTCATGCGGTTCCCCTACTGCGACTTGTTTCCTTGTTTATCGGTTTCTCTTCGAGGGAGGCAATCGGCTAGTTTGTCGAGGAGAATCAGGAGAGGGTGACGAAGAGCGGAGCTTGCGCTGTGCTAGGGGTGGCTAGGGGTGCGCGTCGTCGCGACGGTGAGCTTGAGGCTGATTCCGCTAGTCGGCGCTAAGCCAGGCCACGCGAAGCGCGTTGTGCTTGCGGAGCTTTTACGAGGAAGGACCCGTCAAGCCGGCGGCACCTCTCGTGCGCACGCGAAAAAGGTGGGCCGATGGTACCGCGACAACGCTTTATTCCCCAGTGAAACGACGGCCCGCACCGGACGCGAGCGGACAGGGACAGCGGAGCTTTCGGAAGATGCGGTACCTTAAGAGAAAGTCTCGTTGCCTCATTGTGAAAGACCGCGTCAAACCGCATCCGTGACAGCAAACGTCACTCGGGAAAAATCGCTCTGCTATCAGCGATACCAGAAGCGATTCCCAAAGTAATAGGACCAAGCACTTCCCCGAGAGGCTTCGAAATCGTATAAATTTAAAAGTAAGACCGAGTGGAATTCCCAAGAAGCCTCTACGGTGGAACTCTGTAAAGAAAGGACCAACAAATGTTGTTGAAGAGCTTCGAAAGCAAAACTTTGAAAACAGGACCAACGTTTTCCAGGAAAACATAAACGTGATTGTTGACGAGAGAAGAACGCCTCATTGCACGACATTATGTTAGATGTCAGTTTGCAGGGGAAATGTGGAACAGTTTTCGAGAATGTCCTTTGGGGATGTACGAGACAACAGTTATAAGCTGGCGGTGGTATCAGAAAGAAAAAGACGCGGTGGACCACGAAGAGAAGGAAATCTTCTACAAAGAGATTTCCAATGTTCTTTCAAAGCGATTCCGCGAGGAGACCTCAACGAGTTTCGACGTCTTCGAGTTTCAACTCAGAGAACTTCAGGAAACGGCATTGGTTTCCTTGGGTGACTACATTGCGATTATAGCGAGCTATAGTAACGTCGGCGAACCGTGACCCCGCAGAAACCTCTAACGACGCGTCGTTTATTGATGCAATTTGTGGAATCGGTCTCATCATGACGTCGATCGTCATCATCATTCTCGCCCTCCTTCCAAACTAATGAATTCTTTTCGACACTGTCGCTGTAATTATTCATCGTTCGTGCAAACGCGTGGTGAAAGTTTTTCTTTTTTTTTGGAACGCATTACATAGAGCATCCTTCTCCGTTTGATATTCGCTAGATATTTTTTTAATGCGAAAAGATCGTGTCTGAGTGAAAAGGTTTTGCAAAGAAAGCCTTCTTTTTAAGATAGCAAGAATAATTCTTCTTAAGGAGAGCAACGAGATCTTTTCTTAAAGGGGACAAGATCGTTTCACAAGATTAGTATCGCAGCAAGGAGGAAGAAGCAGATAATTACAATTGCGACATCCGGAGAGTTTGCTTAAGTGTATTCGATTAAAGGAGCAATATCAACGAATAGCGAGAAAGGAAAGAAGGGAAAACGAGAGGATAGGTGAGGGAAATATGACGTCCGACATTGTGCGATGAGTAAACAAGCGGGCACACCTTCCTTCTAATTACGAGATACTTAACGAGCACGCTGGTTGGCGGGTCCAAAAAACGTAGAATATTTTTAATACGCGCACATACAACGCGCACGCATGCATGTACGTACGATACGTACAGTTACGTACGTACGGCGCGTCGTCCAGGATGATGGATAATTTTAAGTGCAGCATAGGATGTAATTGACATTTAACAACATTTTAACAGAAGGATTCAAAACGGCGGTCCAATTAGACAGCGAAGTAGCAAAATACGTGGTCCAAGTTCTAGTGGCTTAGTCGTATTTTTCTGCTGTCTCTTTATATACGGTTCGATCATTGTGATCATTTACGCTGCGGTGTATTTTTTTACGGGTATATCTTCGTGGATTATGTACACCGGCAGGGAGGGTGGTGAATGCAAAGGGGTGGTGGAAGTACTTTACGTGTATCGTGCAAGTACCGAACGCGGTTAGGCGCGCCCGTGTTCTAGAAGTTTCTTTCTGGTTCGTTAACCCTTGCCACGAGCAATCGTGCGTGTTACGAGACTGTAACTACGTCGCTCTGCTCCGAAAGCGGTACATATGTCGTTACGACCGCGATTGGAGCACTTGAACTCCCGCGCATCGCCCGACGATTCTCGTCATTGAAGACGATCAAAACAAACGGAAAATTTTCATCACAGTGGTAAAATATCGAGCCGATGGGAAAATACTGAACGAAAGGAGGGATAATTGCGCTGAGTCGAGCAAGGAGGTATACTTGTGACTGTAGCGATTCCGAACGCCCGACTATATGAGCGCCAGTTTCGATATAGTGAAAAGATGGAGGACGTTTGTGGTGGCACTGTGGAATAACGCGACTGAGCGGATCCGAGATGCCTCAGCGAGCAAGACGTTAACGATGACGACTTCCAGCAGATACAGTAGCTACAACTGCCTCACCAGTTGGGATAGCTACGATCGAATTCCAAGGTACCGATCGTTATCGTTAATCCTTCAGACACATCATGTTTGATCGCGTTGAACATTTTTTATTAATTTTGTGATTTTAAGCCAATACATAAAATATTCCCTTGATGTAAATATTAATCGACACTTTAATTTCACAAAAGAATGTAAGACAACTGTATTTGTTGTTAATTATTAAAATTGGATTGTGATTCTTGATATATCACGAAGTGCAAACGGGTGGGATTTGCGAAAATTTAATAATGATCTCTTGGACATAACATTAATTGTAAATTAATGAAAAATTTTACACTGTTAATTATGTAACATAATCAATCTGATTTCTGCAATTTGCGCTCTACTGCTTGTACATATCCACACAAACATTTATTCTACGTTTCTGTTCTACTTGTATGACCAATAATGTCCTTAATAATGGATTACAATCTTTTTCTGAATAGTCAATTTCTTTTGATTATCAACATCAATTCGCCGTTACATCGTTGTTAATATTGTTATCGTGATACCGCACTTTCTTCTGTCCTTCACACATGCCTCTTATTTTTCAAACTTTTATGGCTTATACCGCTCATGCCAAACGTATTAATCGCGCAACGGACTTTTACTATCCTGTAAAGCTAAGATTGATTTCGACGTGCCCCGGTTAACTAGCGATGTGTTAGGACACACGAGTAAATATTTGCTCCGCAATCTCAATCCTAACTTCGTATATTCGCCTAACTACGGATCCGTTGTCCGTCGTAACCAACGTCATTCAAACGTGTTTGGAGAATAAAATGAATAAATGTTCCAAGTGTCACGAAAAAGGAATTATTTATTTTATACGTTAAAATAGAAAAATAATTTTTATATTTTTTATATACAATTAATGTTAATTGTTATTAATTAATTATTACGATGCAATCAAAGATGATATAAAAAAGTTTTTTTTAAGAAAATTTTGTGAAAATTATTCTTTATATAACTTGATTACAGGACAAATTTAATAAATACAAAACTATTGGTACAGAACTATTGCATTACCAATGAAGTTATTGCCGATATAGTTTATTTAGCTGTATGTACATACATACACTAATATTAATAAATTTTTATATTATTTAAATTTGCCGTTTTTTTATTTTTGTTTTAACGCAACTCTTTCTTTCGTACACGGAAAAGAAATTTACTTGAAACAAGTAAATCCTGCTAGGGACTATTGGAGTAATTTATTTCTTTGAAGCAATGAAATTTTACTTAAAACAAGTAAATTTTTTTTCGTTTATACACGTGTATGCGCGAAAAAGAAATATTTACTTATTTTAAGTAAAATTTACTTGTTTCAAGTAAAATTTCATTGTTTCAAAGAAATAAATTACTCCAATAGTCCTTAGCAGGATTTACTTGTTTTAAGTAAATTTTTTTCCCGTGTATGTTTTACTTGACAATAATGGACGACATTTATAGATTCGTCATGAAAATCCAATTCGCGACATGGGTAAACGATACAGTGTCCGTGGTCTACCATTTATTTTCAATCTGCGATAGAAATAACGGTTACCTTTGGTGGCCGATGAGTTTGCCGCTCGTTAAAATACGACAAACGGCAACGGCTCATTCGCGTTTCACGGGATATTTAACGTCGGCTATCTTGTTACAAATGTGATCGCGAGTATCAATAACAGCGTTATAGCGCTCTTCCGGCGAGAACGAGGTATTATCGGCCTGCTCAAATGCCGATGCACGAGATATCGCATGTCATATATGTGCAGACAAGTAGAAGTATTAGCTGATTGTAATTCATTCTAAACAGCAAGAATGTCGAGAGTTAGAACTTTGATACACAATTATTTTGATATTTTTGTGACATTTCTTCCTTTTTTTTGAACATTTTGATGATTTAATTGATTAATATTGAATATTACATTAAATAAAAATAATTTTTAAAAAGTAAATATAATAGAGCCTGCTATATGAATTTTTTAATAAAAGTAATTGATTTTGTGAGCAAAGAAGAAAAAAAACATTTTGTAATTACAATTTTATTTTAAAAAGTTCTGTAATGCATTGCAGTGATCTGTATTCTGTAATGTTCTTATTGGGAAACAAAAAAAAATATATAATATATATATATATACAGGGTGTTCCCGGGTTAAACGGCCAGACTTGAAATATGAATTTAAGATCTCAAAACAAGAAAAATTTTCTTTTGAAGGTATTCTCGCGAACGCTTCATTCAAGAGATACGTACTTCTAAAGTTACAGAACTATTATAAATAAATAATTTTGAAATAATATAGGTTATCCTCTTTACTGCTTTACAATAATCAAAAATTACCGTTATTAAAATTAAAATATTTATCCTCTTTACTGCTAAACAGTAATCAAAATTAAAATAATTATTCTCTTTACTGCTTAACAATAATCAAAATAAAAATAATTATCCTCTTTACTGTTTTATAGTAATTAAAATTTAAGTAATAAATAACTTGTTCAAAATGATTTAACATTAATAAATAGATTTTTTGAATAAGGTGTTTTTAAGCAAAAAGTGTATGAAATACCTATTAATAACCTTCAATTATTAAAATGGAGGATAGTGCAAGCATACAAAGAAATAACAAACGCACAATGTCAGTCAGCCATGTTCTCTTACCGATAGATGCAACGCTTGTCTCCAGGCTGGAAGCCATTCTGAAATATTTAATACTTAAATTTTTATTACTGTAAAGCTAATAAAGAGGATAATTATTTTTATTTCAATTACTGTTAGGCAGTAAAGAGGATATCTTAATTTTGATTACTGTTAAGCAGTAAAAAGGATAAATGTTTTAATTTTGATTAATGTTTAGCAGTAAAGAAGATAAACCTATATTATTTCGAAATTATTCATTCCTAATTCTGTAACTTCAAAAGTCAATATCTCTTGAATGAGGCGTTTGCAAACATACCTATACAGGAAATTTTTTTTATTTTCGACGATTGGCTAGCTAAAGGATGTTAATTAGAATTTAGAATTTATTGCGAAAAATATTACCCCAGCCAGGGTTTGAACCTGGAACCTCCCGCTATCCGTGCAGGAGTTGTTCCAATTAGACACTGAGGCATGTGTTTTTCGCAATAAATTCTAAATTCTAATTAACATCCTTTAGCTAGCCAATTATTGTCGAAATTAATAAATATTTTCTCGTTAATCAATTATTGGCAGAATATACCATTACTTTCTGTTTTCTTATTTTGTCGAGATCTCTAAATTTATATTTCAAGTTTGGTCGTTTAACACGGGAACACTCTGTATACATATGTACCTATAGATACATGTTAAATAAATAAAATATATTTTTATATTGATGTAGAAATTTTAAAAGACGTATTTCTCTTTTTTCATTGTGCTCCTTAACCTTTAAAGGACAGAAAAATGTTATAACGTTTTAAAATCAGTGTTATATTTCACATCCAACTAATTATATGTTAAACATATATATTTTTTCCTATTTAAAAGAAAAACCCTGCTCTCTAAATATGAATCAGATATTATATCTATAATTTTATTCAAATAGAGAAAAAATTGAAGAGTTATATAATTTTCTCTGAAAACATTTGATCAAAATCGCAAAAAATTTCCTCAAAGAAAACTATTAGAGTCGACAAGAGGTCAAATGAATAATTCTTTCTGTGTGTTGAAGTAAAATAATCTTCTATCTATAATATTATCAAACTTTTATTCGCGAGTGACAATTTTCTATCATAACGCGACGTGCCTTTCCTTTCATCTCGACATGTGGCACTCGTTTTATTCGGTAAAAAGTTTAATTTGACACTGGCGAAATTGGCGACTAATTGAAGATTCGTGCGCCATTCATACTCGGATTTACGAGTGAGAAATAAAGTAACTGACCAGATAGATTCTTTCATCTCTCGCTATTGACTCTCCGCTTATTCTTCAACTTCATTTTAGCCGCGTAACGAACAATTGTACAATCTATTGGCTCTTACCATTCAATCTTCCTTCGGATAAATTCTGTTGGCACAACGAATGTTTACCTATCCTTTTTTCTCTTTACGCATCTTCAGTGACTACATAGAGAATGAATTCCACGAGCGAACGTGATATTTGTGAAGGTGTGAATTGTATACATACAATTTTTTTTTTTTATAATTTATATCGCTTTTAATTTGATAATGTTTGCCAATTAATATTGCCAATTCGAAAATTACGTATACTCTGTATTGTTACTATTTTCTTAACTCATCATCGCTATTTTTTGCTTGTACCACTGTTCGCGTGTGCGATATTATCCGACACGGAATTTCTTCCGATGAAATAGGTACCTAGTACTAGTGCCGTACCGATTTATTTTTCTTTGAATTCTGCTGTATGATATGCAGATACGATAGCAAAGTGAACTGTAATAGCAACGCCCATAATGCTTTCGGAATTAATAAAAGATTCCTACGTTACGTGCTTTTCCAACAAGGAACTCATGGTTGTTCATTTTTTGTTCGTATTACTGCTTGCGTGACAGATTTCATTCAACGTAAAATTTCTTTCAGTGAAATGCCACTTTTGGTTTCGGTAAACTGTTATTCAAATTTCTTTCGCTCTTCGAAATTTCAGATTATGTTATACATATCTTAATCAAACACGTTATAATGACAAAGTGTATTATAGTATAAAATAGACCGTATAATGTAAAATTGTAAATAAATGTGAAACAGTTTCTTACTACTAGATAATCTCAATATTGCTACTTTTTGATCGCGCTAGCTTTTGCATATACTTAAGATCTGTATCCGATACGAAAGTTTTGCCGATAAAACATCGTAAAGATTATTATTTGTTTTGTCCAAAATTTTTATGCAATACCGGTAATCATGGCTCTTAATTTCCTAGAAAATTTATTTTATAACAAAATCAACAAACTATTTTTTACTACTACTTTATAATACATAAAATATCTCTCTTAAAAGTTATATTCAAACAGATTATTATTTTAACAATTATTTGACTCAGTATTGATATATTTGTGTTTCTAATAACCACTAATAACTAAAAATGACAATTTTTTTATAGATTAGGATTTGGGATATAAGTAAACATCAAGTCCAATATTTTTTTCCAGGTTATATTGAATAAACTTTAACGAAATTTGGTACTTACAATTAGTTAACTATTTGATTTTGCAGATTAAAATATAAAGAAGAAATAAGGAAAATTGTAAAATGACTGATAAAATCTTTATTAAAAAAGATCAATCAAGTTGGCCGTACAATCAACATTATAAAGAAAAAAAATTTTCTAAGAATGAACTATAAATTATTCCAACAGTAAAACGGAATATACATATATAGTATATTATTGCACTGTAATGAAATAAAATACTCATATATATCGGTGAAATTTGATTGACTTGATATTTTCTCCAACAAACAATAAAGTTATTACGCCGTTATGGTGTCGAAGCTCTATTCAATGCGATTGCTGATATTCTCTTATAATTGGGACGATTATAGAGACGATACGCGCGATGGATCGTACTAGGCTATTGATAATAAGATCACATTGCACTTTACCGATCTATTAAATAATGCATCGTGCCTCTGCCACGTCCTCATCGTAGAATTTTACGTGCCACGGGCTTTCGTGTAGCAGGGCCTTTTCTGAAAATTATATTTATATAGCGGAAGAGGTGCTCTGAGTGCATTCACGTAACACGCACGTATGTATATTAAGTACGTTTAGACTCTTACGGTCGTTGCATCCTATTTTTGCAAAGTGCTTCTACGAAGTTATAATGCATGCGGAATGTCAGCACTATTTTTTTCAAAAACACTTTTATTCATCTTTTGAATTTTAAAATGCAACTCGAGAAAGTGAAGTGACATCACTGAGTTTATTTGTAAGTTTTGTTAGTTTTTAATTGCTGCACTTAAAGCTACGATCTTAAAAGCTTTAATTATTGCAATAAATTCAAAGACAAGAATATATATACGCATTAACTTTTCCGATTTGTTTGCACGATTATTTAATATTATTTCAGTTTTTCTAAGTACATAACAATATAATCTTTTGGGAATAATATTCTTCTTAGCGCATATTTTCATTTAATGCTGCATGCTATAGTATGACTTTACATTTTATCTTTATTATATTTTTTAATTTGAAGATTATACACTGTATATTATTAATTTTTTTTAAAGTTTTATATTTAGTATTAAATCGTAATAATAATAGCAATTTATCGCGTATTTTAATATTTGAATTCTCGAAGATTCAACAGATTTATCGGTTTTACATGTTTAACTCAATTTTTAATTCAAATTAGATTTATAAGGTATCGAATTTGTTTATAAGAGGATTATATGCATACATACATACATACATATATATTTTTTTTACATAAAAGTTCCACAACATCATGCAATAGTATATAATGACGCACATCAAAACATAAATTTATGACATTATTCAGTGATGTACAGTTATGCAATTGTTTCAATTAGTGTAGTACCCACCTGCAAGCATACGAATTTGTGCTGACGTAAAGCTGACAGTAGGTCCTCGCACCAAGATACCAGAGGACCGTTTGTGGTAATCGAAATGCCTTGTTCCCGCAAACAGTCATTGCCACCGTCATCTCGCAGGAAATCCGACGTACCCCGTCAGGACCCCGCTTCTTGTCCTGTTAATGAAACACGGGCGAGTGGCAGTCGCTGTCGAGCTGGGTACTGCCGAACCCGGACGGCAAATTGATCGTAAAAGCGACGGCTAGCACTTCTCGGGCGACGAGCTGGCAATTAATTCCTGCCACATTTACACGTCGCGAACACACAAGGGTCTCCCTCGAACGCGATCTTAACCCGATACTGGAATATAGTGCCCCAGAACTGTCTCATTTTCTCTCGTATGAAATGCTAATCAATCGAAAGGGTTTAGAACAAACATGATGTTCCATTAAAATGAGTTTGGGTTACAATTCGCGTGTTGTAATTTATATTATATATACATATATATATATATAGAGGAAAGTCCCCGATTATGAGATACCACATCTATTTTGTGTGATTGCCGGAAGTCTATGGGCAGAATTGAAAAATATAGTAGGTCATTTTGAAGGGAATTTAATAAGCTTTAAGATGCTGAAATGTAAAATTTAAGTTTAATATTGATTTTTCTGAAAATTAGGAAAATGTAAAAAATGAGCTTTCGGCAAAATCGAAAAAGTGTATTCTAAATATGAGAGACCCCGGGAAATTGCTAATAAAGTGCAAAATACATTATATTGTAATTAAACAACTTTATTTAAAGTTTCTGAAAGACAAATGTAATGGAGAAGCCCATTTGCAACAATCGTAAACACACTTATACCCAATATTGTACCTAATCTGCCCCCTCCACCCTTCCCCCTCAAATCAAGGTCAGCACATACTTATAATTTCGTATAAACCTTCCCTTAACGTTAATATAGTATTTTCTCTTATTTTATTACTGTACAATTACTTGCATACTCCAGCAACCCAGGAGTACCCTGAGTATCTCATGTTACGAGCCCCACGCCTTGCGGTTTTGCGATCACCAAATCTAATTGTGATTAGATAATTGTTATTATCTAATCTCTACAATTGAGCGACTCAACATATCCCGTATTTTCCTATTAATACGACCTTACTCTATCGCTGCATGCAGAACTCATTGCCAAATATTTATTAATTATATAATAAACAAGGTTTAAAGTCTTATATCCACTGCACTTGACAACATCCAATTTCACAATTTCTTTCTCTGCAACGACTACACGCACGATCAAACAATGAATTTTACACTAAATAGGTTTTACCTCAAGGGCAATAAGTTCATGGTGGAACCAACTGATAGGGCCTATTAGTTTAGCAGAAACCTCGCTATCGCATATTAGGAGCCTATCTCATAATAGGGAACTTTCTTCTATATTTTTTTTTAAAGATTACACGAAAATGATAGAGATATATTAAAAAGCATAAAAAGATTTAATTTTCTATCAAAATAAAAGTAGGTATAGCGTTTTATTCTTATTGTAAAATTTTTTATTAAGAATTATTTAAAAAATAAAAAAAATACAGTTTTTAAAAAATTGAAAATGAAAGGATAATATACATTTAAAGTAAGCTTAAATTGATAAGATAAAATGGAAAATAAGATAGGGGAGACCGGGGCTAACTCGACACCGGGGCAAATTTGTCACTAGGCTTTTTGCCTATTTAAATCTATCGTAGAAACTTGCCTTTCCTATGGTAAATGCGTCTTTATATGCCAGCGTTGTCAACGGAATTTGGTGACATTCTGAGTTATGGTGTAACTTCTAGTGCGACATAAGCGTTTTCGATGGTAAAAAGTAATTTTTTTGATCTCTCGAAAATTTCTACTCTTTGATCGAGCTTTACTCTTATAAATCTACCATTAAGTGATTTTGATAGGAAATTCGATGCTCTATACAAATCCGATAATAGTTTTTTCATATTTTTAAAATTTATATGTTTTTGGAGTGACAAAAGTGAAAAACGACGTTTGGGGGCAAAGTCGACACCACGCCACCGGGGCAAAGTCGACACTAATATATTTCGATAAAGCGTTGTAAATAAGTCATTTGCTTTTGGCTTGTAGCAAAATAGTTTGTACATACAATAGAAAAAGACCAGTGATAGATAAGGAAATAATGAAAGAAGCTGTACTTGCCGTAAAAAGGAAAAAATAAAGATCAAACACGCTGCAGAAATATTCGGGGTGTCAAGACAAATTGTCGTTTATCATGACTCATGACAACATTGCACGCATGGCCGATCACGAGTTTACCTGCATTAAGCGGAGTCTACAATGAGAATTTAAGACGTAAAATTTAAGCTTTAAGCCTTAAACCGTAAGAAATTGACAAATCACAGTCAGGTATTCTTCTCATATTTGACTGTGATTTGTCAATTTCTTACGGTTTAAGGCTTAAAACTTAAATTTTACGCCTTAAATTTTCATTGTAGACTCCGCTTTAATTGTTTTTCAGACATGAGTTCAGAGGAAGATAATTGAAAGTTCAACAATTTTTTTTCTCATTATTTCCAATGATTGTTTTGCTTTATTCCGAATTTTTGTACTTTCTAAATACACGATAAACAACGTATTTTATTTTTAGACAATAAAAAAATTAGTTTTAGATCAAATTGTATCGATTAGACAAAGTGTCGAGTTTGCCCCGGCATTTTTCAATTTGAAAATTTTTCTTCGCGTCACTTTTCCTCTCCTGGGGGCAAAACAAAGCGACGTACAGCAAAACTTTCTTATACAATTTTGTACCTAAAGGAACACTCTTTAAATGTGTACCATTGAATTTGCTTGAAAATTTTAATTAGTTGTTGGAAATTGCCTTTGAAGAAATCGTGTCGAGTTAGCCCCGGTCTCCCCTATTTCACTCGGACTAACTTTAAAAGAAAAATGTCACATAATTTAACTTTTGTCGATTTTAAATTATCTTTTATTAAAAAATCTATATTTAAAAGAAAGAACGGATAAATAGCAAGGATAAATTTTAAAAATTATTACTTCTTTTAACTTATTTTTAATCACTTTATTGTGATTTGTTATGCAAATGCTCTTGGCCTTTAGGAAAGTTCTCTTTTATGTTGATTATACTTTCTACGGTACAAGTATTTACTTAAAGCTGATTTGTTTAATGGGTATAAATTGTTATTATTTATTGATTTAGCCAGTTAATGGCAAAGATTTGAAGCGCAATTGTTTAGAATCAATGAAACGTAATTGTTTAGAATCAATTGCATTAAAATTAAATCATAACTGGATGCTTCATATTTAAGACTTAATTACATTTCTGTAATTTTTAAATAATTTTATGCTTTACCTATTATATAAAAAATTTTTAGTACGTAACTTTTGACTGTCGATATTATTATTGTGTATTACATATTAAAAGATACTGGAGAATAGAAAGTATTAAATAATGAATAAAAAGTATTAAATAGTAAAATTATTAAACAAATAAGTTTGCATTGTAAAATCACATTGCTAAATTCTTTTCAGTTTAAATATAAATATAAATCTGTGTTAATGAATAATGGTTGTTAATAAATCTCTGCGGAACAAATGTGCAATTAATCAGCTTTGATAAATTTTATCACTAAAATATACTTGTGAAGTACATTTTTCAACAAATGAAGGAACTAAAAGTTATGCACAAGTTATACATAAAGTTATATCTATTTATTTTATAGTTGGACAAGATGGAGTATATAAACATGATAAACCTCTCGATCATTCCATTAATATATCTCTTTTAAAATCTATAATAGATTATGATAGATACGAAGTATAATCCATTACGCTTGAATACGCGATAAGCTTATTTGTCATTGCGACAGGTTTCAGCTTATGTACCTTTGAACAACGCAAATTACATAAATCAGCCGCGTGTCGATCATTACGTCGTCCGCCATTCCGTATCAGTTACCGGTGCACTCTACTATAATGAACCACTTGCAGATAATAAGCACAGAGAACAGAGAGCCGCAAATGTCACTACCGCCAACGCGCGCGAGAACCGTAAAATAAAATATTTTTAATGAAATTCATAGAGATTATAAGTCATGGAATATCTGATTGCATCCTCTGTGACAAGTAGTCAAATTGTAGTATATGTATTTCTGAATAGGTGTATATATGCGAGAAACATTTAACAATAATTAAAATTACAATTATTTTTATCAAGTTTAGTAAGTTTAAAATAGAATAAATATAGATTTTATTATACCGTTAATATTTATGCACACGTCCATATAAAAAGTACCAAGATATTATTAGTGAATTTAAGATTTGCTATATATATTTCATATTAAAAAATACATATTTTTAATCTTGATTCGTGATCATTGACTATGTTTCGTAAATTTATATTGATCTTTAACAGGCAATATGTGTAGGATCTCTTAGATTCGGAAAATCATTGAATTTCGATGCTTTCTATAGCTGTTGTATTATATTTATGCACACGTTTATATAAAAAGTACACCAAGAAATTATTAGTGAATTTAAGATTTGCTATATATATTTCATATTAAAAAATACATATTTTTAATCTTGATTCGTGAACATTGACTATGTTTCGTAAATTTATATTGATCTTTAACAGGCAATATGTGAAGGATCTCTTAGATTCGGAAGATCATTGAACTTTGATGCTTTCTATAGCTGTTGTATATAATTTTACATATTGAATTTTAACACAGAGTACACGTGGAGTTTTCTAAATTAAAAAAGAACCATTAAACTTTGCTTTCTAGCTTTTGTTTGTACGAAAAAATTAATAATTTAAACAAATTAATTTTAATACATAGTAATAAATAATACAATAATAATTTGTCTTCTTTTGTGATCTAAGGTATCTGTAACAATAAAAAATTTAATTATTTGTTATTTATTTATTTATAATGTTTATTTATTATTAGATAGTCAATAAGAATAATTAACATTATGTTCAGAAAATCATTTTTAAAAAATGTAAAAGTTTATAAAGTATCTAAGAAACACATTCAAACACACACATACCTTCAGCACGAAGTTTGTCAATTTTTTTATGTTATCAGTTAAAAGTTAAAATTTTACAAGATGAATGTATAAGTCTGTTGCAGTCATGACAATAAAACAAATTGAAACATGTTACAATTATTGTCGTGTCCATTGTTGTCTTCTATCGCCTTCCAAAAACGCAAGTGGTTTGCGTATATAAATTAAATAAATTCGTGCCGCAAGATGAATTTTTATTAATTAAAGTTTCGTACAAATTTAATGTTACAAAAACGGCGTAATCTGCGAACAGACAGCCACTTCGACTTCGATAGCCAGCCTACCTTGAAGTTCTGTCAAAGCAAGTGATTATATTAAAATTGAATTTAATATTCGCTCGTTATCGTTAATATCGGTAACGAGTTCTTGAAATTATCCTCGAGAGATTATAATAGGATTTGCTTCGCACTTTGCTCCAAGCGCAAAAGAATTCATTCCGCAGAGTTTTCTCTTTGACTGATTTAAAGACAGCTAGTCAAAGTGAACAAGCTGATTTATTTCTGCTAACATAAGGATAAGACAAATCGATGATTTGCCTTAGAAATGTAAAGAATATAACATAAGTGAAACTTGAATCTACGTAGTTGTTTATAAAGCGTTTTGTAAATCCAATTTATTTAACATTAATCTCTTCAAATAAAATTTAGATTGCATACGTTTCTTAGATTAATATAGTTAATTTATATTATTTACTAATACATACCTCTTTAAATTGACAAAAATGACTTCTATCTATGTTTTTTATTTAGACACATTTAAAAACATTACTTTTTATAAATAAATTATTATTATATGTTTTAATATCTATATATTTTATAGCTATATATTAGAGAGAGAGAGAGAGAGAGATTATATTATCTACCAATATTTAATTGCCACGTGAAAATTGCGCAAGATTTGAAATTTTTTTAGAAATAAATACCTAATTCAGATATTATATGACTTCATGGAACGTAAAGAGTAAGAAGAGAGGCAAAAATAGGAACAAAATCTAATAGCTTGCATGTCAAATAGCAATATCCAATAAATTTAGCAAATTCTATAAGAAACTTAAAATTAAATGCTCTACATCTGACAGATTGGCCAGATTACCTGTTGCCGAGAATATAAGAAATATAAAGGAATTATATATTAATGTTTGAAAATTAAACCAGATAGATTATCGAATATATTTTTGAATGCTTATTAATTATATGCTAAATAGATACGATTGTTTTACGTTAATTACTATGAAATTAAATTATTATTTACCGTTTTTTTATATCCAAAAATTTGTGATAAAAATTTGTGATGCAATGGCACAATAATTTTTTCTCTGAAATTAATTTTTAATTGACTGAAAAATATTTTTGCGCTCGAGCTTTATAAATATGTACTTTATTAGTCGAGATAAAACAGCATTGGACATCAGAAGCTAAAAATTTTCTCTCACTTGAAGCATTTTCCGTTTATAATATTTATACAACAAACTTTTCAAAGGTCTACCAAGTCTAAAAGTGAATTAATTAATAAATGCCTAATTAAATCTACTGACTAGGTCAACATTTCAATATTTAAATATTTATAGATGTCTTCTATAAACTTTATAGAAAGAGATTATGTATTATGAAAGAAAAATCGAGCAAAGGATTTCTATTTAGATTTTATTTAACGATATCTTAAAATACATTGAGACTATTATTTAAAAAATTTATGAATATTATTTTTTATGTTATTTATACAATATATTATTATTTTTATAATTTAAAGTTGCAATACATGTTATTGCTTTAATTATAATACAAAGAAGAAAAAGATTTTATGTCGAAATGTTTAATCCATTTGTAACTTCTTCTTTAAATCATTACTTATAAATTATTTGATAATATCGACATGAATATATTTTGTAACTGAATATTTATTATGTGATTTAAATCATAACAATAATCAAAATGCTACTGATAATTAACACATACCTAAACAGAGATGAAAGCACATAATTATAATATAATAGTCGCTATAATATTACGTTGTTTGAAATAAAATTAATAATTATGGTTATCGCGATACTTAATATATTACACAGTATTACATAAACTGCGAGAAAGAAAATTTACACAACATTATCAGTACAAGGCTCTACATGCCGTATCTATTATATTATGCAAAGCAAAATATTAGTATACCTAAATTTATTTTGACAAGATTTTGCAATTTATATATTATACTTATTACAATATCGCGGCAAAATATCACGACGGTCTGACGTGAACTATTTTCTGCTATATGACGTCTTAAATTGAGCGACCTCGCGGGAAAACATCGTTTTCTTCGAAAACTTGTTACACCGGCGGAGCAAAGCCTTTGGCGTTTTGGTGAGCACGATGAAATTTTACCTCTATGCTCTCTCACCCTCGCTCATCGCCGACAGCTCCTCGAACAAACGAAATTGCAGGAATGCGAACGTGTCCTCTTATCATTTTTTTATCACAAGATTCAAAATAATTTCTAAAGTAAAGTAAATCGAAAACAGCATGTGGATTAGAAAAGGATACAATTCTTGGAAGGAATAAACTGATGCAAAAGTCTTGTAGAAATCTTTTCAAAAACTTTCTGGCAAATGTTAGCAATTCCGAGGAACAGTAAATTGAGATAATTTGATGTTTTTTTTTTAAATTCTGTACACATTTAAATAATAAGTTGCATTTTGCTCATAAGATTACCTACATTAAAATTGTATATTTAAATTGTTTATATTTAAAAATATAAAAACTTAACGTGTTGCAACAAATATGACAAAATTGAATAATTTACCGTTAAATTCTTTATTGCTTTCAAAGTTCAATTCATCTGTTTCATCCTTTTAATTTGTATTAATTGTCTCTCTGAAATTATGTATTTGTATTATTACACGATGAGGACATGTATTGTAAATTTTATGTTATATTCTTATATTTTATCTTTCTTTACTCAGTGACATTATTGTACAAACATATTATGAAAAGTAATATTTTATTTACGATTTGTCAATTTATATTTTAATGAGTTTTATAAAATATATTTTTGTTGTTAACATATTGTTCTATTAACAACTTGATTTTATGTTTTTCCGAGAAAATATTCACAGTGTTGAATTCGTCTAGTTATGATCATATTGTATTACCGTATTTATATATTTTTTGTTTAAAACATTTCTATACAAAATCTTTCGTTTAAAAGTGGGACATGCAACGGCTTGCACAGAAGGGATTATAATGAGTGAATCTAGCTCTGAGATATGAAGAAACAGCGCGAGAACTTCACGATGAAATTCTCAGCAATTTCTCGAATATGACGTGTGTGTACTGTATTATGTGTTGTAAAGAAAGAAAGAAATTTAAGGAGAATGAAAGTGGACATTCACTGAGTGCTCATTATACAGTTTCCTCATTGTGCACGAGAACCATCCTGAGCTCGCGCGAAAGTCTAATCGAAAACTTTTGTACTCCTTGGTGCTCTCCCAGTTCTCCAGTTATATTTCGCTTTCCCTTCGCTTGTGTCCTCCCTCTGTCTTTCCCGAGCAGATCTCAAGAGGGTTATAGGGCTTCACGGCAATTGCAATGCTCGAGAAAAGAGAAAAGAAAGAAGACGTGACGCGGCAGCGTAGAAAAAAGTCACCGGAGAGAGAAGTAGCGGTATAACTCGCATAGCGGCACCGAATCGAATCATAGCACCTACGGGAAATAGGTTTTGGCGGATCATACACTCGGACCTGTCTGATCAGATAATACTTGAACCACTGCAACTACTGCAGACAATCGACGCAACATAAAAGCACTTTCGCGTTCCAGCTCCTTCGAACTTCGTCAATAGTTAATTACACTTAGTTATTTTATCGAAGCATTTAGATTTATAATTTTATCGTATATTTTAAATTAAAAGCAATTGTTAATCTAATTTTGAGCTTTATATATAATATATAATATATATATAAAAGAATTGTGCCCAAAACGACATACTCTTTTTAAAACATTGTCATTTTATTCTGTAATATTTAAAAATTATGTAACTCGTTTAGAAACATTTTAGGATAAACATAGTTTGGTATTATAACATTTAAACATTTATATAAATTTATATTAGTTATGTAACAACATATAAACAAAACACTACAATTGTTTATTTTGCCCTGATATATCGGGTAAAATGACATAGTGTTTAGGTACTTAATATCGCTGCTAGAAGAGCGACAATACATTAAACATCAAAATCCATCATGTCTTTGATACCTGTTGCAAATTGGTAATGAGTGCACGCTTGTGAATGGAAATTTTGTTATCTAATCAAAAACGTAAGTGTAAAAAATTATTTTGACATATTTTTCTTTTGCTCATTACTTTATTTCTTTGTTCGGTACCTAATCTTTTTATGTTTTATCATGTTGTTAATTCCTCTATATATACAACATATATATATATAATTGTATATAACATACAAACAAAAATATAAGATTAACTACTTATTTCCCGCGTTTCTCAAAATGTAAATATAATCTTTTGAACAATAAACATGTGGATTTTAAAACACTACTCATAAGAATACAATTTGTGCGAGATACGTGGACTTTCTTTCGTTTCTTTCCACGCTCATATAGTTGATGGAATGCATGAGGAACGAGAGTCCCGACGGGTTTATGAGCGATCGAACAATCTTTTGACGTAATCGTGGGGTTGGAAGTTTCTTCTTTCAGCCCTAAGCGTGCGAGTGACGCGTGACGTCTAAATCCCTCCGCTCAATTACTGAGACCATCTCGGCTCGTCTCTTTTTCCCTCGTCGAACTCTCGGCTACCCACGTTCCGGAATTCTTGCCACATAGCGCGAGAAGAGACACCGCGAAAGTCGATTTGTCAAGTTGCCGTGGAGAGAAGAAGCAATCAAACATCATGTAGTTAATGTGCACGACTAAGCCACGAATTTATGAATGTACGAGTTTGTACGAAAAAGGCAAAGCCGATTTCGCGATTTCTCTTGTTTATAATTGTCATGAGATCTTGTATGAGATAGATGATATTTATATACAAACGTATCGACTACACAAGCATCAATGGATTTATTTTTTACTGTTTTCGCATCAATACATTTATGTGAATCTCATTAAATTACATTTCATTATACTCATTGTCAGACTTAAAAAAAAAATAGTTTAAGAAACTGGTTTTTTAATTCTTTTTTTATTTATGCTCTGTAAGTAGTTTTATATTGTATAACGTTATACACATAACGTAAGTAATTATACATGATTTAATTAATCGAGGTAACTTTACACTTACATAGTAAATAGAAATTATAATATTATTTAATAACAAAAAACTTTTTCTCTTTTGCTTTCTCAGTAATTTTATTGAGATTTTTTACTAAATAAATTAACCTATGTGTTATACTTATATAGTTATAAAATCTCTTTTTATAATTTAAAATTTGCCCCTAATAACACAATTTGAGATGCTTTTTTTATTTTTTAACATTACATTTATTAAATTATATCTATTATTATTACAATTTGTTTGTGACATACTCGTAGAAAGACCTTCCACAAATAGATTCGATCTGGCATTTATGCGGTTACATTTCATATATGAGAAATCACAGCGAAGGAAATGGGAAGTATTTATGTGTCTACACTGTATTCGCTTTAGACTCGAGGGTAGTATAACAATGTCAGTAGTTTACAAATCGATATTGTCGACCTCGAGGAAGGCATTGTCACGTTGTATACCTTCCCGTATGACTGTTCATTTCGATCTGACCACGTTTACGACTTTACAGCTTGATACACCCTGTTGCGAAGTTCCGTATCGTGCCTCGAGAATCCGTTGCTGTCGTAACAAACCGCACGATGCATGTCCATGCCCAGAAAGTCGCATTTCCGCCGATCAACGACTTCGCGAAATACGTTGTAATTGTTTCAGCATTAACTCTTGTTCTGAGAAACGAGCAATAAAACTTCTGCATGCAAGTATTTAACAAAGTTTTAAAAACTTATTGAAAATTTATGATAATAGGAAATTATAATGTAAGTCCAGTTTATGATAATAGGAAATTATAATGTAAAGTCCAAAATTTTGCTAATAAAAATGAGTAAAGTATTGGCAAGCTATTTAGATTTTTTTATAAAGTGTGAAGTTTATATTCGCAATTTATTTAACTTGTAAAATGACAAATATCTTATTATAATGTAATATTAATCTTTTTACATAACTGTTTTATAAAATTATTTTTTAAAACATGCATCAATTATGTAGTGTACCTATATAACTTAATGCTAAGACTTCTTGTTAATGAATAAAAATAAGGTACGCGTATTTCAGATAGCTATACATATACACCTTATTCGCGTTATTGCGTCTGTACGATTTTAAAGCTGAAATAAGTCGTGGATTGCTTTTGGTGTGAGATAATAGTCGACTATCATAAAAATTGATCCACTATCGTATCGATGTCAACATCATAATAGAATATTCGCCTTTCTCCTCGCCGAAACAGAGAGTGTTTTCTCCTCGGTGTCATGATTCTTAAATGTCACCTTAGGTGAGAATATCTTATGAGCGTTTCTCCAGGGTCTCGTAAACCGAAATTCTGCGATCCATCTGCATCACGAATAAAAGCCCGAAGAATATAACCGCGTTATCATTGTAAGAGATTTTAGAAGAAAAAATCGCGAACAAGGAAATATTGGTTGTTATTTAATTGTGCTAATGTCGTATATTATGTAAAAAAAACGGTTTTATAAATTGACTTTAATTTTATCTTTAAATTTTTGGAGATGAAATTATAAAAAGAGAGAAAGTACGATAGTTTTGTAACTACATTTAATGATATAATTGTGAATTTAATCTTTTTAGTGTGCTGATGCAGGTATTCAGGATTACTTTCCCAAAAGGATTCCTATATTAAACTTTTTTAATACACATGATGTGTGATATACTATTCCATATAACATGCATATACAGTCAAATTAAAAATTTTGTTTTTGGTTACGTTCGAGAAATGTAGATGGAAAAATTTTGTTATACTTATATTTAGCTACGTAATTGCAATTTTCTAAAAATATCAAGAGAGAATTATTCTTACATTAATCAAATCTAATTAAAATTAGAACAACCACGTTGTCTCTTAATTGGAAGTATGTTTTTCTTATTACATATTTTCTTATTAAACGCATATTGTCTCTTTTATAATTTTCCTTTATTTGGAAACAAAAGTAAACATAAACTAATTATATGTACAAAAGAATGATTATTTTAGTTTTTTTTCTCAATAATTCATTTTATCTAAATGAAATTCAAAATGTTTTACCTTATAATAGACCAAGTTTTATAATACTCTTCTTTTAATGGCTGGAAAGCTTCTTGATACTTTTTAGAGTCGACTTTCTGTTGTCGGAATTCTCCTGGATACACACAATTAGCTTGGAACTAATTTAACATTCGTGTATCATGACCAGCATATCAACTCAAGGGCACTCCCTCGACGTGTCCCATAATGCAAATCATATTATCTTAATTACTGCGCCATGCGTCGTCATGGCGTTTACGTCGTCCTCTTTCAAGCCCCTAAATTATTTATAAACACGCACCATTAAGAGAGTTGAAAACAAGAAAAAAGATAACTATCCAATACGCAATTCCGTGCGTGTGTGATATTTTCGAAATGCGTATATATGATATTATACAAGCAAGTGCGAGATCTTTCTTTGTCAATCTGCAATAATCGCAATGCCAGGAGAAAGATAACTAACAATTTCGACACTAAAGAGCGTGTACTAGAATACAAATTTTTGTACTCTAGTAATATCTATTTAATGGAATATCGGATATTGTTGAAGCACGCGCATAATTGTATGTTGATATATTGCAATTAAAGCTTTATTAAGAACACTTTAAAAGAAGAAAAAACGTACACACGTGACAGAGTGTTATAATAGTGTTTTGGAGATTTACTAGGCAAAACGAAATTTGAGATACGTGGTCTGAAATTTAATGCAAATGCAATTTTTCACATTTTAAAGATTAGTTAATTATTATACAGTGTTTTAAATTTGGTTTTAATATTGTTTTAATTAATAAATTTTATGGTGTATACGTTTTCAAAATTCCAATGTGTAGGATGCAGAAACATACTTACATACTTTTGTTAACAACAAAGAATGGAGTCTAAAGTAGATATGTAAGCTAATTAGTATATTTATATATATAATTAAGGACTCGTATTACTATATTAATAAAAGAGTTAACACTTTGATTAAGAAATTAAATAATTAAAAACTTTTTAAATAAATTTTTTTTCTTTGAACAATGTTAACAACGTTGAGAAAAATTATTGTGCAATGTTATTTACTTAATATTAAACATTTTTTCAACAGTTTTGATGTAATACCATGTGTAAAATTAGTTACACTTTGTGTTCTTGTGGAATGTTTTTACCAATAAGCATCTTTGTACATAAAGTTTCTCTATAGCGTCATTACCCCCTTGCGTAGAGTAATCTTCTTAGGATTTACTTTTTAGCGATTGCTTGGCGGTTTGTTCATTTAGAGACTACTGATAATTAATTATATCGAGTCTGCAGTGCCGGCGGGAATTAGTAGAGTTCAATCACTTGCGAAACTCGCAGCCTATAAGTAAGTGCACTCGGTCCATTACTTAATTACTGCTTTCCTGTCGAGTGATTAATTATTATAGTGGCTAATTAGAGACTTGTACTGGTGAGCAACTGCAACCCTGCTTAATTGGATTCGCGATTAATTCAAAGCAAAAAGTATCGATGGAATTTTATTCTTGTTTGACAATTGGTGGTTTTAACGCACAATGTCACAATAACTGAATACATAGAATACTGTGACCAAACTATAATTATCTATACCAGAATAAATATTGCAAAACATACACGGTTTTATTTTGAATACGCTTATTTTTCGCTCTTATCCCATTTTAGCTAGGACGTATATTTTTAAGAGCAAAAACTGCTTTCTCCTTACGTATGGCACCATTCTGGTAGATCTTGCAATCCCCGCTATTCACATAGACGACCGTTTATCAGGACAACTAGGAAAAAGATATAAAAATGGATTCTTTCCACAAATATGTTGCAGCTTAAGTAAGAAGTGACAATTGCGCTGATCTTTAACGTATATTTTGGTATAAGTTGTAATTTTAGATTTAGATTATATTCTAAATTTCAAATTTCTAGATTATTTTTAATGTTTATTTCCACTATTATCGCCAACATATATGTATATGTATAGAATATTGGCGATAATTAGATAAATATATGTATATGATAACGCGCGATATTACGTATCCAAACAATTAATTCTCAGTGCACTGTGAGAAATTATTTATCTACAGTTACATATTATTTAAGGTATTTGATGATAACTGAATATCAAGTTTGCCTGTTAAGTATTTAAAATTTAAAATTTATATAAGCTTAGTATATAATGATATGTTTTAATTGATTATTGAAAAATATTAGGAAAAAAATAGCATTTGTATATATTTTTAATTTCAAACTATATCGGTATGTGTTAATTATTTTGTGTATGTCAATTAATAGATTTTTATATTTACGATGCATTTTGACATGTATACAGTACAATATCTAATTTAAATTACACAAAAAACTTTGTGTAATCATGAATATATTCATTCCCAACTATTTTTCTTCTGCGACATGCACGTTGCGTAATAAATAGCGAAAAAGTCGAGCTCTATATGGAAAATACCAGATAAAGTATATAGGGATTAGTTACAATCCCTAACCCTAAAAGATTCTCTTTTTGAAGTTGATACGATCATTACGTGCATCCTGGGCTTTAGTAAATCCTATAATATTCGGTGATCCCCCTTTTTTCGTCACTTTTTATTAAACACGCAAAAATGTCGAAAATCTATCTGCAATATTATTAGAATTGTTTTAGGATAAGAAAATAGCTTTAAATATATGTTGTTATGCTGAAGAAATTGTGATAACTTATTATATTATACAAGTATTTTAATATAATGAGAAAATGTATTGAATTTATTTGATTTTAATGGCTGTCCCTAAAATTAACATTTCTTAAATATTATTTGTTTATAGACATATGCCTTAGACATTTAATCTCTGTTTAAAAAATGTGTCTAGTATTTCAATTTTTTCTTTGTTTATCCATATCATGCATATTACACATTTATACATATATTTTTTATTTTTTAAATAGTATTTTTATTATACCTACATTATTTAAAAAATCACATGCTTTTCTTGGTTTTTTCTAATTATCTACTAAAGATTAATTCGTAATCGCGTCTGTGTCTAATTTATGTTATTGTAACATTTTAATTCATAGAAAATTAAATTTTACAATATAAATCTTATTATCTTATTAAATCTTGACTTTATCTGATTCTTTTCTACTTTTAATATCTGATGATTAAGCACAAGATGTATTGAGAATTAAAGCATAACAGAACAAAAGGAGTTTTCAGTTTGTGACTGCTATATACATACTTATAATGTGGCACCTAAGCAGTTTCTAGAATCTAGCACAGTCTATCATACGTACGTGAACTATTGTGAACTAAAGTACACTTTGTTTCATCTAGTTTCCAGTTTCGAAGGATACATATACGAGTTAAGGCCGCGCTCATGTACATGAAAATACGTTACGACATATTACGGTAATAAAGCGGTCAATGGAGTGCAAGGTTGCCGATAGGTATTTTTATACGACAACCAGCGTCGTAGTTCTATTTGCAGTGCGGGAAGGCAGGTCACTATATATAATCATAGACGAATGAGATGTAAATCGGTAATATTTTGATTACAGATGGCAAACAATAATTCTAATGCATGCAAGACTAAGGGTCACTTCGACCAACTCCGATTAACTTTAATCGACGATTAACTCAATCAGCAATTTCGTCAACAGCAAGACTTTTAACTGTATAATGTATATGTCGCTTTTTTATTTTTTTTTAACCTATCTCTTCGTGATTTACCACTTCGTGAATAAAAGCTGCTTTTAATATAACAAATCTTTTAATTTTTTATTTTCATAGATTAAAGTTAATCGGAGTTGGTCGAAGTAACCGTAAAAGCTAAATATCCTTAGATTAAAAGATTAATGTTACTGTCCGAGTGCCTTCTACTTAGATTTAGCTTATCTCTCTTTACATCCACATGAATTATTTCAAGCTGACGGAATTCTCGGCGATATTACACAAATTACGTTCATGATATGGATTGATGTACGCTCTAATCTTGAAGAAGCAGTATGTTGAAAGTGGATAGTGTACATCGAATTATTTTATATTCATAAAATTGATCTGTTCAAAATTACATTACATAAAAATCCAATTGCTGTTATAACTTATGAATCAAGTGCAAAGTATAAAATTATAATAATATTGAATTTCGTATTGAATGCTTTTTGGCATGGTTGATATATCAGTTTCGATCAAAAACTACATTTTTGTTTATCCAAATATTTTCAATTATCCGCCAAAGATTTTGTCACAGAAAAATATTTTGCCAAATATTTATAACTGAGTTTTTCTTTTGCGTGAGTTCTATCTCTTTATAGATTTTGCGTGTCTGATGCGAGAAGCAACACATGACTTCTCCATTATATAATTCCGGAGGGTAGAGTTGTCTAATAATTTATTTAAACAAAATAATATGATATTTCGCATATCGTTTTTAGTCGAAATTTGTACATATGTACTTGCAATAGAGAACTTATTCAATGTATTTCGACAGATTTTGGTGAAAGTTAATAGAAATAAGTAAATTTGTATTGCTGATTTGCATCTATTATAAATATGTAAATCAATTTCTATATATGACTCATGCAATATTTGATAATGCTTGTCTCTCAGCATTGATTAATTATAAATAATAAACTTATAAAATACAATATGGACAGTAAATGGAAGTTTTTAATTGACCCTATGGGTTCACGATTCTCATCCACCACCACCTCATCTACACACTTAACCTTTATTTTTTTGACCAACTGCAACGTTTCATCCGAAAGACGGAGCTCAGTTCTTCCCCGTTTGAGAACCGCTTTCTCGCGTGGGGGAGGGGGGGGGGGGGGGGGGCGCAGCTTAAAAAAATAAATTCCATGTTTACGTACTCAAGTGGACTCGAACCTGGTTCCTCAGATTACGAGTCTGGCGCTCTACCACTAGACCAAACTGCCGCCCTTCATAAAATACAATATATGTTAATGATAATTATAAATCTTGAAATGTAAAAAATTGATACAATATAAAAGGTCTTTTAAAAAAGTATTACCAGAAAACATTAATCTATATATATTTTACTATATTATGTAATGGAAGTACTGAGGTACAAATTTTAATATAAAATTTTATATTTCGGAAACATTATGATTTTTAGCGAAAGAACAGTGAAATCGAGCATTTAGCTGTACATATATCAAGGTTCAATTAATCAACTCACAAATGTGCAATCATAGTTATTACATATCTCCGTATAACCTATTTAACAAATGGGCTTAAGTGTAATCTTGTTATTAACTAAAATTATTCGTACACAATTAATAACATATCAAGTAATGATATTTTGATTTCACAAAACACAATAGCATAATTTTCACAGGATATTCTCTTTACTCATTAATATTTCTGTAAATTATACAAAATGCTGTCTGAATATCATAAATATAGATTTTCCATGCTTTTATTATCAATATGCACATATGCGATATGTTATATTCATCATACAGTGTTGCACGTTTTTATGCAATCGACATTATTCTAGAAGCGATTAACGAGATGATGTAAATCTGTATAACAGTAGAAGACAAATCTATCTCGCTGCAAAATACATGACTTATACTACTTATAGGTTGCAAATTTAAAAGACAAATATGTATATTGATCCGCCGATGCTTATGCCGATAAAAAAGCATTTATAATTATCAGATGGCTCATAGTGGATCGAAATGATGTATCGCCGGTTTTGACTAGAACCTCGGAGTGCAATTTGTTTCTTTTTTTTATATGCGGTTTTTTAATTTATACTTTCAAAAAGGTATTTAAACCTCAATATGTAACATTAATTTGAGAAGTTGACATGCTCTTTTTTGACTTTCTATTCTAGAAAAATTTAATTCATGTGTTAGTAACAGAATCAAATTGAATACAATCAAGTTAGTAAACATATACTAAATGGTTAATGAAGTAAACCTGCGAATTTATATTTATAAGACATTAGATATTGCTTGCTTGAAGTAATCTTACAATAGAATAAGATTTGTGTCATAAACTGAGGATTAATTGATCTATGCGATTTTGTATTTCGCATAACTCTAGCTATAAAATCGCTGAGAAAATAATGTTTCTTTGCACAGTTGTTTTATATTAATAGTTTTATCATTATTTTATTTATTACAATTTGTTTGGATTAAATTTTTTTGACCACTGTTAACAACTGTTTTTTTTTCTCATCTTTAAAGTATTATTTATCTTTTTTTAAAAAACAATCTTTTATGTTTACCATACAAATTTTTGTTGCATAATGAAGATACATATGTAGAGAAGTTAATTATAATGCGTAAAGATAATCTTGACGTGCCTGTGAACATTTATAGCTTTCTGTTATTTAATCATACGAACAATGAAAGTTCTGGCGAACTTATATCGACGATATGCATCAATAAATAATAAATAAAGTGGCGATGTTGCGGAAAAGTTCAGAATTCAGAATGTCTTGAAAGGGAGCAACTATTTACGGCCTTAAGTTATCCGTTAAGCATTTAATTTGTTATACTCTGTATAATGTCAATCTTGCATGTATGTACGTCCGTATTCGTACTTTGTAGCCGAACGCTTTGGCGAGTTTGGACAACGATAAGAAACGGCTGCTTGTATTTATAAATTTTCCGAGGTAATTACGCAATATCTTCAGTTAGAGTTATGATATTCATTTTTACATGGGTGAAACAATTTTCTTTCCCAAGAATTGCTTTAAACAGAAAATGATGGAGTGTCTCGTAACGATCACACATAACTCCTTAAAATAAATAGAGAAGCAGATTCTCTCTGAAGCTCCCTTTTTCGTGATTTAACAAAAATTCTAAATAACAAAAAATTTAAATAAAACAGTAGCTTTAATTTACTAATGCATGACAATATATATATGTAATTATATGATATATTATATGATAAGTAACAAACAAAATTTTTTTATAGTAATGTAAAATATATTGATACAATATATTTATAATATATAATTATAATAAATATAATAACGTTACTAAAATTAAAGAAAATGAGTCATTATCTTTCAACAAATTGTTTAAAAATTTTAGAAATAAACAATTTAAATTATATTGTGTTGCTAATTTTATGATTTTGGATATAAACTATTGTATCGTATTATAACATAATTATGGTCTAATGTTAAATTGAATTAGATTATTGTGTAATTTAACAAGGACAATAGCGATAAAGTGTTATATCAAAATTTTTAATGATCTTAATAGAAAAGAGCAACTCTTTCACATCGATTGAGTATGACTCGATTGAGAAGCAGAAGACCGGAATTGCCTGTGTGCCGCTTGTTCTTTATTAAAGGTTTAATCAACCGGTAATTGTAGCTTATTCCACGTCAAATACTTTATTGATATATACGAAATAAAGGCTAATAATAACTCAAGGATAATTAATTTTAAAAAACGCTACTGAATTTTTGGATACTTTTGTAGAAATTAATATTTTTTGCATAACATGTAGTATTTGGAATTAAATTAAATATGATTATTATATAAAAATGTGTATATGTGTGAATCACGTAAATATAATTAAACATTATTAATATATTTTTTATATTTAATTAATATATTTTATTTATATAAATAAGATGTAGGGATATGATAGATAGATATGTGCATTATATAAATATAATTTATACAATTATTTGAAGGCAATATTTACAAAATATAAAAAAATTTCTTTTAGCAAAAAATTTGTAATATGATAAAATAAAAAAATATTAATGCTTGTAAAACTAAGAAGTGTAAGTAACTAAAGAAACTAAAGTCAGGGATGTAGAAAATCTTGAAGTATTTGTAAATTTATACACAATAATATGTAAGGGGATACGAAGAAAGAGAGGAATTTTTTTAAGATTATTTGAAGCAAAAAATATATATCTATAGAGAAAGCAAAATAAATATTCGTTAATTTTATTATTTGATTTTATTATTTTTATCAAAACATTGTTTAAACTTTTAATTTATTTTTGGTTTGCTTTTATTAATGATAATCCAAACATGAACATTTTATGAATAAAACTTGTTTCTTTATATTTAGCATTTAATTGTTAAATTATTGATGGTAAAGTTAATGTTACTATCACGTGTGCTAAAATAACTTAATAATAAATTGATGTCTACTACGGCGTAATGCAGGTATATTTTGCGGGGGGGCGGAAAGTTTATAAAAGTCGACGCGACTTTCCGAAACTCATTATACTGCGAATTGACCTTTTAGTGGCGACCCAATCCTGGCAGTATAGATTCGTTTCATTAAAATGAAAATATTTCGCTTCATTTAACGTAGTCATTGTTCTCTTTGATCACACGCGAAAATCGCTTTGTTGTCAACACATATTAATCCACAATTCAGTAAACAAATAATTATAGATTTAATTTAACTGAACCAAATTGTTACTTAACCGTTTTTCTTATATCGATATAATTGGACACATGTATACAGAAAATTATTAACAATAGTAGTTTATACACTATCACATCTAGATATAATATGATCCAAGTTGCATATGAAATTTATTCTTGCGTGGTATACCTATACGATATTTGACAGTTGTTTCAGTTTAATTTACAAATAATTAGATACAATATGATTTAATTTAACAATTAGGTTAATTTGATATAGATTCGAAAAAACTTGTAATTTAAAGCAAAATTATTGCAATTAGATTATAATAATTTTAAATAAGTAAAATGCTTTGCAGTGATAAAATACTTATTAAAATAATTCGCAAGGTAATATACCTACGTTTCTTTTCAAGTATCCTTTTCAAGAATTTTTTGACAAATGATATGTTAAATAGAGAATTATTGTATAAAATTTGTCTTATATAATACTATAAATTTGTTATTGTTCTTTGTTTGTTGGAGAAGAAATCTCTTGAATGATTTTATTGCCAGGATTTTGAATATTTTTAATCTTACGATTAGCAAATAATTTTTATTTTAATTGTATGACTCAAATTCTTTCTAACAATTAGTGTGTCGTTAATTTATTAATTAATGAATAACTGAAAATTAATTAGATCTTTTATAATATTAATTTTTTATGTATCTTATACATATAAATCATTATCTAATCTAACATCAATAATTATCTAATCATTAAATGTTTTACATTATTTACAAAGACATATTAAAGCACCTAATAATAAAACTTTTTAATTTATGCAATAGAATTAGACATTTATATTTTATATATCAATGTAGGTACAGTAAGGTGCATTAATTCGCATGGTCTGACTTATCGGCCATTGGGTTTTTAATAATCAACACGTACGGGCGCGATTTATCGAAATATTAAAATGTATAACAAAAAAAGTAAGAAATAACTAGTTTTCTCTTTTTATTTCACCTTGCATTTTTTTACGACAATAAGTTAGATTATTATGATCACGCGAATTAATGTAGGTTTTTAAAGTTTAAGGTAAAGGTTATTTATAATACACTAATAGAGCAAATATCAATAATAGTTCAATTTGGGAAATAGATTTACTCTTTGTAACCTCGATTAATCTCTTCAATGAGATGAGTTGTATTGGTTTTACTGTGCATCCGCGGTGGGAAGTCTGATGCGGCTCGCAAATGTCACCTCGCGATTCCCAGAACGCAATTTCAATTGGAAATCGCTGACGATCTCTGCGAACCACATCCCTATGCGATGTAATTAGAAACGGCGTCGTAATGAAGCTGTCAATTATCTCCCGACGATGCAGCAGGTCGTTTCCATTCTCGATTTGTCGCTGCATCGAAACGACGATCCCAAATGACGATTAATTGACGGCTATTAACACTGTGATTTATAAACTTCCTCAATTTGAAAGACTATGTCTTTCAAACAGATAGGAACATATCTGACTTTTTTAAGTCATACATAATAGTAATGTAATAGTGTGATTTAAAACAGTAATACTTTGAGTACATTTTCTTTTTATTGAACATTTTTTTATCCATCTTTTCTTCCTCAATAACTAAATTATTGAAATATTTCTGTTCGGTATTTCCGTTAATTCGTGGGTACGTTATAAATCTCATATGTACGGATCTCGTGGATTCAATTTGCACAAGGATTAATTTTATATCTGGTTTTTATCTCAATTCTCATCCTGGCTTTAAAAGATATAGTTAGAGAATGTATTTGATCTGACTGCGAACAGGACTTATCTACAAGAGTTATGAGTTTAATCGTATCAGCGTATAAACGCGTTCTTTTGGCACGAGTGTCCTCGAAACAGGATGAACATCGGTCGCATCGGCCCACGTATTTTGTCAGTGACATTACTCACAGCCCACTAAACGTGCTTTTCTCGTCTATACGGCCGATCGCGTTAAATTACCGCGCATCGCGGAGACTGCGGCGATATCCGCGTGCAAAACTCGAGTGATATTGATATATTTCGCTTTGTTTTGCTTGCAGAATCGATGGCCATTCCCGTGAAGCTTGAATGATTTGCATTCCTGTCGAATCATTCAAACTCGACAATTTTTCACTATTGCATCGCTCCACGCAATGTTCTGTGGAATTTCCGAACGGGCGGCATACATTGATATATGTCACTTTCCATTAGATCTTTCAAACTCGATGATTTTCGGATGTAGTTCAACACGTACGATATCTCTTTTACGTCAATAACGTTGAATACATGCCAATTTTGAATTATAGAGAAATCGAAAACTTTTTATTTTGTTTGCCGATATTAAAATTTTATAGTTATCGCAACAAAGTAACTTAACTCGAAAGTCATGTAAATTAATTTTATTAATACTGTAGAATTATGCAATAAAATACTTTATTAAAGAATACAAATAGTCGCTACGGGTATAGTATAGCGAGTAGCAAGTACTTACGTCTCTTCGCGCTGCGTCTTACATTCTGTCTCGTAACTCGTCTCTCCGCTTCGTCTATGCATTGCTCTTATCAGCTAACAATAATAAAAAAAACTTACGTACTAACTTATAGCTACTGCACTTATAACTAAATCTCTCCGCCTACAATACAGTATCACAGTCTTCTTTAGTATTTATAGGAATTATTACTATATCTTTTATCAGGAATAAAACAACATTTTAAAACAAAATAAAATTTTGAAATGTTCATTTTAATGTACTTAATGTCTCTGTATACTTAAAGGAATATATTGGTAGTGCAGAATATCCAGATACACAGGCCATGGAATAGGATACACATATTCAATATATGGGTACAGAAACTCTGTATACGCATACATAAATTGTGTGTACCTTGTATGTACTTTTTCGCTAAGGATATCCAAGATATTAATTTATATTATACAGTAGGGAAGAGTTACGCCAAACGCGTACCACTTAAGGTATTTTTTACTATATTTCCCATTTGGTAGTAATTTATACGCAAATAAACATTGGAAATTGTAGCTTGATGTTTCAGGCACCTACATATTATTACATGTTTAACCTTTCACCAATAACAAATTAATTTGTTATAAGGTTTTTTGTAACATGCTGCAAAAGGTACGATTTAGGCAATTGATCGCCTAAATTGTATTTGTTGGTCTTCTAAATCATATTTCTTTAATAATATCGAGTTTATGAATAAAAATACTTAAAAACATTAAGATTAATAAAAGGAATAATTAACTAATACCTATTTTATTAATAATTTATCAAAAAAGGATTAAATAATTAATAAATAATACTTAATAATGAAAAGTTAAGAACATCACTATCGTGTTAACATAATCTAAATTATATCACGCAACCTAGAGACGTGTACGCACGAGTATACAGCACGAGTTCCTTGATTGCACTGGCACGATATAGGAAATCTTATGGTGGTACGATTTAGGAATTAAACTTGACACACTTTATAAAAATATTGATTTAATTGTTATAATAATTGTAAATATGTACATGCAAGGAATGTAAAATATTCTACTATAAACCTTTTTTTATAAAAAATAAAGTATAATAAACGTGCTTGATTACATTATTATCAGCTTTATAAATTGATCAAAAAGTTACATCAGTTGTGCCTAAATTTTTAAAATGTTGTTAGCACACACAGAACGAGATGTAACCTGTTACATTTTTGTCTGTATTACTAATTTCTCAATTATTTCATATTTTTGTTATTAAATGTTACTTATATTAAGTAATAATATGAAATATTGAAGAGGTACGATTTAGGCGACCGGTACGCATTCGGCAACTCTCCCTTATTTAATGCTTAATACTATATTATAAAAAACGCATATATTTCTATTTAAGAAAATTAAAGTGACAAAATCTTGATAACAAGGATAAAAATAAATCTTTATCTTTTTATTTATTAATTATATTTTTTTTATGATTTATGATTTATTTCTTCAATTGCTGCAAGTTGTAAGTGATTGTATATTTTTCTTAATATAATGTTTAAGAGAATAGAAAGGAGTTAGATTAAGGGTTTTCGGTTAATAAAAATATTAATAATGGTAAATAAATATAAAAAAATTTTAACACTACTTTATACGAGCAAAAATTACATGAAAATATGAAACTTTGAAAGAACCTAGCTATTATGTAACGGAAAATATGCAAAAACGCTAAAATAAAAGGTTTTAATATATTCACTTATATAACTCAATTTTTATATTAATTACTGTTAGGTTTCTCTTCACAATAAGTAAAAAATATGCATAAAGTTTTGTTAAGCAAAATTTTATACAGAATTACCATCGATTTGATAAAGAAATCGACTAATTAATTAATTTTTAATATACTATAAATAATGTATCATCCTTAAAAAATCTGCCAGCGCTCATGAATCTTTGTTAACTTGTTTCTTTACGAGAATACATAAAGCCAAACACTGGCTCGTCCGTCTTGATCGGCATCATTTCTTCCATCAACTTTCTGCGTTCGCCGAGGACGGGGTAGCCTAGGTCAGGCATTCGTGACGTTATGTGGGTCAAAGAACCAGTTCAACAACTGGGAACGATAGCATACGACAGACCGCCTGTCGACGCCGGCCCGGTGACGTCACGCGACGCTATTCTCGGCGCAACGCCGACGCATTTACCGTGGCTAAAAATAAAGACTGCAGCGGTGCACCACCAGCGCGCAAGCAGATGACAACCGGCCAATAAAATCAGCCTACTCGCTTCGCTGCAGTACTAATAATAATATGTCGATTCCGTTCCTTGACACAGAGTCCAGCAATTTGGACGTATGTACAAATGTAAAGATGAATGAAGATGATCATTAACGATCAATAAAAACAAAAAATAAAACAACTAAATATTTATTAATTATTAGATCTCATATTAACTATAGGTATATTTATTAAATAATTATTATATATAATTTATTTATATATTTTTTACTTTTATACTTTTTTGCGTGTTAATTATACAATATGTAAAATTTAAAAGAATAAAATTATTTTATGTCAAGATCTCAAATGGCGCACGCAATTTAAGTTGATCAGTAGGTAGATGAACATGTGCAGTTTAAATTTCTCGGTATATATTCGACAAATATACAAGATATATATACATACATATATACACGTATATGTATATACATATTATATACATATATAAGCATTATACATATAAATATATAGAATAGGCTTTTTGAAGCAATTTACTTATTGAGCTAATATATAATTGTATAATATGCATTATAGCCAACGCATACCAATTTCTGTAATGGATCTTATAGTCCAGTCGTCAAGTACATTTAAAAATTAACTAATTACGACAAAGCTAGAACAAATTTTAATCGCTTTGTTTGGGTGTCAGTAATGACATATTAAGTTTCCAACCTCCCCCGTGGTGTGCTTCAGCTACCATCTTGGAAGAAAGGGGTGAAAAATCGGTTTTTCATGAATATCTCAGTTTTTATTAGACTTAGGCTAAAAATAGTCCTATACAATGTTATGGGAAATTAAATTCTCTACAAAAAAGGTCCTATACTTTTTTTTGTATAAGCAACCGTTTTCACGTATTATACGACTTACCAAGTTGAAGCCTATACGTTTATGAATAATAACATTAATAACACTATCCAACACCATTTTACAACATGAGTGTGAATAGTCATTTCCGATGTACTTTTGCCTTCTGAACACGAATCCATTGTCCAAATTTGGCTATCACTTCACAATTTTGAGAAAAATGGCGTCAAAGAGGCCAAAAACGTCGATTTTTTTCTTGAAAACGGTTGCTTGTACGAAAAAAAAGTATAGGACCTTTTTTGTAGAGAATTTAATTTCCCACAACATTGTATAAGACTATTTTTAGCCTAAGTCTCATGGAAACTGAGGTATTTATGAAAAACCGATTTTTCTCCCCTTTCTTCCAAGATGGCGGCTGAAGCACACCATGGGGGAGGTCGAAAACTTAGTATGTCATTACTGACACCCAAACAAAGCAATTAAAATTTGTTCCAGCTTTGTCGTAATTAGTTGATTATTTTGTCATTTTTAACGACGTGCCGACTGGACTATTACAGAGACGTTGCTCTATATAATGTTGGACGGAAATTACTCGTGGGATATAACACAGAGTAGACATCAATTTGAATGGCACACTGTTGCGCTGTTTGATTAGTCATGCGGACCTAATAATATAGCGACATTTCTTGTCAATATTTTGATCTTGAGATAGTTTCGGTCCAACAAGTTTTTCTATACGGATATATGTATGTATGTATTCCCTCATGATATTACAAGTCATATTTGTAAACACAAATGTCGATACAGATGATATGCATAATGCATAAATTACTATAGAATGTTTTTACAAGAGTTGTCGAAAAAATAAATAGGACTCGCGACATGTGTCAATTATGTACCCACCCAGTAAACAAAATGCCCGCAATATATGACAACCAGAGGTTATAGCAAATAGTAGATTTGTTCGGATATCGCAACAGATCCGGTATCATCTTGTGTCCGCATTAAACTCGTGTTTTGCCGGCAGAAACTGCCGATATAATTTGACAGCAAATTGTTGACAGAAACCGAGCAGAATTACTTAGTGTCATTTCGTAAACATTTAAATGGAATGCGCATTATTTAAATTGTTACAGAACAGCAGATTTTTCTCAGTTTCTGCAGTTAATCTACCATTATATTCTATTAGCAGATTCTGCTATATTTCTGCTGGTATTCTATTGACAAAATTTGCAGCAGACACTTTCAAAGGCTGCATTCCGTTTTGCGCTTTCAGCGCTGCAAGCATTATTCTGTCTTCGTTGCACATCGTATATCAAACGAAGATGGAGCGATGCTTAACAGTGCTGAAAGCGCAAAAAGGAACGCAGCCAAAACCTGCGTTCTCAGATTTGGCTATCCTCGCTGGTACCTTACATTATACAAACAAGTATAAGAAATTTCCTAAAGTTATTAAATATGGTTGAAAACTTATTAAAAATATGATTAAAAGTAATTGAATGTATATAGTTGCGTAAAGTTGGTTAACATTACAGTATAAACATCAACGAAAAGTTTGCGAAACCTGTTAGTAATAATATCGTTGTATGTTTCTGCTTTCAGGGTTCGTGTTGAGTATTATGTGAATGAAAACACATTCAAGGAACGACTGCAGTTGTACTTCATCAAGAATCAACGTTCGAGTAAGTAAAGATTGATTATTTATGTTTACGATTTTGAAATCCTAGATATACATATATACGTAATTAGAGGCTTTTATGGAAAACTAAATGATTTCGTAAAATCAGTTGCTGGAATTTACATTTTCAATCATAAAAATGTTAATTAAACTTATATTTTAGAGAATTATGTTTTGTCCTATATTTCTGCGATAAAAGATTGTCGTGATACGATTGTCACAACTGTTATAAAATTGTTTGTTGCAATTTATACATGATTTCGTGACGGTAACCGATAATAGATATATTGATACATTTGATATCGCATATGCATATATACCATACACACATGTTTCGTAGGAGAGAGCTCTGCTGTCATAAACTCTATCTATAGATCTATCTCACGCTATTTGATAGCACCATTACATTCCGCACTATATCGTGACACGTGAGATACATAGTGGTAGGATTAAAATATGTCACGCTTTTACCTATGTGCTTTTACATAACTTTACATATATGTATAACTTTCCAAATTTGTCGCTTAATTATAACTACTGTGAACATTAATATTTTAAAGTATAAAATATATAATGTATATGTTTGAATACTTTATGAAGTATAACAATATATACCTAAATAATATAATAAAGTATAACATAGTGCAAAAATATGATATGAAGGCGGGAATATTTTTGACAAAAATATTGATATAACTTTCGAGATAAGTTTAACTGCGTCGCCGTATCGTTATTATATTTTTACCAAATTTGTCGCCGGAAATAGCCGCATTGTCATGAACGATTTTCCGACTTGTTGTAACACGGTCTCGATTGCTTTCTTCTGAAATAGCAGAGCCGTTCCAAAGGCAATCTTAAGAATATCGCCGTTATCATTTCCATGAATATTCTGAAAGAGCGTACAGTTGTGCTCTTTCGGAACTGAGATGACGGTAACCGGTAATAGATATTGAGTACGTTGCAACAAATTCTTCTTACTTGTGTTGACCTTTGTATCTGACTTATGTATTAGGACATTGTGAGCCCAATAAAGGTCAACGTTTTGCTGCCCTTTGTAAAGTTTATTGTAGGCAACTTAAATTATCTCTTTAAAGCCACTTGGACGGTCAATACTCTGCCCAAGCTTAAACCAATCTTTGATCTAACAAGGGACATTCGGCAACTCGAAAATTCAAAAAAATCTGAAACTTTGCACAATAATAGAGTAATAGGACCTAATAACGAAACAATTTTTTGTTGGGACTAAAAACGGTTGTAGCGGAGAAGCACCCCTTCGAAAAAAATCGGTTTTTCTCTTTCGAGCCAAATATCTCCGAAACTATTAAAGATAGAAGAATGTTCCAAAATGGAAATTAAATGGTTTGAAAAGTACTTTGTAATAATGACCCAAAATAATTTTTTTTTTTTTTTTTTTTTAAATACCCTTACCACTAACCATATTTTTCCAAAATTTTAAAAATTGTTTATCACCAAATAAAAGGTTATTTTTTATAAAATTCAACCATGTATGATAAAGTTATGTCATAAAAAACTATTTTCGAGAAATAATTACAACCGCCGCTGTAAACAGTATATTATTATGCAAAGTTTAAGATTTCTTTGAATTTTTGAGTTTTTGAATGTCCTTTGTAAGTCTTATTGTTAGTGAATCTTTAGCATAATACGTAACTTTCCCTAAGCTTAAAATAGCAAATCACGATACATTTTTATTATACATATATTATACATATATGCTGTATATATGTATAATTATATATTTAGATGTGATTTTTTATTATTTTAAATTCTGTTGTGTGCACTACATTCTTCCAGCGAATATCTTTTAAATTTTTATCTTATATAACTATCATCAAAATTATAAAATTTTAGGAAATTTAGAACATTTGGGATTTATAACTAAATAAGTTTATGATTGATCGCTGTTAATTATATACTTTTTAATAAGAGACATTTAGCATTCTTAAGATGAAAATATTGTAAAGAGGAAGATATACAATATTAGTATTTTAAGAATATTTATATAAAAAGAGAACTGTGTTGAAAACTCTTGAAAATATTTATTTATAAAATTTATTGATTGATAGAAAATAGTATAAAGGGCATTTCTCTCTTAATTATTTTTAGACTTATTAATTCTATAGTATAAATCTCATATAAATCGAAACGTATAATCATATTTTATTTTATTACAATTTAATATGTAAAAAAGAAGAACAACAAAGAACTAATATGTGAGATTACATACGTAATATAAAAAAAAAAGAAAAACAAATTGAATTGAGTTGTGGAGATGTAAATTAAATAAAGATGTAAAAGTCATAATAGAGAGAGTACAGTCATTTGGTAGTTTTACCTGGAAAGTTTTCCGGGAGTTTTAATATTTGGTATTTTGATAGATTTTGAGGTGCTCTTTTCGAATTTTTACTTTTCCACCTCGTATCTTTGCCGCGCTTTCTTTGCCATATTGGAAAAATGGCGCCAAAAAATGGGTTTTCGACAATATCTCCTTTCCGGCTCATTTTACGATGAAAATAGTTATGCAACAAATTAAACTAGAGGAATTTTCTTATAATTTATGTCTATCATTTTTTTATAAAATAAATAGTTTTGGCGTATGAGCGCCGCAAAGTTTATCTCAACACGTGTATTGGCGAAAAATAATCATTTCCACACCATCAAGAGGTAGAGTATGTAGCGCGTTTGTTTTCTGTGGTATCCCCAGTAGGCCTAAGCCACATGTAATGCACTAATGATGTAATTTAGTGCATTCTCATTCGCTTCGCTGTCCCTGATGGACCAGGTTCTGCGAGTTTTTCGTCGTGAGGATCGAGCAAAATTTCACAGATGGAAATTTCTTCCATGTAATCAGCAATAGGAATCTTTTCTATGTCATCAGCTTCTGCCTCGATTTTGTCATAAGGTTGCTTGAGAAGGTTTCCGTTACTTCCTCTTCATCGCTGTCTTGTAGTCAAACTTGAATATTATCACATTGCAGTTTATGTGAATTAGGCCTACTGGGGATACCACAGGAAAGAAACGCGCTACATACTCTAACTCATGGTGGTGTGGAAATAAGCAGGTATTTTTCGCCAATACACGTGTTGAAGTAAACTTTACCGCACTCTGACACCAAAACTATTTATTTTACAAAAAAAAGATACAGACGTAAATTATAGGACACTTCCTCTAGTTTAATTTGTTGCATAACAATTTTTATCGTAAAATGAGTTGGTAAGGAGATATTGTAGGAAAACTGTTTTTAGGCGCCTCTTTTCCAATGTGGCGGCGCAAGCGGTAAAGATACGAGGTGGCAAAGTAAAAATTCCAAAAGAGCACCTCGAAATCTATCAAAATGCCAAATATCAAAACTCCCGGAAAACATTTCAGGTAACCCCCTTTTTTAGCGCCAAAAGACTTGTACTACAACAAAGAAATGAAATTTATGTTTCAGGTTTGAGGATACGACTTGCCAATCTCTTCTTCAAGCTCTTAACATGCTTTCTGTATATATTCAGGGTTATTACCGACAGCGATCCAACATTCGCAGCATGGTAAGTTACATTAAATATCCGAATAAGTCCTTTTAAACGGAACCTGACGAAATGTAAAGTTTACATCAAATTTTTGTTCACGTTTGAATTTTTTAAACAAAAATACAAACTTAAATATTATAAGGATATATCTGACTTTCTGGATTACTTGAAAATTGTTATTTATCATGCAAAATGCAAAACTGCATTGTTGTTTTAATATTTGCTACTTTTTCACTTCATTTATCTTAGGCAAATAAAAGGAAGAATATCTATGTACTTTATGGTACTGAAAACGTTGCCGTTTCTTTGCTTTATCCTTCAGTTACACATTACTTGACAGATAAAAAAATTATTAAGTATTTCTATTATTAAATTGTTGTTAATATTAAAGCTGTTGATGTTTCGTTATTTTTATTAAAAGTGAGAATATATATTGATGTTAGTGTAAAAATAAGAAATTCAAGAACAAAAGAAAATGCGGAAAATCTGGAATATCCTATGTAACAGCACGAACTGCAACCGACGCAATGCTGAAAATAAAGAAATTGCTTCATTTGGTTTTATTCCGTTTCGTCGTCGGCGGAACGATTTTCTGGAAAAATTTTATCTCCCTAGAAAGAAGCTCGCTCTAACGTGTGAGCAACGCGATATTCATGCACGATTACAATATTATGCAGCATTCCTATCATGGCTCAGAATAAGACGCAGATAAGGCAGTACAACGAATACGATGCAACGTGATGTTGTTTGCATAGATATATAAGAACAGATAAATTTCCAAGATTTCACGATATTTTTTTGTAAATTATTTTTGAATAAAATAATCTATACCTTAAATTTAGATATTATTTATGTTTTATAATCAATACTTTCAAAATTGTATAGAACCCTATAGGACAAACCATCACTTTCGCTTTTCTCGTAAATAATATTTCATAGACGTATGAGATAATTTTTTTAATAAAAATTTGATTAGAAAAGTAATTTATTAATAATTTTATACAAGGTGCTATCTTTATTGTTAGATTTCTTTGTAGCAGATAAATTAAAAATTTTATTTGTTTTAAATAATATATTTAAATTTTTTAATAATGGAGATTTTATATCGCCTATATTGAATTTTTTAAGCAAAATTTACCAAAACCTTAATATTTAATACCTGAAGTAATTTTAAAATTAAAATCAATGATTAAGATTCCAATGAAATTTCCGTTAAAGAGTTATCAACTCCTAATTTTCCGAGAAAACTGACGGGAACGGCGATCTTAGTAAAAATATCTTCTATGTTTATAGTTTATAGTTTCAACATAAACACTTCAATACGTTCTTGATCGGCTGTATTTTTTCGGTATTCGATATTGTGTCCTTTCTATTCTTTCCATGCGACTGCACATATTTCCGCAGGTCCCCCAATGCGACCCAAACGACGTACTTGATATCGGAAACCTATTGAACTCGTCCGATTCGTGCACGCCAAATATCACGCGACAATCCGTCCTTCCCTATCCACACACTCATCCGTCACTTATAACCCTTCTCTCTCTATCTCTTCCCAGTTACGGTTGCACACCCGGCAACAAGACCGAGTTTCTCGCGTCGCAGAACTTGACGGAGGAGGAGTTCCAAGACCATCCGACCATCAATTGGGATGCGATCCTGTGGGTCAGAAGACCCTTAGAGTTGTGGGTTGTCCAAGTCATCTTGGCTATGGTGTCGTTAACCGAGGCTTTACTGCTTGCCTACCTCGGCTACAAGGTACGTCATCCTTCCCTCCTACAAATAAATTCCGTTTTTATTATTTTATGTCTTACGATATTCGACTGCTGCCTGGGCACGCTCGTCATTTTATTCGCTTGCTCGCCGAAAAATTTTATGATTTTTTACGATTATAATATTTTTTTTCCTCAGGATAATTAAACTACGCTAGAATGTAAAACAAAAATGTATAATGAGATTTTCTCGTATATGTAAAACTACTTGCGTAAATAATTACATATACCTACATAGTCGTACCATAAATTCTATTTCTAAAAAACTGTTTATTTTTTTATAACTAATATAAAAAGTAGTATAAAATGTAGACATACTCGTTTTATTGAATTGAACAATTACAAAATGAAAATAATTATAACTATTAAAAATCTATATCTTTTGCTTTTCTTTCACAAATTATAAACGATTGTACTTCAAATTCTCGCATACAAAACCACAATACAAGTATTGAAGCTGCCTTCACCGAATCAATCTTTAAACAATAAATATCTCGGTGAGACTTAGAACAAGCTCCTTTCTTTAAACTTTAGTCGAAAAAATTTGTTTTAAGTCTCACCGAAATATTGAAGCTCTAAAGGCTGATCTGGTGAAGACAGCAGCATTGATATTCTATATGTGCTACGAGATTTTGAAGCCCAATTGTTTGAAGAAATTTATGAAGTCAAAAGATGGACATTTTTAGTAGTTATAATAATTTTTATATTATGATTAATCAATTCAATAAAATATGTATACATTTTATGTTGCTTTTTATTTTAATTATAAAATAAATTTATTTTTCTTAGAAACACAATTTATGGTGTAACTATACCCAACTCATTTCGAATTATATACAGAAAGACTACTCTTGAGTTAAAAAGTTTACAGACAATTAATTAGAGGAACGTCGCGATGTTTTTGGTCGGTTAGGCTTTTTTAATCAATTCTTGCTTTTCAAATTTTTTTTTCTTTTAAACTTGAAAATATTTGTAGTAATGGTAGTTGTTTCATAATTACGAAAGGTGAAATAAAATATGTACTTATAGTCTATATTACATATTTTATATATGATATATTTTACTTTTAATTTATGTAATTAAAGTAAAGATTAATAAGATATATATTTTATTAATAAAAAATTATTTTATAAGCATTAAAATTTTTAAAAAATTAACCGCGTCTATGTTTAATAATGTTTTTCTTTGTGTGAGTATAATCTATTAATAAATTTTTGGCACTATTAGCTTATCTTTTATATAATTATTTTCTTTATATATTCAAAAACAGTATTTTTTAAGTAACATTTTTGTAATTAACACAGTTAAAAGATAATTTTTATAATACAATAGAACTCTTCGTAAACAGATGTTTTTGTGCAATTCTAATGCGCGCAGTAAAGCTACTAAAAATATTAATCCATAATTTGTTTAATAAACTAATTTATCGTATTGTCGTATTATTATCGTGTTTTATGATGTATCTACTTTCATCAAATATCTGCTGCATAATTTTGCATGAGTAAGTATGGTATGTGCTTCGCCAGATTCGCTACGCTTTTTCGTCGTTCTGCAATTTCTAAAATAAATTTAAACATGCACATGAAATAAAACGAGACTTTACAAGTAAATTGAAGAGCGAACGTTAATGTATGACTTACTCATTCAGAGCAGATGGTTTACGGTTCAGTGATTAGTTGTTTTGAATCGACTGAATACGTCGTATTGCGACATTGACGTGCACTTTGCAAGCTATTTGCTTCCGTGATTTATTCAGTCGGAAAAAGAAGTTCTGCCCCAACTCACCTCGAATTATATACAGAGGAACTATATTCTCGAGTTAAAGAGTTCACAGAAAATTAATTAGAAAAACGTCGCAATGTTTTTGGTCGGTTAGGCTTTTTTAATCGATTCTTGCCTTTCGAATTTTCTTTTCTTTCAAACTTGAAAGTATTTGTAGTAATAATAGTTGTTTCACAATTACGAAAGGTGAAATAAAAACCGATTAAACAAACAGATACCTACTTCTTCGTTTGAAATGCAGTTCTTTTACAGCTGATATTTTATTTTAATTGCAAAAATAATGTAAAAAAAATTTGAGAAGAGAAATAATATTTAATAGTAAAATGTTTTGGTATAACATTTTGAAATTGAGTTTGGTGTTTGATATTTTAAACAATTTTAAATAATTAAGAAAAAGTTGGGTAATTGTGAATATCTCTATACTTGAAAGAAGATATCAATCCTGCAAGAAATGATAATATAAAAATTGTTTATTATTCTAATATATTAGGATCAAATTTAACACATTATACAGGGTAATTCAGAAATACTTGCACAAACTTTGGGAGTGAATTCTCCACACATAAACAAGAAAAAAGTCATATACACATATGTATGTCCGGAAATGTCTGATGGTTTATAAGTTATAATCGAAAGATTTCATTTCAGGCTTGCACGTTTGCCTGATCTAATTCCATTAGATTTTTATCTTTAAGGACACTTAAAAACCCTAGTTTATGCAACTAAAATTACAAATGAAGACACGCTTTACAAAGGCGTCATAGATGCCTGCGAAACCATCGCCACAACCGTCATGGGATCTTTGATGAGTGCGACAGTTCTTGATCCTAAAAGGGTGCGATTATGTTGGAGCAGTGATAAACGATAAGAGCGACGATACTAAAAAGGCAGGGAGAATAAATGCATTAATTTATATGAAAATGCTTATATGAAGCATATATACAATTGTAAGTATACAATATGTAAGTGTTTATATGAAGCATATAAACAATTACATATAAATTAATACATTTATTCTTGCTGCTTTGTTAGTATCGCCGCTCTTATCGTTTATCACTGCTCCAACATAAACGTACCCTAACGTACCCATGCGTGCATTAAAGCAGGTGGAGGACATTTTGGGCATTTGTTATGAATAAGTAGATAAACAGTTGAACTAAAGATATATTACATTGGTCATGTGTCGTTGTAGATGTATTCTGTCAGTTTTGTCTAATGTAATCTTTCGATTATAACTCATAAATCAGGCATTTTCGGACATATGTGTATATGACATTTCTTTCCTTGTTTATGTGTGGAAAACTTATCTTCAAAGTTTTTACAAGTATTTCTGAATCGCGCTGTATATTCTTCTTATCATTATTATGTATATTTTGAGCATAGTACAGAGAAATTTTTTTATTTTACAAATAAAACCTTTAAATATTTTCTGTAAGTTAGTTACTTTAAGAACGAAAAAATATAATTTATAAAAAGTTATATTATTGTTAAGTAATCATTTGATACTGCAATGATAAATTTCCACGCGCACGTGCAAAATTCACGATATAATCTGCAACGGTCTGTAACAAGTTTGTCACGCTATTCGCTAATCGAGCATTCCGGCGATAAGCCGATAACATTACGTCAATAACGTACAGGTGTATTATAATCAAATGTGCTATTATTAAAGTTTGTAAAATATTCTCCGGTTGCGATGTAACTTAAATTGCATGTTAATAAAAGCTCTCCATTTCGGATTTCTTTAAAGTTAATGCTGACATTCTATCTAAAAGATTTATCTCAGGTTACTGTAGTTTATTATATAATACATACATTACGAGAGAAATGTGTGTGATTTTTCAATATGCTCATGGAAATTGGATTTTTCTCGTACATCATTGTGATATGTATGTGATATGTATCTCATTTTTTTACATTGCGTATCTTGTTTCAAGATAGATGAAAATAACAATAGCAAAATATATGCTATAAATATAAAACACAATGCTATGTTTTAAAATAAGTTAAACATAACTTATTTAAGAAGAAACTTTAACTTATTAATATCTAACAAAAGAAATTTATTCTATATGTTTTAATATAAATTTTATGAAATGTTATTGCTTTAAGCTTGGAATAAAGAACTGTTATAATTATATTAATTTGTTTATATTTTTATACACATAATTTTCTACACTAATTTTAAGTAGTTCTTAAAATTCTAATTTGGATTTTTACGGATATAATTATGTTAAAAAATATATTATTTAATATTTTATATAAAATATAAATATTACACATGTGACATGTATAATAAGAATAAAAGTTATAAAATGTTTGAAAAGTTTAAGGCTCAATTGCCAAGTTGACAGTATACACAGCGTCACTCTTCACAAAATTGCAACTATACCTATAAGGCATGAAAATTGATGTTAAAGAACTAAATTATTCTTGCAACCTACAACGTCATTTTTTGTTTTAGTGTTTTTATATTTAAAATAATTGTTATAGTGTTAAAATATACCAAAGACTCCTATTTTGTTATAATTTAATATGTGAAAACAAATATTTATTTCAATCCTGACAGTTGTTAAACACCTTTTTTGTCCTTGATTAGGCACAATTCAATTCAACATACATGGGTTATTTATTAATTGCCCAAACAAAAGAGAAGTTTTCGGTATATTTTAAAAATCTATTTTATTGATTACAAACTGCTTTTAGTAATATGAATCCGTAATAGTTTCATATAACGCTTAGCTTTTCTCTCTCAAATGTTTAATTCGCTGCAAAGCGCAAAATAATTCTGAGTAACCGTACACACCTAATATAACGACTCTTTAGATTCCATTTGTGCGATGTTTTATTTAATTTAAAAACATTTTTATTTTAATATACGTTGCAAGAATTTTTATGATATATTTTTTCACTTTTGACGTCATCAATCCAAGATGGCTGCAGTGAGTGAACAGGAGCCTTAAAACAATAGGTTTTAATATTTAATCCATGAACGAGCTTTTATCATTTTCTTTTTAAATATTCCAATCATCGAAGTCTCCGTCTCCGACAGACGCGTTGGTTGAAATCTCTGCACAGTACCTGTGAAAATGATATTTAGTAGGATATTAATACTTTAATATTTATTTAATATATAACAGCATCAGCATAGGTATTATTTTAATTTGACTTGAATTGGGACGACGCGACGCCTGAACAGAGAGCGGGAGGTTCCAGGTTCAAACTCTGGCTGGGGCAATATTTTTCGCAATAAATTCTAAATTCTAATTAACATCCTTTAGCTAGCCAATCGTTGTCGGAATTAATATATATTTCCTCGTTAATCAATTATTGGCAAAATATACCATTACTTTCTATTATTTTACACTTTTAGTAAGATTATCTATATGCTTCTAAATTTTGATTGTTCATAATAATCAAGAAGTTCTTGCGAGAAATATCAGTATGTAAGGTATCGATCTTTTTCACCACAAAAATAACCATGACAAAAGTAGTAGTATTGATATTCTATTAAATTGTAGCCTTCAGTGTCGCACTAGCGTGCGGTTACTGATGTTGCGGTTGCAGGAGCCATCTTGAGTTGACAGCAGCAGAGGCGCTTTGCAAAATCGCATCAAGTTCCCTTGTTTGTAAGTTTAGCCGCGACTTGCGGTGCGGTTCGGTGTCGAAACTCCTTCGAAAATCTGCCGGATACCGAAATTAGCGAGGTAACACGCGGATGCGATACATCTGCGCAGTGCAATTCGATGCATTGGTCGTGTCGTGTATAATCATAATCCCAAGCGAAATGAAGATTATAATCCGATTTATGACTAATGATCATGAAGCGCTGCACTTTTATATGGAATGACGCGCACCTCCGCCTTCGATCGTCCTTCATTCTTATCGACGATGTCATTCTCCGCCAGTCATCCTGGATTTGCGAAGTTCTAGAGACCCCTTTTATCGGATTTTGGAAGGAAACGAAGACGTCGCACAAATGGAATCTAAAGAGTCGTTAGTTGTACGGTTATTCAGGATTATCTTGCGCTTTGCAGCGAATTAAACATTTCAGAAGCTAAGCGTTATATGAAACTATTACGGATTCATTTCACTAAAAGCAGTATAGGTTTGAAAAATAAAATTGAGTTTGACGAGAAGATAAAAATAGAAGGTGAAAACTATATCCATATAATATTCTTAAAAGAAAATGTGAAAATGATATAGAAGCATTGACAAAAATAACTTATAAATTAACAAACAGTTAATATTTCTTTTATTCTTTAAATTTTTAAATTAATTTTATTAATTCCATTAATTTAAATTTAACATGTCCGTATAAAGTATATAAATTTCTAAAACTTTATATATATATATACATATATATATATATAATATACATATATCATATACATATAGATTATATAAACTTTACAACTTTCTTGATTGTTTAATCGATTTAATTGCAATTAAAAAAAGTTAATTACATAACTAATTTTAGAAAATAATGATTATTATGTAGCAAAGCGCTGATCATTATGTAACAAAATATATGTACATAGAAAATGATTATGCGATACTTATTGTTAAAGTCTTATTTCCGTTTAAAAATTATTTGGAATTAGAAAAAATAACTGTTAAAAACTGCATTAAATAATAATAAAATTTTTTAATAATAATAAAATTACTTTATAGGATGTAAAAGTATAATAGAATGTTATAGATTTTGAAAGATATATGGGATACTAAATAAAATCTGTTCTTCTTTAAGCTTTATAAACGCGATGAAAATGAATGATTTTATTAAAACTAAATGTTACAAGTATTTGATTATGCAAATCTATTAAAAAGAGAGTATTTTTTCGAGGCTTGCATTATTAAATTTGCGTCTCAAAGAATATGTCCGCTACGTGCTGTTTATTGACAATCTTGTTCATAAGACGGCAAAGTGTGTTCAGAGAGAGCTTGAAATCTTAAGTCTATCTTTTTCCGTCAACGTACTCTCTTAAATTGCGTTTGCCGACATAACCGCCAGTTTGTGAATCCCGGAAGCGGATATTAATAGTCATGAAGTTCTCGAAAAAGTTCATCCGGTTATCGTCTGGATGCAGCCTCTGTGGAACTTTAAGCTGCGTTATTGCCTCGATGAATATAGAAAAAAAGGAAGGGTGATTTCTCCGCAGAGACTCTCCATTAAGAGATGAATCCCATGAGCGTAGCTGTTGCGTTGCCAATTTCTTTCCAGGATGACGATCATTTTTCTGATGCAAATGAAACCACATATGAAAAAGTAGTGCGAAAAATTCATAAGTATATAAAAGAACAAAAGGATATAACAGCATTAGATAATGTTATTATAGAGGAAGTTTGGATAAGTTGAACCACCCTAAGCCTTTTTTAAGATAACTTGAAAGCTATTAACATATCAATTATATATAGATATTAAAACTAGGACGCATTTTGAATAGTAGGATAGGGGAAATCAGGCACAAAAGTAACACGGGAGGAATGTAACAAACGCGATTATTAAACATTTATCGTTTTTGTACGAATTTGTTTGCTGCTATATCACGTCTTAAGACGTCTTGCGGAAAAATTAGCAGCCAACAAATTCGTACAGGAATGATAAGTGTTCTATAATCACGTTTGTCACATTCATCCCGTGTTACTTTTGTGCTTGGTCTCCCCTACTTTAAATCAAGTATTATTTTTGTGTTGTTCTAATTATTTTTGTGTTGTTCTTTGTAAATGACAATTATTGAAAAGTTAAATAACAATTTACTCAAGTGGCTCTTACTTGTTCTTAAATTTTATACATATATTGTAATATTATATTTATCATTTTTTGGCAATGTGACAAACTGTCAGATATAATAATTTACTTCTACTTTGTGTTGTGTGTAAAAATATAGAAAACCTTGTAATAAAAAAAGCCAATACATTACAAGAAAAGCATCGGCAATTGTGGCTAGCGCAAGATTTGTTTTCCTCGAAATTCTTCGCTCTTGCACTATTGTTCTAAGGTGGTCTTTGTGACGCAGCGACGGTGATTGCATTTGGAAGTTGATACCTTGAAATCAATAGGACGCAACTTGCACAAAGTAAATTAATCTATATGTAAGCGTTATGTAAATGTTTTTGTGAGGTCCTGTCGCATTTAGGAATAAACAAAATAAACAAAATTCTTAATTTTATTACAAAACTTATGTGACTTATGTCAAATATTTTATTAAAAATTTTTATAAGAAACTGCACTGTATGCTTATAACTAATAACTTTATGTTTCTAAGCAAAGTCAGTAGGCACCTATTGTACGACAAAGCGATTTATAATATCCGTTATAAATTATATATCCATTAGCCATAGTTCTTTATTAAATACAGAGAAAAATGTATTGTTTCTATTATTTAATTTGAAAAATGCTAATTAAGTTATCTGAATTTGTTGTTTGAGGATTAATTAAATAAAGTTAATTAAACGCGCATTAGAAAACCCAAGTCAAGCTTATCGTCATAAAGAGGAAAACAGATGTGCATGAGCCGCATATAAATGAAAGTTTATCCACTCGATGGTCGAAGAAGGTTCGAAGGAACCCCTTGTCAGGGACAGCAGATCCTCTCGTAATCGTTTGTGCGATATCAACAAAATCGCTTAGGGTTATACAAGCACACGAATCTATATATCGGCTCATCGGAGACACAATTTTCCAAAGGAATTTCAGCTCGCTATAGAGCTAAGGTGAAGGATTTGCAACGAAGGCATATGGGAGAGCTCTTTAGACTTGGGTAATCCGATACAGGTGACGGGTATCTCTCCTAGAAATTTTTTGTTATAATTTTTCGCATCGAATAAAAGGGATTGAAGAAGATAAGAGCAGGATCAATAATCATTTAAGGCATTTTAAGGTATTTTTCGCAATGTTGTTAGCTTAATTGCATCTGCAGTCTTTCCGACCTATAAATTTGCCATTCCGCCTGCAGTAACTTGAACTTTAAAAAAAATTGTAAAAAATTTTATATTTCAAGACATTATATATACAAAAATTTGAGCGTTTGGAGATTATAAAAGTGCATCAAAAACAATATATAGGTATACAATATACTTTGCAAAACATTGTACAAAATAATATAATGTTAAAAAAATATAATATATGTATAAAAAAAATAACAAAAAATAATTATAAATAAACCTATCTATTTTTATCATTGCAATATGCAGTAGTATAAATATCATATTTTAGATGTAACATCTCTTCTTTTTCTTAAATTCGACAACTTTCAGAAATGCAGAAAAGTATCAATAAATAAAATTTGTTTTTTCAAGCTTATTTCTGTTAAAACAAGTCTAATAATAATTAGATATTCATAATTTTAGGTATTAAATATGTTAATAATTTAATTTGGATAGGATAAAATACATGAAAGCAATCATCTAAAATAATTTCCTAAAATAGAAAAAATATACAAAGTAGCATTGTCATATATAAAATTCATGCATTTATCATATAACGAGTATAGCTATTTAAAGCGCTGAAGGCAGAACACTCAAGGTATGTCCCGTCTGCGTCATGAAGTTGCAGTATAGTATATACGAGTACACTGTTGATTGCTGTTGAATATTCCGTGATAAAACGAGATGGTAATTAGAAAGTGTTTCAAGACGTGACATTATTTAGAACGTTTGCATAAATGAATACTGTTTAAAAATTATTTGCGCTAGTTAAATTTCTTAAGTTGTAATCTATGATTTTTTCGAACTATGTTATGTTGGAGTAGTGATAAAGGATAAGAGCAGCGATACTAGCGAAGCAGCGAGAATAAAGGCATTAATTTTATATGTAATTGTTTATATGTTTCATATGAACAATTACATATTATACTTATATACAATTGTTTATATGCTTCATATAAGCATTTACATACAAATTAATGCATTTATTCTCGCTGCTTTGCTAGTATCGCCGTTCTTATCGTTTATCACTGCTCCAACATCATAATCGCACCCTTACACATAGTAGAATACGAAAATATAATAATACGATAAATTAGCGTATATGAGATATACAGCTGTACGCGCGACATTCTATTATATGTTATGTTACAAATTCTAAAAAGAGACTTGGGAAAAATAACATGTTAGTTTGACAATGTATAATAAAATTAGTTTCTTCTTTTTTTGTAAGAAGATTATATGTTGTAAATATCTTTATATAAATAAGGGCTGTTTCCTGATTCCTAATTAAGAACCTACTTCCTACGAATGAAAAACTTTTATCAGAATAAAAAGTCAGTTGTTAACATCAAAGAGACGGATAATACGATGAAAGGTCGTGGTTTAAGCAAAAATGTAATATGCGCGTCACGTTCACGGCAAGGATGTACATCGAGTCAGTCCGGCGAGTTCAACGATAAAACGAAGAAGTTCCTGATCTGATTACGCACGTATTCACCTTTTCTGTCTCACGACTAAAGTTAATTACTGCCGGCGCTGATGCGGCAAATGATATTTTTTATGAAGCAATTTAGAAGATATAATTTCCGATTAATCCTCTCGGCTGCAATTTTCTGCGCTCTTATACTCAGCGCGCCGTGATTTAAATCCATGCCATCGCCAAAATGTAGAAATCGTTTTAATAAAGCATCGAGTACATAATTTTTAATAAAAATAATAGTAATTAAGTAAAATGTTTTCATCTATTATTAGCAATTAATGTGTGTAAAACAATGCAGACATATATAAAATATATTGGATATATATTTGCTCATAAATTTTCTTAAAATTACAAAATTATAAAATTGCTTACACACAAAAATTTGATTATACATAAAAAGCTTAAACTTATTGTTAACTGTACAAGATGCTTTATAATAATACATATGAATAAAAAAATAATTTTATAAGTGAAAATAGATCGCGAGGATCTTTTAAACTTCTAAATCTCTTAAATTCATTAATGCATATTTGTCTTTATAATATTTAGAAAATTGCTTTAGAAAATGCAGAACAGCGAAGCGCATGTTTACTTTTGAAATGTTATTCACAGTTCCTACTTTGATAAAATTGTCGCTGGGTATGTTGAGCTGTCTTCGTAATGTTCACAGGGAAATGTCTGGCAGCAGCTTCTATCCTTCCATTTCATCCTGGAACTGGTCAACACGATCCCGTTCACAATCACGGTAAGTACATAAGAGAACTATAATCGCTTTTTATTTTTATACAGCAATTATTCTAAATTAATACTTAACTACCAATATATTTCTATGCGCATTTTATAAATATTTATGACAAAATTTGTTTCATTGCATATATAAACAAATTTTCGGATCGCTAATTATAGTACAAAACTTCGTAAAATTATAAATTCCAAGTAAATTCGAGGAATATGCGAAATGGACTGTAATCTCTTCAAAATGATAACCAAATTGCTTAATTTCTTTGATTGCCTGTGATTATTTGTTTTTAATATAATTGTTTTTTTAATTATTTATTTATCAATATAGATAAAAATCTTAAAGAATTGTAGTAATAATTATAATTGACAATTTTAAAATAAAGAGTTAAGATATTGACACAAAAGTACGATAAAATTTTTAAAGAAATCTTGTATATATGTTAAACATAACCGCATTTGCGTTAAAATGCAAGAACTTCATTCGCGTAAAGTTGCATACGCCTGACTATAATGTATCGATTTTTACATGTCCCATAGGGAATAACCTTTATCTCACAGTGGACAATACGTAACGACATTACGTGCACGGTTATTGCGCTTTGGAATTTAATTAATTTAACCTCATTAATTTTGAATTATGCGGTGACGTTTATGTAGCGTGTAAACTGGATACACAAGTTCCCAGTTTTACATCTATTTATGAACATTTCGTATACCATAAACATGTGAAAAACGTGCAGTTATAAAAATAACTGAAGTACTTCTAATAGCGTTTTCCATTGGGAAAAATTCTGACAATTATAATGTTATATAAAGTTAATTAGCAAGATTTGTTCTTCGAGTGCTATTTTAGAATATTATAGCGTTTTTCATTGGGAAAATCTCGCAACACTGAGTGCAATTTTGTTGTTGTAATATAAAAATCAGTTCATATATTTTTAGTGTTTAATGTTCTACTGACAAAAATTTGTCAAATTAAATACAGTAGAACATTAAACAGTAAAAATATGTAAACTGATTTTTATATTACAACAATAAAATTGCACTTACTGCTGCGAGATTTTCCCAATGGAAAACGCTATAATATTCTAAAATAGCACTCGAAGAACAAATCTTGTTAATTAACTTTATATAACATTATAATTGTCTATTTAATACCAATTATTAAGAAACTGACAATGTTGATCGATTGTATTTTGTTAGTCTAACATAGATTTATAAAAGAATAATGGAATTTCTTGAAAAGAGTATTTCCGAAAAAAATAATAGGCTTATCTTGTAACTTGTTGTATTTTTATCTTTGGTTTTATCTCTTTCTTTAAATTTTGAAGTATAAACAGAAAGTACAAAATATAAAATAAAGGAATTAAATTTTGCAGTGCAAAGAGAAAATGTGATGAGAAAAATGTTTCAACGATATATGTATATTTAAACTTGCATTAACAATAATTTGATTATAACATTTTTTAAAATTATACATGTAGTACATTTTTATTAAAAAACCAGTGCGCATGCTAGAGTTTATTTTTCAAACGTATGGTCTGTCGACTAGCATGATGTGGATCTTTGATGCTGCAAAGCAAGCACAATAAGCAAATTCATGTTCAAACCAAGCAGTCACGTTGATGTTTACATCATAAATATCTATAACTGCCAAATAACAGACGTAGCATTTATGGTCACTATACCTTGCAAATCGTAGCACAAATGCTTGTCCAACTAATTATCAAGTCAATTATTATGATCCAAGAAAATCAAACGTTTCCCAAAAAGTACGTGAAGAAACGATATACCTAATTCAGAATTGTTTAAAAAAGAATTTAAGTAATATATACAATTGACATTATAGACATGCATAATTTTATTACATATTATATAATTTATGATATATCGAGATAATCCTCTTATTTTACTTTTTTATAGATATACCAATTTAATTATAAAGAACATTATTTTTACTTGTCAAACAAATTGAAAGTAATAACAATTGAACTTAATTTTTTTAAATAAATTATTTGTAAACTTAAAAACATATGCTTTATTAAAAAAATTAAATTAAAAGCAATTTTCTTGAAAAACTAGAACATGGCTGAACACGCTTGAACTAATTAAAGCAATAATAAATTTATAAACTATTAAAAATGCAAAGTGGAAATTATTATTTAAAACGAAGAGAATATATTGTGACATTCTATAAATGTCAGGTGGAAGATGGTATATATTTCTATGTTATGTTTGCAGTTATTATACCCGCCAATGAGAAATCTGTTCATTCCGGTGTTCCTAAATTGTTGGTTGGCAAAGCACTCTTTGGAAAATATGTTCGTAAGTATCTCATCCAAACTAGCCGTAACTTATATGTCAAACTTAAATTTGATTTGCGGTCAACGTAATTATATTTCAGAACGACCTACACCGAGCAATGCAAAAGTCCCAATCGGCATTAAGTCAACAACTGATGATTCTTAGTGCTACGTTACTGTGCCTTGTCTTTACTAGGTGAGTGCTTTCAAATAATATTTATTGCACGTTCGTATTCTCTCTAATGTATTTAAGATATTATAATCCTTTACTTCTTTAATATAATATTTGATAATTTTAAACATAAAAGTGAACATTCTTCTTGGGGTGTTTATATATTAAATTTTTCTTAATTATTTCACACAACTTGGCATATTTTAGGCTTCGTGAATGTTTTGAAACTACATGTATTATAATAATTAACAGAGATAATTATTCGCGAATATACTCGCAAAGAAGTTTGTACTGCTCGCTTTGTCCTACTTACTCGCGCGTTCATCAAAGATACATTTCTAGCAGAATAATGTAGGTTTCTGGAAAGGGCATTCCTATTTTAGGGAGAACTAACTCCAATATTCTTCAATTTCTAGTTAGTTGTTATTGTGAATAAAAAGATGCTATACAATTTTTTTATCCTATTAAATAAGTTATTTGAGATTGTGTACCTATATAAAAAGTAAAGAATGTATTCAAAAAATTTTTTAATTGTATGTACATAAAATGTAGAAATGTATTAAGAAAACACATTAATAGTTGCAATTATATCAAGCTGAAAATTATTAAATGTTAACTATTGGGCTCCATTAATTACAAGTATAATATTTTAGTTGTCGGCAAATTTATTTTAAAGCGGCAATATTAAATCGGCATATGTTCACGCATAGAACTTCTTTACGAATAAATATCAATTTCGCGTGTATATAAGGACAAAAATAAACTGGGAGGCGATCAACACTATCTACTTCGTTGTTAGAACGAATAGCGTGCGACCACTTTCTATTTATTTCAATATTGTTTTATTTGTTCTATTTATTACACGCGAGTCTCAATCCGCATCAAATCTTTCTTTTACAAATTTCAACGAAATAATTAGAATGTATGAGATAATTCTCGTCGCTGATGCAAAAATATTAAATTTTTATCTCTACGTACGTAATTTATTATGCGATTTAGAAAAGATAATTTTATCAATAAATTTTATATTAATTTTACATATATGAATTAGTATAGATTTATATGCAATACCTATATAATTTCAATGGTTTGGCTAGAAAGAATTTCAAATTTAGTTTGAAAGAACATCTCTAAAATATTAATCGAGTTTAATGAATCGATCTATAATCTGATATCAAATTGTATTAATAAAAATTGTTTTTTTCAACAAACAACTATTTTGAAAGCAATTTGCACTTTGTTATAAAATTATCTTGTAGACAAGATTTTATGTCTATGTTCGACTAATTACTTAATGTTTTTGCTCTGTTTTAAAGTCTAATTTGTATAATAAAATTAACATGAGTCCAAATAACAAGGAACGAACAAAAAAATATAACTTTTAGCAGTATGTTTTAATTATGCAAAATCTTATGTCGTTACCTTAAGATTTAAGGTATAGGATTTGCAATCCTACATGCAAACAATCATGAATTGATATTCGCAATGGACTTGATTCGTGACACTGCCGTAATGAAGTTTCCACCATGGCATTCGCGCGTTATTTAAGTTTACATAACGAACGTATTTCATTTGTCGGCGTGAGGGACTTATTGTATTATCCGAATAACGAGAAAAGTTTTCCAGCCGGAGTACGAGTTCGTATTTACGAATCCAAGTCGTGGATGACTGCGGTTCGTCTTGTTTAATCTTCTAATAAAGTTGTATCTGTAAGCGCGAAGGCGCAGAGAAAGCTTAGATTGCGGAAATAAATGAATAGTTTACATGTATGATCTTGTCTGAAATGTTCGTTATATTACAAATACATACTTAACTTGAACGCATTTTTAATAAAGCAAACCAAGAAATATCAAAGTATAATAATATATATAATAACAATAAAATGTCTTACGTTATCAATCTTCATTTATTTGATAATTTTTAAAATATTTAATAGTCACACAACAGAGAGATTACAATTTAATATATTTACGGCAAATATAAAAATTAATTAATAATTATATTAACACAGTATGTAGATGTGAATTATCATTTAAGAACTTTTAAAAATTAAATATTTTTTATGTGTCAGTCTACGGCTAGAATAAAAAGTCGCGATGAGCAATTTGCAGCGTGAAAAAGAAATGTGATTTGGCTGAAAAAATTTGCCACGAGTTACCAAAAATTGATATCGACTGTGCAGGTGCGAAAAAAAAACAAACGCCTGTCATACGCAGATGGTGGAATTTGTAACATCAATCGTCATCGCGTATTGACGTGAAAATTGCAAACCACAGATAATTTGCAGCTGCCGTTCTACAATATGAAAAAATTCTATGTAAAAGTTTAAACGCAAGCTTTTAAATAAATAACAATTTGCGTCATAAGTATGAAAAAAATAATAATTCGCGTCACATGCAGCCGGTATAATTCGCAACAATTGTTAGTTTTGTCACATATTAAGACATTAAAATAAATTGTAAAATGTGCATAACGAACGTTGCACTGTACCTACAATCTTACTATTTTGGGAAATAAACTGTAGTCCCTTTTCTAATTTTTAAAATTGTTTAGGAAAATGGAAATGTCATTTTCCATCTACAAAAGGCATGTTAACGAAATCTCGAATGTATCGAAGTCGTATCGAAGTGTTGCGGCCTCTTTTCCGCAATGCCTATTGGTTCTCTTGCTGCGCTTATTTCGTGAGCGGCTGTCATTGTAATATTTTTACAGTTGTGTGTATCAAGAGGTTAATAGTGTAATATTGTAATAGTAACAATATAGGTAATATTAAAGCTAAATAGCGCGCGTGGAGCGCGCGTCTGTGATGTCTAGTACATTAAAAACTGATTTTTAATATTCATATTTAAAAAAGCTAAAATATAATGTGCCAGAAACGTATTAAGTTAACATAAAAAATGTTTTAAAAAATAATAATTTTTTAAATTTTACTATTGCATTTTCTAGCGTTTTAACGTTTAATATTTATTTGTTGCCATTTTTCAACGTTTATATCATATATTATATTACTAATCTGTATGTTAGGTAAAAATAATCCATATAGATAGATAGTATAAAAGGTCTTTACGTCATCCGATTATTGTAATGATAATAACAAACTAGTATTATTAACCTAAGATATCAATATTATTATAGCATTCATCATGATAGCATATCACCAGTGAATAAAATGGAAAGATACAGAAACAAGATTGTATTGATCTCTTGTAATTATTTTATGTTTTTTATGTGGTCGTTCATGAGGGAGGGTGAATTTGTATTACACATAATACACACACGCATATATGTGTATATATATTTATTTAAAAATGCGATTTACATGAAAAATGAAAGGACAAAATTGTGTGGATCTAGCTTGGCAAATCAATTTTGAACGATTTTAACGATAGCAGCAAGCAAATCATTGCAACCAGCAGCTGTCCTTCTACAATGTTAGGGACGAATAAGAAAATGACGAAACACGTCTGATCGACCCAGATCGCAATGTGGGACAGGCGTTAATAAATAATCGCACCCCAGCTTGTGCAGATGGATTGGTATCACCATCGATCGCGACGCTTTATTATTTACGGTGTGATTCTAGAGCGGCGCACTTGCCAGCTCGCCCTTGCACGGCCGTATTATCTACGACAAGGACAAGGAGTAAAGTATCGCACGTCGCGACGATACAACGAATCTGCGTCACAATACAAAAAAAAGTCGTCGCACTTACAACCGAAATGCAAAAAAATAGCTAGAGAAAAAATTGATTGATTCCATGGCTATTGGAAGAAGTATTTAAGCATTGCTGCTAATTAAGAAGGAAAAATAGATTTAAACACACATTTAACAATATATAAACAAATAAAGATAAAGACATACAATATACAGACTTATTACAATTGTTTGTAATATGTAACATAATACACAATCCGCTGTTTTATTAACATTGTTGAGTTTTTAATGTATTTGACTTTTTTATTTTAATTTTTTTAAATTTTAGATTTAGATCATTTTAAATTTAGTTTTAGAGAAAAAGATTTTCCTTATTATGTTTATCACTGAATATCCATGATTAAATGGACTGTAATCGCAGGATTCACACAATCTTCTTCGCTTTAAAATGTTTAATTATTGCTTACGTTAGCGAACGAGTTATAGGTATGCGTGATAAACGCTATAGTTTAAGTTGCACGCTATGCACTATCACATCTGCAGGTTTGATTACCAACCAGCTTCACATACAGATAACCGGCCACTTTGCGACTAGCTTTTATAATATATGCGCATTTTCTTAAATTATCCTGTAACGTTTCGGAAATATTGATGCGAGATAACAACTGGATAAAATAAAACTGAAGTTTATGAACCAACAAATTTAAATTTATTATAATATATAACTTTTATTGTTATTTTTTATTACTGATATTATTATTATTAATTATTGTTTTATAAATTGATTCTTTTCTTGTTCCTTTCAATTTCCGAAGGAATAGAACCTCCGTGTATCCTCATAAAAGATTAATTTCTATTGAAAATTTTATCATGTGATAATAAATTAAGAAAGTAAATTTTCCATAATTTCTTTTATGTGTATATTTTTAATCAATTTAATTTTTTATTTGCACGATAAATAGAAAGGAACCGCTAATATTTTACCTAATTATCTACGAAAAGTTTTGCTTGAAAAGGTGTAACTATATATACAGAGAAAATATCATGTTAGTAAGTTTTGCGGGGGAAAATTCTACTTCCATCTTTGTATCGTACATTATACATAGGTATACATTCCATTATCCTTAATGATATGCAAGTTACACCTGTTACAGCTTTGACGTTTGTGCTGTCGTAGCACTTGTTACTTAATGCCACATTTTATATTAAGCAGATTTTCCTATTATACTGTCTAATTTAGGTATCGTTAATTTAACTTTAGATATCATTATGCAAACATTAAATTTTTTAAATTTGTATAAATAAAAGTATAAATATTTTGATTGTGTTTATACGAGATTTTTACACATTAATTATTAATTATTATAACGATTAAGCATTGATATTATTCTGAATAAACAGAAATTATCCGGATAATGATAAAATTTTTAATAGAATATCTGCTTACATGTAATGTAATAAACTTCCTTCACAAAATTAATAGAGCAGGCATACAATTAAATTGATTTACATATGCCAAGCACATATAGCATTTGTAATTTTGTAATCAAAATGACGTGTACATCTTCTTACAATTATAGTAAGTAATAATATTCTATCCAAAAATTCTTTTAGAAAATAAAAATGTATACATATCTGTTGAAATAAAGCAAAGCTTTGAGACACAATTTTTAACGACTCTCTTCTGTAATGGACAGTGAAGAATCTATCTCGATTACGTCACTTGTTTCCATGAAATAATGTTCGATTGAATTGCAACCGTCACGTACACACGGACGAGACTCGTTAGTGAAAACGTTGCTAACAAACCACGCCGCTTGGATAGGGAACAATGAAAATTTTAACGAAAATGCGTGACTTTATTATTCGTTCGTACGCGAAAATGCGGCAAATTGACGTACAGAGATGTTGAGAATAAAACGACGGTTGTACTCTCACCGTAATACTTTTCTCACACCTTTCGCGGCGCTTTTCGCAGGCGCTTCACACAAATTTTAAAAACACGCCTATTTTGATATATTATTTTTCTAAATAATTGTAATTATAAAATTGTATACCTATGATACATTTATTAATTAATAAGTTTATTAAATTATTATAAATTTCGGTAATTATAGATTTTTATTACCAAAAAGCGAACACGGAAAAAAAAGATTAGTTAAATAGGGACATCTAAAAATTTTGCTGCTATAATTGCTAAATTATAGCTCATATGCTGCAAAAAATATCTCTTTTGCTGCAAAGATATATAGCTCCGCTGTAAAAAAGTTAGCTGTCCCTATAATAAGGACACACTTTAGCTGTCGCAGCTATAGTTTAGCTCCTGCTGCTAATCCTTTCTTCCCGTGTATAAATTTTTTTACTTATTAAAATATAATTTTAAAATGAAAGGTTAATTGCCAATATTTAATAAATATTTTCAATAATGTTTTTTCTTTAAAAACATATTACTATTTTTAAACTGTATTTAGGACGGGGCTAGTTGGGCAACATTTTATTCTTATAAATCTTTACACAATTATGATAGACTAATGAACATTGGCTTAAAAGATAGTATATTTATTTTGCTCAATAACTAAGCAGACGTAGATCTTAAAAATATTTCGTATATAGGAAAAAATTTGTTTTAAATACAAGAAGTCAGAGTGGCTCAACGTACCCCATTCACTAATTTATTTATTTTTTACATAAAATGCAGACATGAACAGCGTCTTCATATCCTTATTGTCAATGCCTGCGCAAGAGTTATGTGCCCTTCGCGCATAAGCAGCGCAACGAATCTATCCTTCGTCGAAATAATCATGAGAGCCACAATAGAAGCACTGGTCTTCAACAACTTCGCTGTCGCTGGATTCCTTCTGAGTCACACGAGAGGATGGTGGTAGTACCCCGTCATGCCCTACCCCGTCTTACCCCAAAGCAACTTTTTTTTAATTATGTCTTAATAACGTAAAACTTGTGCATTAAAAATAAAAACATTGACTGTTTTGGGAACTCAGAAAACAATGCCACAAGATAGTATAAAAGAGCGTTCAAAATAATACTCATGTTTCTAGTTGAAACAGCAAATATGAACTCGCAATATTATAACACAATGCACAAACTGGACGCAAGTTATGAAAATGACTCCACAAACAACGCATCGGAATGAAGTCAGCGATTGTCAAAACAAAAGCTGGTTTTCGCATCATCAAATTCTAAACAAATCTGATGGATAGCACCACGTGGTGAAAAAAGAGCCCGGTAGCCCGTCTTCCCCACAACCCCGTCTTATTTTGTTGTAACTAAAAAACCGTAACATTCTTCTCTAAAAAGAGGCGTGCAAAATCAATACTCGAATCGAAGTATTGCTGCCTCTTTTCCGCGATGCCGATTGGTTTTTTTATTGCGTTCTTCGTGAGCGGATGTCATTGTATATTTTGACAATTGTGTGTATCAAGGGTTAATAGTGTTATAATAACAGTATAATTAAGGCTAAATATAATAGCGCGCGCGTCTGTGATGACTAGTACAGTTAAAAAGTGTAATAATTACTTATGTCGAAAAAACTTATCTGGCTTTTGATAGTCATTTTAATTACCATGTAAACCATAAACTGTAACGAACTGATAATTTTACTTTTAGCGTATAAAAGAAAGAAATCACAAATATTCGCTAGCTGACGGCCGGGCGCAGATTGAAGTATACGGCGAAGTATTGTCTTATCTCGCTGGTCGCTTTTCTAAGCGGGTATTGCATGTTCATATGAGTTTTGTTTACTGAGATATTTGTGTTGCTCAACTTGCCCCTATGCTCAACTAGCCCCGCCCTATCCTAAACTAACATTGCTATTGAAATTGTAATTGAATAGAAGTTCGGTGAAAGATGAATGCAGACATCACATTAGTAGATGATGCAGAGTTCCATCGTTAGAAAATAATAATAAACAGAAAATACAATAATATTTTAATTTATATATAAATAAATAGTAAAGATTGATAAATAATGATAATTTGTCGTATAACTATATAATAATTTATTATTATATTTATAAAATTGCATTCTTAACAAATAGCAAAAATTGCAAGTCAATTTGATCATGCATGAAACATGTTTTTTTTTTTGCAATAAAATAGACTGTGTATTTACGATACCACATACGATATTTAGTATCCTAGTGAAACACATGAAATAGCATCGATCTATTTGTTGTTAATTAACGTACGATGGGGCACGCTCGACTGTCACGACACGTCAAACGGAAGCACGATGATGCGATGGCGCAGGTGGATAAAGGAAGGGAGGAAAAATGTAACAAGGTGCACAAATATATACATCGATATAGATATAAAAATGGGGCCGCATGCATAATGGATATCGGGCCGTTTATAAAGGCTGACCGGTTTATACTAGGCGATGGATTCTTCACAATCGGGTTCAATCTCTTCCTTTTCTTGCACCGTTATACATCAATTCTGTTACAATCGAAGAATGATCGAGGGTGTCGTTTTATCTTGCTTCGAGTGATTAGGCTAATTGTGCATTCGTTTCGTTACAGCAAGAGATTGCCGATAAGAAGAAAGGTGCTCTTCATCGAATAACATAAATCTGTTTACTCAAATCGAAAGTCGACATCAGATGCATTAAAAAGTAACCGAAATTTGATAAAGAGAAAAATTAACCGTTTGTTAATTGAAAGTTTTGGATAAACTTCCAAAATCCACTCGCGCCTTATTTACATATATACTTCGGTGAAAATGTTTTAAATAATAACCTTAAAATTAATATTGTTAAATGGATTTTTATCGACAAAAGTTTAAAGCCACGCAATATCTAAAAAATTTTTTATTTAAAATTCTAAAGCAATATTTAGCATATACACATAAAATATATAAAATATATTATTAATGTTCACATGTTTCTTTGTATATACATATTATATTAAGAATATGACCTAAAATAACATTTTGAAAAGGAATAATTTAACATATTAATTTTTACATTGTTTCTTTTATTAACAGGACAATGAGAAAAATCTTTGTATATTTAAGTATAAATGGGCAGACTGCGCCCTTCTTCCTGCACCCTATCCTTTAGAATTTTAAATTAATTACAAGAGATGCCATTTTTGGTTTGGCTGCATCTTGGTAACCTAATAATAATATATTTTCTGTGTGAATTTTGTATACTTCTTCCGACTCATTGTCAGTAAATTACGCGCCGATTATTTGTAGGTCTTAAAACAAAGCCTTTTGTTGGAACAATAAATCCACATACCTACTTAAATCAATAACCGATTTTACTTTTGATGCTAACAAGCATCCTTCTTTTTAAATCACTATAAAGAATTTATTGCGAAAAATATATATCATCCCAGTCAGAGTTTGAACCTGGGGCGATTCTTGAATTCATTCGAAAGAGAAACGTATGCGCAAATTCTGCTCTTAAGGACGTTTACCGGCTAATCGATTTTTTATGTATTTGCTTGAAATTTGGACCATATGCTATTAATAGTGTTATCTATATACCTCCTCAATTGTAAGGACCGTGCCGGTACCAAAGTCGAAATGTTTGCTATCAAAAATTGCATTTTTCCCATGTATTGGATACACAAAACAGACGGAAATCTCGTATCTTGAATTTTAATAATTAGAACAAATCTATAGAAAGTGATGAGAAACGGATACATAGTAGGACACTTTAGGAATTACTAGTAAAGAAGCCCGAAATTATTGACCATTTATTATAGATTTAGAAATACAATAATAAATAGACCTTGATTTTTACAATTATTTGACGTAAAAAAGCGACTGGAGGAGATAAATGACAAAATAGTCTGTTGTTCTGTGTGTGAGAGACAGAACTATTCAAAAGTTTTCAGCCTGTAACCGTAAATAGTCGGATGTTTTCACGTCGATTTAGAGTATAAAATTTTGGGCCTAACGGATCGTGTTAGTCATTTATTTCATTAACAAGGTATTTTTACAATACTAAAAAAAAGAAATTTTGTTCATACTACAACTCCAAACTTCTTCAAACTACCTCTAAAAATGAACCCCGTTATGGTCAGAAGTAGTTACCTAACAAGTGTCTGAATGAGATGTACCTATATAGAATAAGGGGTCTTTAAGATCTGTAAGTACGAATCTAATCTCAAAATTGCAATGTCTGAATGTCTGTTAGGAAATTACACAGTGGATCTGTAGACAAGGCAGACAAGTGTACGCAAACCCCTGCAAATATAATTAAAAATTACCCCAGGAATACAAATATTATATTTGCAAAAATTTGAATTTTTTGTAAAATAGAAGATATAAGCTTTCTTTTGAGACGTTTGGGAATCATTTATCATGTTTTATTGAAAAGTTACAGTTGACCAAAAATAGCCAAACAAGCAGTTTTGGGGATTTCAACTCCCTATATCACCGAAACTAGAGCTAATTAAAAATTTTCACCAACATATTTAGATTTATCGATCCCAAATTAGTAAAAAATGGCTAATTTTATTTTTAAAGTATTTTTGTTGTAAACCAGTGTAATGAGTAATGGGGGTATTTTGAAAGAAATATTATTTTTGAGAAATTCAGGTACGCCATTATAAAGTACGTTTAGAATTATAAAACTTTTGTTTAAACTATTTTTTTATATCTCTTTTCGTTTTGATGATATTCGCGGCTTAGAAATGTAAAAACCGATTATTTTCAAGGCGATGTTTTTACCCCTAAAACCGTTTTTTAGCCCCCAACGAATTGTTTTGTTATTAGATCCTACTACTTTATTATTATGCAAAGTTTCAGATTTTTTTGAATTTTTGAGTTGCCGAATGTTCCTTGTCAGTCTTTTAACATTTAGATATCATTTCGCAATTATAAACAATGACGAGAGAAAAGTATATCTTGAAACGTTAATGGGTCAAATTACGGTTTGTGTGTACATACTCTCAAGTGAATGGCTCCTGATTCTCAATGGCTTGTAATTTAAATGCAGGCGACATCGTCTGCAATGCGGCGCGACTATAGAGAACGTAAATTACGTTAGTAGCATACAGTTATAAACGACGTAGATTTACGTCAGACGCATGTAAAATGACTAAAACTGTCTCGACTACCTGTTTTCGTGGCAATTAAACGATTAATCATAAGGCGATCCGATGAATTTTCCATTTCAGCGTATGCGGGATCCAACACTTCCAGAGAGCGGGGCACAGGCATTTGAATCTATTTCAAAGTACATACTACGTTGTGGTAACGTTCTCCACCGTGGGTTACGGAGATTTCGTGCCGGATATTTGGCCTTCGCAACTTTACATGGTCATTATGATCTGCGTGGCTCTTATAGTGTTACCAACACAGGTATGTATTATATATAAATAAATATATTATACATTAAAAGATATTACAAGTTTTAGACATTATATATATGTATATAAATTTTAACATATTTCGATATTTTTGCATTTACAAGTAAAATAGACTGATGGAAGATGTATTATATTTAGCTTGTAAAATTTTAATTTTTCCAATCTTATTTACTTAGCCTATATGATCATATACTATAGCACTATATGATTATTAATAATTAAAAAGGACCTTATTAAGAAAACCTAATTTAATTCTTTTGTCTATGATATATTAAATCTTATTTTATTGATTAATTTGAAAACGTAAAATGCATTATGGAGATTGCGTATAATTTAGACTTTAAAAAAATATGTAAACAATATGTAAACAATATTCATGATTGATTATATCAATACAATATTGTTCTGCACAAAAACTGAGATGTCCTAAAAAGTTCGCGTAAAGGTGTAGCGCTACACTAAACTTGTATTCATCTCGTTTAATGTGCGTCAGTTGTGGTCGTTACAGTGATGTTCGCCTCATAGACTTCTTTTATAGACGTTATTTTCAAGTCACGCCGTAGGGGAGCCGTAAATGTACCGAAACAAAACTCGTCTCACCGACCATATTGCCGCGCAGTTGACCCTTGTCGTTTTACGAATATTTATTATTCCGGTCGTTAGGGACATAACGCTTTTATTTCTTATGTGCGAGAAATGTGCGTCGAGCAGAGATTAAGTCCCATGCGTGCTTTATCGTAAAAATAAGATTAATTACGCAAAAAATATCCGATATACAGATTATTAAAATATATTTGAATCAGAAATGAGGATATTGTTTAATGAACTTGTAGTTAATATTTTTCTAATTAAGATTTTTTAAAGAGATGCGAATTATAGAATTAGTTTATTTAAAAAATAAAAAAATTCCTTTTTTTAGTTAAAATTTAATAAGAAAAAATATTAGAATTATTATTAACATTAATTTTTATATTATTTAATGTTAAAATATATTTAATGCAAAACCCAACTATCCGGGTATATGTATAATATGTTAGACAGGACAATAAGAGAAGTAAAAAATTTAAATCAAATTCAAACTTATTCCAGAATGTATCATTACTTTTTAAATGTATTATTCGTCACTCTATATTGTTGACAGCATCAATGTTGTTTGCGTTGTCTCTTTTCTCTAAAGAATCTGAGATTGGATCGCAAGAAAAGAGAGAGTTATTGATCTGATAACTACACGTGCTAGCAAAGATTTGTGTATGCAATTTTTATTTGTGTTGGCAATTTTTCTTTTGCAATTGATTGTTATAGATACCAAGAAAACTTTATATTATGAACCTTTCACATTACTGTACGTCGAAATCTCGTTAGGAAAGTTACCCGCGAATATTACTTCATATCACGTTATATATCGTGCGCTATATAAGAAATCGTGCTTCTCCGGAGATACTTTCTTTGTAACTTTATATATATTACAGTCTCACTAGCGAAAGCTTCTTCTTACGTAATAAAAGTGAAACGATATTTAAAATCTTTAAAGGTTTATAATGTGAAAAGAGAAATGTAAAATAATCTCACAGAAAAGCAAATATTCGTTCCCGAATTAACGATTAATTCTTGAATTGATTTAGTGCTTAATGAGAATTAGATCAACCAAAGAATATTATTAATTGCACAAAGCGACAAGAGCAACTCGTGTCTACTCATTGTCTATCGGCATCGACTGATTGCGCAGCGCTCAACATGGAAAGCCTCGTCAATCGCTGTAATTTGTCTGTCAGATTTCCTGCCAATCGCACACGAGATATACGTGCCAATTTGTATGGGTTAACACGATGTGTCAACCCCCTTTCTCTTCGAATCTTGTCCCTTGCGTTTCCACATTCGATTAAATTCGATTTTGGACGATGGAGTCGCATCACTGTCGAGATAGCATAGACAAAAATAATTCAACGTAAAAGCTCGTATCTTTGCAGAAGTGAAGCAATCCTGTCCCATTAATGCTTAAGTGGAGAAATTTAATGAGGGCAATCAAAAATTTGCAAGTAAAAGTGCATAAAATTGTGAGGAACGATAATATGTATGTACAATACTACACTGAAGTGCTTATACTTGCAAGATATTAAAATATCATAATCAATATCTTTACATTTGTTACAGAAAAAATTTTAATGCGTTTATAAAAATGTTTTTATATTAATCTTTATACAAAAATTTTGCGCTTTTAAGGATTTAATAATAGTTTATCAATATATGCGTGTACAGACTGAAATCAACTTAATTTAATTTTATTTTATATAATACGAAGAAATAAAAAAAAACATAAGATTTACCTATAAACGCATGTATGTAACATATTTTGTCAAATTTATATCTAATATATAAAACAAGATATAGGCCAATATTCATAATCGGATTTTATTTCAAGCCCTTCTTAAGTAATGTCTTAAGACGCTAATACGGCTCTGTGATTGGCTTATGATATATCTTAAGATTGTACTTAGGATGGTCTTAAATATAAGATCTGACTATAAATACCGGCTATATATTTATATTTTAAAGATAAATTCTACGATAAAATGTTTGAGTTTAAAAAAGGAATGAGAGAAAAATGAAGATTTTTTTTATGCTTTTTTTCAATATGCAATGTAAATAGTTTCTATAAATATGCGTATCTAATATCAATTGTATAATAAAGATTAATTTGTTTTTATTAAAACAAAATAATGTTTTTATAAATATTTGTCTATTAATCTCATAAATTTGGATAGAATAATGCAATTTCCCGTTTTAACTTATTGTGGTGCAGACAGGTATATTAGTCGATTGCATAATCATTGCATAATCTCGTATTGATTACAGTTCGAACAGTTAGCTTTCACGTGGATGGAGCGACAAAAGCTGGGCGGCTCGTATTCGTCGCACAGAGCGCAAAGTGAGAAGCACGTGGTAGTTTGCAGTACGACACTGCAAGCCGACACCATTATGGACTTTCTAAATGAGTTTTACGCCCATCCCTTACTGCAGGTTAGGCGACGAACGAATTACGTGCCTTGAATATTTCATTATGCACTAGGTGACTTGTGATTTTGTAAAAATTCTTTTTCGGGCTCTCAATTTATCGTAGTTAAAATAGCCGAGGCAATTAACTTTTTAATATTTTAATTTTAATCACTAGCACAACACAATCTGTGAAAATTATTAATATTAATTGTTGAACAAGGTAAAAAATACAATTATTTTGAATATAGCAATTTTGAGTTTCATCTTTTATGTGAAATAATTGAAAATATGCACATTGAATATATTCCTTGCGCGCTAATAAAAATTCACAGACATTGTAGCTTTAAAAGTATGGAGAGCATTAATTTCACCATATCTTTCTACACACTTTTGCTTTCACTTATTTTATGATTTTTAAGATTAATAATTGAAAATGACCTTAATACGAGTAGGATTATTATGTGGTGCTTTTGTCACCGATGGAACTCGACACCACAATGCGGATGATCTTGCAAGTGCCGATCTGGGCGCAAAGGGTGATCTATATACAGGGCTCATGCTTGAAGGATGGCGATCTTGCGAGGGCCAGGATGAACGAAGCGGAAGCTTGTTTCGTGTTGGCGGCAAGAAATTATGCTGACAAAACCGCTGCTGACGAACACACGATACTTAGGTCAGTGATCAGTGAAAACTAACACGTTAAGTTATCTTTATTAACAAAGTTTATAATTGCCATTTTAAATTCAATCTTCCCGTCACTTCTCTTTTTCCATAGTAAAGTTTCACATTACGGAGATTAAACATTGCAATTCTAATATTATTCCCGACAATCCATTTTACGATTCTCAGACATTTTTTATTTAAGTTTTACTTCGGAGTTTAAATAGAAGATAAGTTGCTCCGTTGACCTCAATCTTAATTTCCTTTACTTTAAAATTTAGTTGTAAAGCACAGTTGACTTGCAAGCGAGCACTTTAAGACATCGACTTCTTGTTCAGTAATTCTAATTAAATTCCAGATTGGTAAAAGATCCTTAGAAATGAAATAGGGGAAATCTCTGAAGTACATTCTAGGCGATAAAATTTTCTAAATTCGATGTTCCATCTTATTATTATTTAATTACCTTAATATGTGTTATTGTGATAAATATTACCACATGCACCGGTGCGGTCGAATTGGTACGACGCCCGAACGGAGTACGGGAGGTTCCAGGTTTGAACCCTGGCTGGGGTAATATTTTTCGCAATAAAAATTAAATTAAACTATCTACATCAACGGACCAAAACCCATGGTCGAAATTAACGTCTCGACGATTGATTCGAATAGTGCTATGTGAATCCGACAAACCAATTCAAGTCGGCTCGTAGTCTTTCAATGTTTATCGGAAAGACGTTAAATATTGCCAGTTAAGTCGATTTAAAGTAATTATTTGTGATAAAATCTTTATTGGAGAAATACCTAGCTAAACAATGTTGATGAAAATAGTTTATATACGTGTACATATAATTTAAAAAATATATATTAATTTAAATATATATATATTTCTTTAAATTCTTCTCCTTTAGCGCAGTAGCAGGATTATCCTGAATAAAATTCTAAATAAATATTTTTTCGCGAATTCAACTTGAAAATGCGTCTAAATCTCATAAAAAATAAATTTGGTAATTGTAGATCATGGGCGGTAAAAGATTTTGCTCCCAACGTTCCTCAATATGTTCAAATCTTCCGTCCGGAAAACAAGCTCCACGTGAAGTTTGCGGAGCACGTGGTATGCGAGGATGAATTTAAATACGCCCTTTTGGCAAATAATTGCACGTGTCCCGGCGCATCGACGTTGGTTACCCTGTTGCTACACACATCCAGAGGACAGTAAGTGCTGTTCAAAATGTACTGTAGAGCAATAATTAGGCTACAAATTTAACCGTACAGTACCACGTGCACATTTCGTAGCATGTACAGTCTTTAATCTTTAATATGAGCACTTAATGAGGATTAATTTTAATTTCTAATATATTCGACAAAGTATATGTACATTATTAAATTACAAACATGTGTGCGGGATTACAAAACTTTATTGAATGTTATAATGCATTTAACAAAATAATATACAATAACATATACTATTTTTACGTTCACTTTGTGTAATTATTTGTGATGTTATATCGTGTAAATATTGCATGAAGACTGAAAAATTCTGAACTGAAATCTTCCTCATCACAGAGAAGGTCAACAGTCGCAAGAAGAATGGCACAGACTATATGGTAAATGTTCCGGCAACGAGATTTATCACATAATTCTCGGCGACTCCCGCTTTTTCGGAGAGTATGAGGGAAAATCCTTCACCTACGCGTCCTTCCACAGCCACCGGAAATACGGGGTTGCGCTTGTCGCAGTCAGACCGGCGGAACTTCCGGAATTTTACGAGGACACTATCCTCTTGAATCCTGGTAATCTCACGACACACATTACCGGTGTCTTCTAGAGTCTAGACTCTTTATCTTGGACACACATTTTCCAGATCTTTATTTGTTGAACGAAATAAAAAAATAAGTAGAAAGAGATTTTGAATAAAAAGTAATCTTGAAATTTAGTTCTTATGTTTTGCCTTAATTCATACAATTTTTCGTCAAACTGTCGCATTATATAATATATCGATAAACTTCCGGCCAAAATTATTTATATATTTTATATAATCTATTTTGATATATATAAAAAAATGTATATATGTATATAGTATCCTGCAAAATAATTAATTACATTGAAAGGAGTTAAGAATATTGTAATAATTAGAAATAAATAGCAATAATAGAGAAATAAAATGTTCAAATTAGTTCGATTAGTTCTTTATAAATATGGAATAAAAGACTGCTACATTCACGTGCCAATCGTGTACATCTGTACGCAGGGCCACGACATATAATGAAGAAGACCGACACTTGCTACTATATGAGCATCACCAAGGAGGAGAATTCCGCGTTTGTGGTCGCGAATAATCAGGGCGTTATTGGTGAGGGAACGCAGGTGATCGTGGAGACGAAGACGGACGTGATGTCTGCGAATAACGGGTCGGCAACGAGCACCCCGACGACCAACACTTTACCGGCGACCATGAATTCCACAGGGGCAACATCGGCGACGACGACGACGACCACCACCACCACGACAATATCGACCAGCTGCACCGGTGCCGGCGATGGGAACGGTACAGCAATCAGCAACGGTGCCGACGCGCACCAACGATATTACAACAGTTGTAACATTGCGCTGAGCGAAACACTCTGCAGACAGGAGACCTGCACGGGGCCCCGTGCGCAGGACCGATCAAATGGTCCCCAAGATCACAGGGCCCCGTTGCCACCGCAGGTTATTTTGCAGGTCCTCCCTAGCACGCCCATACCAACCCAACACTACAACTTACTCGCATCCAATGTCCACCGTGAGTGTCGCATGCGCCTCGTTATGCTTCTTCTTTTTCTTCTTCTTTAATTTTACTTTTATCTCTCTTTAGAAAAAGTACGGTATTATATAATCCGTCAGATCGCGCTTTCCAAAAATTTCAATATCTAGAATTTGGGCAAATTAGTATACATTAATCTAATGATTACTGAACTGGGCTGGTCATAAAAGCTCTTGAAAATCTGATTTTAAGAAATTCTAATGTAATTTTTATACACGGACTCGAAAACTTTACGTTATTTGCCCAGGTTTAATACCTAATAATTAAATTTAAACTTTTTAATATTTATGATTAAAAAAGTTTAGCTCTTTGAAAGCCAGTATATTCATTTTTAATTAATTTTTAAAAAAATTTTAAGTAAAATTATCACAGTTAAAATCATGACTGAAGCAAAAGGATTTCAGAGTGAAACTGCTGGATACAAAGAGTTAATGATTCAAAATAAGCATCTGATCACAATAGTTTATAGTTTTTTAGTTTTTAGACTTATATCATTTTTTATTCATTGCATTAATAGACGTCGTCAAATATTGCTTAGAAGATTGTCTACAATGTTTGTACTTGTTAAGTGTTCATATCTCATCACACAACATATATACACATACACATACATAAGACACAATGCTTTACAGCTGTGAATGTAGAATTGCAGTAATAATTAATAAAATAGCAAGCACTGTTTTTAGAGAAAGAAGGAACAATGGTGGTTTTGTAATACAAGTTTATAAGCAGTTTTATTTCTATTAGTTAAAAAAGTGTATCAATTTGATGTACATTACGAAACTTTTTTAATATTAATGTTTTTCTTTATTCTTTATAAAAACTCACAAATTGTCTATAAAATATCAATTCTTTTAATGAAATTTTATTGATACCTAAATACATATAATACTTATAATACCAGTAATATATAAAGTAATAATAAAATTATGAAATTATACTTTTATTCATAATTCATTGACTTTAAAACGCCTTTGTTCACAAATTTGTTTTACCTTACTGCACACATTTCATATACATACTATGCTATTACTATAAAGCGAAATTATGTGGAAGACTCGGAATAATAACGCGTATCGAATAATACGTGCGATTAAATCTTAATATACAGTGTTGGTTGAAGATTAACCGACCGAAATGTCGAACGATTCCTTCCTTTTCATTCATATCTTTCTTGACGTGGTTTATGCTTGCACATCGCTTTATATGTAATCTCTACGTGCATATACTGTTCATGTGGCATTCAGTATTCGTCATCAACGACCCTCAATAAGTGCGGTTTCTGAATAGAAAACTACGAAGCTATAGTGTAAAATATTGCGGATCCAGGTTTTATTCGAGTTAATTTATTATACAGATTTTGGTTGCGACATGACTGATAAGGGTTAAACAATAATCTGATATGTTATATCGATTAATCGATGTATTAAAAAACATGAGTATACATGGATAAAATAGAAAGAAAGTTGAAACAGACAAGAATATATAGATAATAGTAAAAATGTTTATGTGGAATATATAAAATAATATAATAGAATCACCCGAAAATTATGAGAGAGATTTCATACAAGTATTAAATATCAATTAATATATTTTAACTATAAACTTTTGGCATTATAAAAAATCAAAAAAATGTTTAATTAAATTAAACAGTTGTAAATTATTGAAGAAAATACTAACCTTTAGTTAATTATAAGGGAACTTTATTTTTTCTTGCAAAATTTTTATTTATTATTATTTTTTATCAAAATAATTGATGCAATATTAACTACGAATTTGAAAGTGTTAAAGAAATTTTTCTAGAATTGCACTTGATACCAAACTTGCCATTGATGCCAAGCATGATTATTAATTTTTGAAAGATGTTTGTTTTTGGACACGTTATATATATACATATATATAGGTATATGTATATATTCTTATTGTTCCTTATCAAATGGACAGCATAAACGTAAACTATACAGTTATATATGTTATTACGTAATTTGGTGTAAATTACACTAAAAATGTTGAATATTGAGAGAACACATAAATGTACAATTATTTATATACATATAGAACAAAAAATACATAAAATAGCAAGACGAGGTAGTATTTCTTTTCACGATCAAATGAATTATTTTCTTCCCTTTTTATTTCTTAAAGACATTCATGTCTCTCTTTTATTCATGTTTATCGGTTATTATGAAGATTTCTTCTTATAGCATATTATTCGCAACTTTGTAAGTCTATTGAATATTATAAAAATCAATCTCGATATTAGAATCACTTATCGCGGTCAATCTTTATATATTTTACAGCGACGTATCTCGATCCCGGCGGATTTGGGGACTCGAGGCAATGCTTAAAAGAGGGAGGATCAACACCACAAACACCAGTCACAGGAAATCATCTTGACGTGCCACGATCTCTTGATCCGAATCCTAATCTGCTTAGTCCAGAAATTCTAATGCAAAGGAGAGGTCAGTTTTATTCATTAATTGTTTAATGCAATGCAAAATACTTTCCAAAATTGGGAAACAAGTATATTAATTTTACTTCTTTTATATACTAGACACTAGAGGAAAGTTAAAAATTATATGTTAAATTTAAAATTCCGTTATCTATTCTATGATACCGTTCGTAGCTTGTCATTTTTGAAAAAAAAAAAACCTTTTTAGTTTTTTATAACCGTATGCTAAACTGTGGATTTTAATTGACAATGTAAAATGTAAATAAAACTGATAATTAAAGGTTATCTAAAAATGTTTAACAAAATTTTTTTATTAAAAGTTAAATTACTGCATCTGACATACTTTTGTGTGTATACAAAATACATTAGTTTGAAACACTTTTAATTACTAGGATTTCCAATAATTTCAAAAGTATTTCTACAAATAAATACAGCTATATGCTTTTCAGTTATTATACATTAATATTTGTACACAATATTATATATATAACAAAATTATAATATCTATTTTCTCAGTTGGTTGATATTCTCCTTCTTCATTCTAAGTTGATTGAGATAAAATGTTCATATATTGTAGTAACTTGAAATGTTCATGCAAATTTGAAATACGACAAACTTCTTCTGAGATGTAATATTTCTAAGATATGGCAAAACATACTCTCTTGTTAAATGTCTTCTAAATATTTTAGCATTGTTTGCGCACTAAAAAAGTTTATTACTTTTTAAATAAACATTTTATTATAAAAAAATAATTTATTATGAATTATTTCTTTTTATAATATTTAAATATTATAATATTAATAATATCTATTATAATAATATTAAGTAAAAGTTGCAATTTTTTAAGAAAAATCTTTTTACAATTGATTGAAAAATATATGTCTGGCTATTATTTATTTATGTCTTCAAATTTTAATTTGATGGATTTCTACTCGGATTACTAGCTATTAAATTAAAATTGGATTACTATTTATCACATTATATGTATATTTTGAAAGATTATAGTGTTTAATATTGTGTAAAATCTTCGCAGAGAAACGCTTATAAAGCTTAAATCCTCAGGTTTCGAATGCTTCAAGGCTCGTTTCTCTGCGAAGATTTTACTACAAACGGCGTTAATTTTAAATAGACATTGCAGAATTGAAGAATAAACGTCAACTTTGATGGCGTATACGGGAAGAACGAAATTTATTCTCCAAATTTTATTTATTGTATCATAAAATATAGCATTTTTTTTTTAATGCTTTTTTTGATCATTACGCTACCTTTTTTTTCACTTAGTTATGACGATTTGAAGTGAGTAGTGCATTTTAAGGCCTTTTTTCTATAAAGAACTGCCGCCGATATTAGCATTATCGAAACGAGTCTTAAAGCATTCGAAAGCTGAGAGTTCAAGCTTTAAAATGCTTTTTTTAAACATCGCTCTGCGATCATATTTCACAAAGATACGTAACTTTAAATTTGGTCCTTTTTACAGCGCTGATTTTAAGTTATCCTTTAATTTTGTTGAGCAGTGTATTATAATGACATATTTTGGCTCAATATCAGGATAGAGTTTCCTTTGGGATTAGAGTAAATATATAAATTTTATAAACGTGAAAAGAGTGTCGATATTTAACAAGATAATCTGCATATTAGAAAGAGAGAGAGAAAGTCCTTTTATTTGCAATATTTTAGGAAGCAGAAGACCAAGTATTCTGCCAGTACCAGATATGCTAACCAGCTCGACGTTGCATCTGCCTGGTCAAGAATCTTTGGACCACGAGGCTGACGAGTCGGAGGACGAAATGGATGATGATGTTCCTTGGAGATCGCCAAGCGAGAAGATCGCGTAAGTAAATTTTTGTCTTTTTCTTATTTTCCATTGTGATACATTATGTCTAAGGATCCATGACGACAATTTATGCAGCACGAAGAATAGCTAGTTGGAAATAGAGAAGCGAATCGAGTAGAGAAAATTATTAGCAGAAATTTGTGTCTTTTTTCTCTTCTTCCAAATTATTTAATATTGTGTGATGTAATATATGCATTATGAATATATCAGTAACAAAGCACAATTGCAAAATCCTTCGAGGACAAACAATCTCGCACTTTGTCTCGTGCACCTGCATGATTCGATCTTGATGTAACAGACTTTTATTTATGTACATCATAAATCTCTGTGCATATTGTATATATTTTATATTTTTTGTATTTGCACACTAGTTGACATATCTGAAGAAAATACTCGTAAAAGAAAAATCTTAAATTTTCGAGACTGATGTTAATAAAAAAATAATGATTTATTTATCCTATAAACTTAATTGATAATAATAAGAAGTAAAACATTAATTAATAATATTCAATCCTGTACGTCTTTCTTTCTTAATTTATAAGTGTCTTATTATATTAGTGAAATAATTCGCGATTTATATACGAATTTCTTGGTAAAAGAACAAACATTTGATAAGTAAGATTTATCATGTGTTTTATTATTTAAAAAATAAAGATATCATACATAGATCAAATTGAGTAAAGATATCAAAGGTCGAGTGTTCTCTTAAGCGATTTACTTTATTAATGCAGTTTTTTATGCATTTCCTATCACGCATATTGATATTCTTCTTATTTGCGCGTAAATATTTGCGCATAAATTTATTCTTAGTATATTTAAAATTTTATTTATATTAGTCTTGAATTGGATCTCTCTCTCTCTCTCTCTCAAATTACCGGAATTGTTTTGAAATTAACAAGAAGAAGAATGACAGCCATACAATAGACAGAGAGCCTGTGTATTTATTTAAAAATTTTAATAAATATACAGGCTTTAATAAGTTTAGTTAGAATTCTTGTTAAAATAACGACGTATTAATATTTTTGTCTATCAATTTTTGATATCTCATTCTACATTATTATGTAAAATATCTCTACAGAGTTACTAATTAAAGACGGGGTTACTCGTATCTTTCTGAAAAAGATGGTACAACTGTACTGCTTTATACGTTTTTAATTTAATGACGTTATTAGCTCTAAAAGCGTCAAGAGCAATTGTAACGTTTATTCTGAGCAAATGAAAAAGTGAGTACTTATATAAATATTCTAGGAGTTATACACGAATATAAACCGTGTACATCCCGGCTCTTCGATAATCGCGATAATCGCGATATGCTTTAATCTTTATCTGACATTCTCTCAACGTCATCATTATCTCGTCAAAAAACTAATGTTAATTTACATAAGCGCAAGCGCCGTTATTGTGGTGATAGGATTTATATTTGCATTCCGCTAACTTTTACATAACAAGCAAAAATAGCTGCAATTAAGAAATATTATTCTATTATATAGGTAGTACTTATCTGGAATTTTATAGAATAATTATCGATAATTTTCTACAAATTTTGATAATTGTGATTATCAAATTAAATTATACAATGTATTATTAAGATCTTTATTTAAGAGATTAATACTAACCGCTCAAATAATCATTGTATATGTCATTATCCTCTATTACTTCTAATGAGCTTGTATCATAGACATACATATAATAGACTGAACTACTATTATTAGAGAGCTGTAAACAAGATCTAAAGAACAGAGATATATGCTTGCTGGGATTGCTTTCCTTGTCTCTCTACCTTTCCTTCTCCCTACCAACTACACAATTAGACAAAAAAGCATCCCAGCAAGCATATTAGATCTTATCTACAGCTCAATGTTCAGTCTATTAATTATATGATATACGTCTATGGCCTGTATCTACTGCCTGTAATCCAGGCCTGTAATCCGAACACATACTATAAATCTTACCTATTCGAGTGTTCTAGTGTTTTAGAACGCGGAACCTAAATTATTGAAAAATTTAAATTAAAAGGGGCCAATGACCGAACAACAATAGTTGTTAAATAATTTATTTATTTATTTGCATATGTACTATATCTATAAATAAGTAGATAATTTAAAATAATTAACTAATAAATTACTGTTTTATTATATTTGTAATAATAAAATAACTAAAATTTTTTTTAACAATTGCAATCTTTTAGTTTATAGCAAAAAATATTAAATCTATCGCGTGTTTATATGTATATCTAAATATCTGCAAAAAATTTAATATTTAGTTTTAAATATCTTAGCAATTAAATTTTATCTTAAATTTTAATGTAAAAATCTACTTAATTGATAGTAATTAGCTAATTCGTTTTTACTTTTTAATTTTTGTTTTATGTATCTAACCCTCTGATATAAAAAAAGTAACTCTTCTTAATAATTTAATATCTAATGTCTACTGTTCACATAAAGAGTGATTTCTAAAATATTTTATATAAATGACGAAGAACATGTATATAGCTTTTACATTTTCTTATATACTTTGCTAGTCTTAAGTAGCAATAGTACTATGCCTATATAGCTAGCAGTAAGTACGATCTCTGATATCTCTACATAGATAAAAAAAATATAGAATGTGTTTTTGTGCACAAAACAATATAGAGCTTCGAAGTAGGACCCCAGGGATAGATCCAATTATAGATTTTTAATTATACTTTTTATTATTTCATGTTTTTTTTGTTAATGTTTTGGTCCGTCTCTCTGAGAAGCGTGAACACGGTACCGAACACGGTAGATCTAATCGTTTCATGCGCGGCGCGAATGTTTTGACGCACTGATGTTTATTCATCTTTAATCGTTAAGTATAATCGTGCAAATCAATGGTTGATGTATCCTGTCTCAATGTCTCTCGATGCCTGTTTCACTAACGGCACCGGACGGTGCCGTTGAATCGCTGCTCGATGCTGTCCTGCCTGACACCTTATATGTCCTCATGGATGTTTTCGATGTCTTCCTTCTTGCATCGTCCTTGTGCACTGCCGTCTTGCTGCACGACTTCCGTCCAACAGTTTCAAAGGGTGAGTCTCTTATTTTACGCTTCTACACATCTCCATTTGATTTGCTTAATTATTTATTAAAATATATTTTATTTATTTTAATTTTAGTTTACTTATATAATACAATATATTTAATGTACATAGTACGTTTTATATAAATTTAAAGATTTGCTGCTTGCGAAGTGTCGACATCGTAAGTATATATCGAAAATAAGTGTTTTGACGCTGTTAATAATTCCGTGATTATAATATTCATGTTATAGTTTTTATTTAAACTAATATAAATAAAATTTTAATTTGTTTCATCATTAATATTTTCAATGTTTATTAATTGAACGCAAGCTACGTATTAAAATTAAATAATGTCAACAATTAATTAGAGAAGATATTATTTTCGGTCGGGCTTTGGATCTTGGTAGCTTAATAATAATATTTTTGTGTGAATTTTGTACATTTTTTCTAACTCATTGTCAGTAAATTGCGTGCCGATTATGTAAGACATGTAGTTATACATATAATATTAATAATATCAAATTTTCAATGAGATATAATTAACAACATAAACAATTCAAATTGAATAAGTAATATTTATTTCGCCAACTAATAATTAACAATTAAAATCTTTTTTTTAATTGACTCAATTGGCTAACGTTGCATGACAATACGACCATTGGTTTTGGTTCGATTATCGTCAAGACATTTCGATCATGGATTTTGGTTCGTTGGTGTAATTTTGACGCTTATATATATAAAATATAAACATCCTATTTAAATAATTTTAATTTTATTGCGAAAAATATTACCTCAGCCAGAGTTCGAACCTGGAACCTCCCGCAATCCAATCGACACCACACGGATTATATACAGTACCGTGCAAAAGTTTTCGTACTTTTGATTTTTTTGACTTATATTAACTTGCTTTTACGCCATTTGACGCATCTTTGTGAAGAATGATTGCAGAGCGATGTTTAAAAAAGCGTTTTAAAGCTTAAACTCGCAACTTTCGAATGCTTCAAGGCTCGTTTGGATAATGCTAATACCGGCGGCAGAATACAGTTTTTTAGAAAAAAGATCTTAAAATGCACTACTCACTTAAAATCATCATAGTTCAGTGAAAAAAAATAATAGCGTAATGATTAGAAAAGCATTTTAAAGAGGAAATTTTATGTTTTATGATACAATCAATAAAATTTGGAAAATGAATTTTGTTCTCCCTGTGCATACCACCAAAAAGTTGAAGTTGTTTCTTCAATTTTGCAAGGTCCATTTTAAATTACCGCTGTTTGCAGTAAAATCTTCGCAGAGAAACGATCCTTGAAGCATTTAAAAGCTGAAGACTTGGGCTTTAAAAGCGTTTCTCTGTGAAGATTTTACTACAAAAGGCGCTAATTTAAAATAGACCTTGCAAAATTGAAGAATAAGTTTCGACTTTGATGACGTGCACAGGAAGAACGAAATTTATTCTCCAAATTTTATTGATTGTATCATAAAATATAACATTTCCTTTTTAAAATGCTTTTTTAATCATTACGCTACCATTTCTTTTTACTGTGAGTTATGACAATTTAAAGTGAGCAGTGCATTTCAAGGACTTTTTTTCTAAAAAAGACTGTATTCTGCCGCCGGTATTAGCATTATCCAAATGAGCTTTGAAGCATTCGAAAGCTGAGAGTTTAAGCTTTAGAACGCTTTTTTAAACATCACTCTGTGATTATTCTTCACAAAGATATGTCAGATGGCGTAAAACCAAGTTAAAGCGGCCCATCCACGTACGAGTTTGGCTCGCAAGTCCTGCTCGGCTCGGTTTCTACTCGTTCGTGGGTGGTATGTCACGAGCCGGGCTCGGCGTCCGACGAGCCAAGTTTCGGGACTATTTGGGACTTTCGGGAGTGTGTGTGGTGAAAAAGGTTCGAGTCCGGCTCGCGAATCAAGCTCGCCTAGTCGGACTTGCGAGACAAACTCGCAAAAAATCAAAAGTACGCATACTTTTGCACGGTATTGTACATAAACAAGCGTCAAAATTACATCAATGGACCAAAATCCATCGTCGAAATGTTTTGTGAATAATCAAACCAAAATCAATGGTCGTATTGTCATGACGTTAGCCAATTGAGTCGATTAAAATAAAGATTTTAATTGATAAACAATTCAGATAATAAATTATTTTAATTTCTTAAAAAATATATTAATTCAAAAGTTGTTACTTCAAAAATAAATTAATAATGATTATAAATATGAAAATATGAAAATTCTGCCCTAAAATTTGTATCTTAAACATCATCGATTTTATCGTAAAAATGTATTTTTAACGTGATTAATGGTGAATGTAAATTACTTTAGAATATATGATTTAAAAATAGAATAACATCATGAGCGTAATAAATGCTTCCAGTCAGACATAACACTATCCCAATATTGAATAGTATTTACAGTTTGGATCGCGTGACATGAAATCCGAGAGTATAATATAAAACAACACACTCTATCATCTCTTTCAAACGACTTATCTCTGACTTTCAAGGAACTGAAAATCGGTAAATAACATTCGAGAGAGCCGAGCTTTTCTCCATAAAAGAGCTGCATACGTTAGCGACGTACTTATATATATTTTTCTAGAAAAATTGTCGTGCATAAATACGATTATTTATTAATATATGACACAAAATATGATATAAATTAACTTAATTTTAATTTGTCTTAAAAAAACAAGTCTGTTTATTTAGTCGAGCTCTATTATCTTTATGTCGATGACACGCCTCCCAAGTTGTCGTGTTGTCCCCAAGCGACATTCGTTAATAAGAGGCGCACGGTGCCGAAATGTAGCATCATATGCAGAGGCGTTGGGACGAAATAATTAAGTGTTAACAATGTTGCAGGATTGTCAAGGGATTTCCGCCAGTTTCGCCCTTCATTGGAGTCTCGCCAACCTTGTGCTATCTTCTCAAGGAGAAGAAACCTCTTTGTTGCCTTCAGCTGGCTCAGGTATATCCGGCTCTACGGACGATTCTCTAGAAAATAAAATTAAAAATTATGAACGGAATTGTATTGACTTCTTTGACATTTCATTAGGTGTGCCAACATTGCAGTTATAGAAACGCGAAAGAGTACAATTGGCAGAACAAGACCATTATACTAGCAGCGGATTATGCTAGCAATGGAATTTATAACTTTATAATACCATTGAGGGCACATTTTAGGTATTTATTACATCAATAATGCTTTAATATATAATTATTTAATAATAAACATTACAGTTTGTGTTGTTCACTTAATTTTATAAAATTGCTTTTATACGTAATTACCGCAATAAGCAGAAATCTCGTCATCGATATTGATGTGTAACAGTTACAACTTTTTAATTACATTGAAAAAATGTGAACACTATATAAGTAGCATTAAAACTTTAGTAGTGTTATACATAATTTTGTAATTTTTTTAGTTTTTATAATTTTATTATAATTAAATAAAATAATTATTGTAGTTATTACTTATTATAATTAGTTATTTTACTAACGTTATTTAAATGTATATACTTTTTAGTCACCTTAAAACTTTTCATTAGTTTAAAAAATATTCAATGATTTCAAACATCTCAAATATTTTTTATAATTATATAGCGTCCTTTAAAACCAATTTTAACTTGGCCTAAAGTCGTTTACATTTAACTGCATTTTTAATACAAAATATATTTTAACAACTTAAATGTAGTTTTATAAATGCGCGCGCGTGCGTCTTTAAGAGAAGAATTATTTTAACTATATTTTTAAAAATCACATGTGACTTCAAAAACGGTGGATCGTAATCACAGAGCACGCTGTTTTTCACTTACCTAACATTGTTAAATATTTCATATTACCTATATTAAGGTGTTAAAAGAGATGTCGCAAATTAAAGCTAAAAAAATTAATTAAGTGACGTAGATGTGAGGAGGAGCGATCAATTAACAAGCAGGAACATTTGCCAGGTCGAAAACATCATTGAATCCGATCATCCTTTTACTGGAGAGAAAACCGGAAATCGCGTTTCTCGACGCAGTGTCCTACTTTCCGTTGGTTTACTGGATGCGCGGTTCCATCGACTGTTTAGACGACCTTCTGCGGGCTGGTATCACTTTAGCTGAAAACGTCGTAGTCGTAAACAAGGAACTCAACAATTCCGCCGAGGAGGACACCCTGGCTGATTGTAATACAATCGTTGCGGTTCAGACTATGTTTAAGTGAGTATCGTTACAACAAAAATTATCTGGCAGGAAATATTTCAACCATAAATTATAACTTAAGCCTATGACTGTGCCTCAGTTGCAAAAGATATTTTTATTGCTATTTAATTTAAAGTAAATTATTTTAATATGATATTCTAATCTTTAAATATATGGTTTATTTTAATACCTCCTTATTATTATAATGTAAGAATAATGTAAAATATATATAATGTTTACAATATCAAATTTATACTATTAAATTATCGGATTCAATATTAAAATTACTATTTAGAAAATCACAAGATTATAAAAATTTTTATTTTAAAGAAAATAAAATTTAAGATGCATTGTTAATAATGACAAATATAAGGAGGAAAATTATCAATAAAATTATATATTACATTCTCATTTTTTATGGGATTATTTTTTATTTTGTTGATAGATTCTTTCCAAGCATAAAGAGCATAACAGAATTGTCCCAGTCGAGCAATATGCGTTTCATGCAGTTCCGGGCACACGACAAGTACGCTTTGCATCTCAGCAAAATGGAAAAGGTACTCAGTGCTACTACCGATGACAACTACTCCGATGAGCCTCCGATGGGCTCTCCGGTAACACGATATCACTCATTCTCCAACCTCTGATTGATTGATTGTTGAATTGATTGATCGATTGACTGCTAAATTCTAATGTTATCGTCGCTCTCGTGTCGTTATAATATTCGTGGTACTTGATCCAAAAATACTATATCACACAATCATAAAATTAATATTTTTGCGCAACCCTATGTAAAATCTATGATTTACCAATATCGATATTGAATGATAACAAAAAATGCACTTTCGCGGCTTGAACTTATAAAACTATTTCTTCCATATTTCGTCCTACTTCGCTGTTTTCCGGCATGGCTTTTATACAAATCTAATTTCGGCGGATGCAGCGTTCGAGGTTGCGGCAAACTTAAAAAGACGCTTCCCGAGATTTGCGATCGCCGGCCTCGTAAAGCCGCACCGTTGGAAGCGGAAAGAAATTACGACGGTAAAGTCGCTCCGCGCGGAAATCACTTTGCTCTAAGTGCTGCTTTCCGCATGCACCCTCGTCGCGCCGCTTGTCAACTTTACCAACGCCATCACATCTTTACTTTATTCTTTGGTCTGCAATATTGACACAAAAGAACCCGAGAGAGAGTTTTTTTAAAAAGAATTCTAAGGAGGATAAAGTGTAGCGCATAATTACATTATAACTTACACTGTAATTAATTATAAATTTGTTACATACACGATCACAATTATAAACTAATTATAAATAGTCATTTCTAAGAATGTGTATACGTATATTGATTAGAAGTACTGATGTAGGTACGTGGTCAATTTTAAGATAGGAATTCTTTTACAATAATTACATATTTCACGAGATATATCTTAGAGAGCGATGAGAACATGGAAAATGACTTTATAACTTTATGAACAACATTTTACAAGTAGCCGCTTATGAACCTATAGGTATCGATGCATAGGTTACGATGGACTGCACTCTAATTGCACTCATATCGATAGCTATTCCTTAGTACTCTTTAATCTTAAATTGGATGTTATAGCATGGTGACTCATGCCTTGAAATTGATGCCGCTTAATAGATTAGAATCCTTGAAAATATCATATTCATTTTCTTCGCCTTTCTGCACAAACATACACATTATTTTATTTTCCTGTATTATATTTAAAGCATGACACATTTTTAGTCAACCTGCATTACCTGATAATTATCCGGCATTCTTTATAATACCTATACAATACATTGAGTGTTGTGCAAGATGTGTAACACGCGTGTTCTTTCAAAAATTATGTTTTACATAACAATTATCTATATATGTATATGAAATTGTTTCTTATCATCAAGTAGGGGGATGAATTATTAACTATGCGTAACACATAATACGTTTTTTGGATCGAGTTACGTATATTGTTATAGAATAACTTTAATTATGTTATTATCTACGGTTTAGAAAAAACTAATCAACGTAATCTATCTATATCTTTTTACCAAAACAATTAATATTATTATATGCGACAGTATTTGTTTTAGCTTCGTGCTACGTTGCATGATGCGATGCGATATGCCGGATGCTCGAAAATTTCCAATATTTAAAATATTTTACATTATTTAAATTATATAAATATATATAGATAGATATTAAAATCAATCCGTCACAAATTTTAGTATTTGAATCAGAATTAGTTGGAATTATTAAGGGAGGAAATGAAAAAACTATTACTGCCCACTATTATATAAATCAAGTACACACATTTTGTATAATTATGATGTGTATCATACATCGCGTTGGGTAACAGATTTTTTTATTTGATATACTTTGATAATATCACGTTACAGATTACTAGAGTATGAATGTCAATTAAATAAACATTTTATGATATTACTTTATTTTTTAAACAATAATTTACTTTTAATATTTTATTATTTATGATATCAATATATGGTTTTGGAATTACAAATGCTTGCGTTTGTTTACTAGAAATATTGATTGGAGCACTTAAAAATTGATAATGTTATTCCATGCCTGACTGAAAATGTTGATAAACTCGGAATGTATTTAAATGAGAAGAGAAAAATGTTTGTGTACATTGGGGGAGGCCGGGAAATGTATGAGAGTTCGTAACAGATTTTAGGAGCGATTGTTTGCAGCAGCCAGAAATATTATCTATAAATAAATAAAATTGACGGTTGATAATGTTTGCAGAGAGAAAAGGAAAGAGGATCTCACATATCGTACATGTTTCGATTGCCGTTCGCTGCCGGTAGTGTCTTCAGCGCCTCGATGTTAGATACTTTGCTTTACCAAGCGTTCGTCAAGGATTACGTGATAACATTCGTAAGATTGTTACTGGGAGTAGATCAAGCGCCAGGATCTGGATTCCTCACGTCGGTGAGCAATTATTTAAGATATATCTCACATTAATATGAAATTGTTAATAACCGACAAATATGGCAAATGTTTAATTCTTTTATGTTTATTACTTAATTTCTTCGATATATTAATGATAATTACAGTAATTACTAAAAATTTATCCTTGTAAGCCATTTTTAAAAATATAAATATGAATATATAATTAAAATAAATATAAATAAATAAAAAAAATATAAATAAAGCCAATTACAATATTTAGCAATTTATTTAGTCAATTTCTACATAGGAATTATAAAGAATTCTACTATATTTCTGTTTACTATATGTACTGTGTTATTATATTGATACTATGTTATTATATTGATATTACTATATGTTATTATATTGATATTATTGGTGAACGCGATAAAAACAATTGCAGATGCGTATAACTAAGGATGACATGTGGATAAGAACGTACGGCAGATTGTATCAAAAACTTTGTTCGACCACCTGCGAAATTCCAATTGGAATATACAGGACGCAGGACACTACAGTATCTGACTCCTCACATGTAAGTATAACTTCACATTTCTCATCTAGGAAGAAATATAGTCGAAGTAGAGTTTGTTACTTGTACTTTTTATAAAGACAGGAAATATCGTTGAATGGCAGCTGTGAGTAGCGCATGGTTGGTGCTCTCGCTCCTTCTTTTGATTTCGTTTCCTGCCCCATTTCTTCTCGTGGCATATTTCTTGGCCTAATCCTGCCGCGCATAAATAACGATCCGGAACCGTTGCATCTTGACGAACTAACTGTCATAGCACGTTATCTCCCCAATTCATTGGTTTTTGCGTCTTTAAACTTGCATCGTGCTAGGTTTAGTGTGCTCGATTGCGACGCAGTTTTTGTTTAATTTCCGGCGTATAAAATACAGTAACAGAAAATAGAATCTTAATTAATAGTTACAATTTGATATATCGTATATGTATATGTATATATATATATATATAAATTGTACCTTTATAGAAATTTAATACTGTAAGTAATTATTTGGCTAGTGATCAATTACTTATATTGAGTGTATTATAAAAGTACTGTCAATAGTGCTTTTAATATTCAAAATAAGTAATTAATCACTAGCCAAATAATCACTTATACTTATACAGTATTAAATTTCTACTTCTAGGGTAACGTGTATGTTTTAATAAATAAAATTCTTCTATACGAAAGCAAAGACAGTTTACATTGATGTTATAGTTAAAAATATATAGGCCGTTTCGACAAATACAATACAAAGCGCTCGTTTGATCGAGCGTTAGTGTCTTCAGCGAGGAGCACTTACTTCGATGGAAGAAGTCGAGCGGGCGATTCGATCGATCTAATCGTTACATCACAGCAACGTGCTGTACTCGGACGCGAAACACGGCGCGACATTGTGCGAAATCGCGGCATCGGCGATGCGCTATCATTAGTAAGGGTAGAATTGCTTGTCGTTTCAACAGGGCGACTCAGACGCGGAAAGCGACGCCGGCGTCGGTGTGACGTACAAGGTGCGTCATTCGGCGGCAGCTTCGTGCCTTGCGAATTGCGCCACCCGCGACAAGGGTGCATCTGCTGTGAGTAAAACGTCGACGTGGTGGCTGTTCCTTCCTTCAGATTGCTTTGTATATTTCTACTTCATTCTCTATTCTCGCCTCTATCTTAATTATTATCGCTCTGCCTCTTCACATCTTTCTCTTTCTCTCTTTCTCACTCACACCCTGTTTGATGGACGTCCAGATTCGTCTACCGCAGCACAGCAGCGCATGCAAAACGTTATATCCCCGAGATCGATTATACTCACATCAGGAATTTTTGAACGTCTTCGCGGAGCCGAAGATATTATTTTTATGTATTGTTTAAGATTTAAGATCAATCGATTGTGGCGTTCAAATGATATCGAGAAGGTGGCTATGTAACAGTGGGGTGGTAGTGGTGGTAGCGGTTCTTGTATAATAAATACCGTAAATTCCGCACGCGTTAAACCACTTGTTGCATGTAGTGAAGATAAAATGCACATATTTGTCTAATTGACTTTATTACGTTTGATAATTCACACATTGAACATTAATTAACCGATCTTTCAAGCTTGTAAACCTACATTTATATTAGCGAGTAATACTGAAATCACAAGATCACGTCAGAAAGCATTAAAATCTAATGCTTGTAATATTGTAATGCAAAAAAATCTTTTATTTGCATTACAATGTCTTATATTACAAAAACTGCAATTCTTTACTTTATCTTGCACTTTATAAAGAGTACATAATTTCAAGTGCACAATGCTGATGTCACTACTTTATTATACGAAACTATTCCAGACAGCACACATATCCCAAATCGGGGCATAAGTGCTGGTCTACAACCTTGCTTTGAGGGTATTTAAGCTCTAAGCCGTAAGAAATTGACCAATCACAATCAAGTATTCTCCTCAAATTCAACTGTGATTGGTCAATTTCTTACGGCTTAGAGCTTAAAGCACATATTGTAGACCAAGACTAAGACGTCTTAAAAACATCTTTAAGACATCTTTTAGACATCTTACAAAATGATGTCTAAAAAAACATTTTAATAACGTCTTTAAGACGTCTTATGTCCCGATTTTGAACATGGTGTTGTCTGGGTATGATAAGAGATAAGGAAATATAACTGATGTTATTCTGGTCACCTCCTTGATGTTATCGATCGTCACAACAGAATATTTCTCAGTGAGTGCAGATTTATGCTAATATTTTATCGTCTCTTTCATATACCGCCAGTATTCGGTGAGTCTTGGCGATGAGGCACGCGACAACCACGCGCAGCAAATTGAACGGGCGGAGATTGCGAACCTGGTGCGCTCGCGGATGGAATCGCTGAACCTGCCGGTCGCGGACTATGACGACGTATCAGAGAAGCGTAATAGCCTTTCTTACGTGATTATCAATCCGAGCTGCGATCTCAAACTCGAGGAAGGCGACATTGTTTATTTGGTGCGGCCCAGCCCGTTCTCTGCGCAGAAGACCTTCGAACGGCACAACTCCCGGCGCAAAAGTAACATCAGCTTCTGCTCGGCGCAACTAGTATCCCAGATGAGCGCAGCGGTCGCAGCCGCAGGTCTGCAGACCGGTGGTCCGGGTAGTCGTCGCGGTTCCAGCATAGGTCTGGCCAGGGCACCACCCTTGGGCACGACTAAGTCGAATTCACTGTCTCTACCCGATAGTCCTACCGTAGCCGGCACTCTGCGCGGTCGCTCGAACTCGTTGCGGGTCGTCGACGATATCCTGCTGAGACGTAGTAATTCCCTGAGGCAGGGTCTGACCGCGATGACGACCAGGCGAAAGAGTAGCCTGGAGGACATCGGTCTGGGTGCGCTTTCACATCCCTCCAACCACAACTCGATCAAGATCGCCTTGAACGGCTCGATCGGCCTGGAGGTGACACCGCCGGAGGAGGGCTCGCAGGCTGGCGGCGGTGCTAGCAATACCGGTATCCTCGACGTGGGTCTGCCCTCCATGCCGGAACTTAACGCGGCCTTGGGACCCAGTCTCGGCGCGGGCCTCGGCGGCTCTTTAGGTGGTCTCTACGACTCACCTTCTCTTCAGTGTCCGATGGGCTCGCCCTGCCAGTCGCCGCAGATGCAGAGTCCCGCACATGATCCACAGCACATACAGGGGACAATAGTATGATATAACCTAATGTGGGGACGCAGGCTCTCCGGCGTGGCACGAAATAAGTCAAAGAAGTGGCTGTAGCGTTCCCACATGGCGTTTAGGGCTGGGTGACATCAAGAACGACACCCTTACGATCATAATGGATCAGTAGAGGATATTTGAGCAGAGTATTTCGTGGGACTGACCAAGCCGGATGGATGAGACGGCTGGAGAGCAAGGTGTTTCGATAAAATTAACATCGGGCTGATAACTATTGCGAGTGTCAGGGGATATTTTGCAATAGGTAAAGTAAGTTGGGATGAGATTACTTCAACAAGTTTAACTTATTGTTAGTTCTGAATCTGTACAATTGGTTTCTATATTATTCCTCTTATAGTTCTCGTAGTCCTCAAGTGTAAATACATAAATTTAAAATAAATTTAAATTTACAATAAATTTAAAACGTTTTATTGCAAGTGAATAACTCAAAGTTATTAATGCAATTTGTCGATATTTATTCGCATAATTTAAATTAATTATTGATCTTTGATATTCGTAAAAATAAATTTTTATGAAATAACGATTTAAATTACACACTCCTTTATTTTAGATTAATATTGTTGAATTACTCGCACTCCAATTTATAGTAACACTTTATCTTTGTTTCGAGATAACGTGATTTATGCATAATTCGTGGACCTAAACGCAGGTATATCAAATCGTAACTGTGATACGTCAGATCTATTGATCCTCTGAGAGTATCCTTTCTAATTTTGAAGGATCTCGTTGGAGATTTCAATGCTACCACGATTGTTAATGCAGAATCGCGTCAAAAACTAATATGCGTTATTTTGTTATTAGAAGACGATGTAACTAGGTTACAAGCTTCAGATTTTGGTGTACCTTACTTTTATAATTCATACTAATAGTAGTTACGTTCTTAAAACGTTTTGCTCTCTAGGTCGCCTCTAGCGTACCGACATCCGTGTTTATGACTTCATTGAATAGGCAGTAAATCGTATAAAATTAATGCGAAATGGCACTTCAGAAAAGCGTTTTGCGACTGACAAGCATATATTTTGAATCACCTGCGATCTAAGCGTACAATTACAATACGAATTACTGCAAATTAATATCACTTTTTTATTTATGTGATTTATGGAATCAGTTTGGAATTTGAAAAATGCTTTGTTCAAGTTGAAAATTGTAAATTGTGTTTATTTTTTATGTTTTTCTTTGACAAGGAAAAAAAACTAAATTAACCATAGAACGTCTGCAAGTCCTGCCGATTTTACCATCCTGGGTGTACTACATCCAGTTATTTTGAACTATCAATATCTCTTTGGAAAATAGATATTTTTTAATTTAAACTCCAGAATGTCAGAACGCGCCTGTATTATTGTATTTACGATTGACGTTAAAAAGAAATTAATTTCGGAAAAGCCCGAATAGAATTTTCTAAACTCCAAAAACGCTATTTGTTTAAAAAGATCACAGTTTTTTTAACGCTGTATCGTATAAACGGAATAATCACTTACAAGTATGTTAAAGATAAAGGATGTAACTTTTCAGAAAAAATAAGAATTTAAACGATGATTTTCTTTAAAAGAAATGTCTAATCACACATGGATAGCACATCCAAAACTAATTTCAATGCATGGCATCCCCTACATTTATTAAACGACAGATGAGGATGCGCAGCATAGAGAATTATAAAGGGAAAAAACAGAAAGTTTACCCTCCAATTCTAATCCTCCTATCTTTTATTATTATATAGAAACGTTGGGCATTTCAATAACAAGCATGGGTGTGCTAAACTTATAAGTGTGGCGTTCTAAAATTAATTAAAAAATTGATTTTTTTAATTTATATAATTATCTTATTTACAATTAATAATTTTTTAATTAAAATTACAATTCATAATAAATGCTTGTCCGTCGTGTACTTCTCATACATACATTCTCGAGATACAAAACGAGAATACAACAGGAATGTTATATAACCATACACTTATATAAATAGACTGGCCCCTGCCGTAAGAGCACGCGTGGGAAAGTAGACGGTGCAGACATAGCCTCACTGGTGGTCCTCTCTCTTTCTTCTAATCGCTTGGTGGGGATAGAAGTCTAGACTAGTGGGGACTAGTGGGGAATAGCCCGGCTCTAGACTTCTATCCCCACCAAGCGATCAGAAGAAAGAGAGAGGACCACCAGTGAGGCTATGTTTGCACCGTCTACTTTCCCACGTGTTCTCTTACGGCAGGGACCGGTCTATCTATATAAGTCTATGTCTATAACATACTCCTCGATTCTTACCTAGCGTCGCGCTCAGCGGTCGAGCGTGAATAATTTTATAATAGAGAAAATTTACGGCGAGAAAAAGTCTATTATATATATTACAGGGATACGATGTATGACCATTTTATTCATATCACGCGAGAGTGCCGCTCACGCGGAAATCATCATTATATCCTACGTAAATAGGAGGAAGAGTATTTTAGAAAGATTTAAGTGCTTAGAACACGTGTGTATATTATATCATGACTTTTCGCGTGACTAATAAATCGTCAATGGATTTTAATGTCGAATCGCAGGACGATTGTCGACCTTCGTGACGACGCCGAGATTCACGGCCGATATTTCAAACCAATATAGACAAGAAAAGTATCATGAAAATTACGTGATAGACGAAAATCGATCGTAAATGAATCACACGAAAACTATTACTACTATATATTACCTTCTTCTTCTTCTACTTAATTTAATCTCGTATTAGTTTCAGTGTTTCGTGGGTATTGTCCCAAAAGTCAGTTATCGTTAGCGAGTGAGTACAATTGTTCTCGCTTGATAATTCAACAATTCGTTCAATTAGTTAGTTAAATTCGAGTTGTCGTTCGCGACTCAAGACAAGTTGCACCGACTGGATTATGGTTATCTAACTGTGAATGACGTTTTTCTGATTTTTTCGAAGACTTATATTATCGTATGCATGGTGGTGTTAATAGAATACCGAATTTATAAAAAATTAAAGAATGTCCAAAAGATTTTTAAAAAAGTATTTGAAAGATGAATGATGAAAGTGTTGTCTGGGGGGACAAGATATAAGTGCAACACACACAGTTAGCCAGATTGGTGCAACCGGTCACAATAGAATCTAATCTTTGATGTGGAGCCGCAATCGTGACGCTCACAGCCAAATGCAATCGTTCGTTGACCAATTTACACTTTTCTTCGACCAATCGAGTCATATTATCGACTACCTGCTTCAATTTCAATATTGTTTTCATTATGCCTAGACAATTTGGTGCTATTAAATGCGCGAACAGAAATCTATTCCACGAAACTATTTTATAACTTTTTAGATTACTATTTTCTATTTTATCAATTTTCTTTATGTATAAGCATTCTAATAAAACGTTAAACGTTTACAATGCAAATGATAATTGTATAAAATAATACTTATAACAATAACGAAAACATTTGTTTGATTATAGTTGATATTAAAAATTATTAATTTTTAAATATTATTTAATTTTTGTAATTTAATCCATGATTGATTATGAAATAAAATAAAATAAGTTTTTATTATATTAATTTTGTTAATGCTTTACTTATACAAATTAGAAAACAAATTGTGTTGTCCACTCGATGTATTATACAGTAACTATGATAATCTAGATTTAATTTAATTATAACAATTAAAAATTGAAACAAAAGTTAAATACTTTCAAGAGCGCAAGGCATAAAATATAAAGCTGAAAAGTCGATTCGTGGAATAGATCAACTATGTTTCAACGTTAAAATAAATACGATAATTCTTTCGGGCGAAATCGAGATGAGATATGAGGCATATATCTTGAATGTGCTCTGCACAAAATCAAAATATAAAATAAGTAAGGCGCCATGTACTCCTTTCTCTCAGGCTTGCTTTACATCCGATTGATAATATCAGAATTATCGTATCATGTACATTGAATTATCGCATTTCCGTCGTTCTATTTAATTGAAGTAAAATCGGCCACTTTCAACATCTGGTCGCCCACGCATGTTTGAATTTTTAATTAAATTATTTAATTCTCTCTTTATCGCTCTTTTTTCTCCGTTAGCTCTTTGTTTTTTTTTTCTCTTCGATTAGCTGATTCCTTCGTTGGTGACATCTCGTAGACTTTTATACATAGATATCATGTGAGCGAATTATCTCTCAGAGAAAAATAACGAAGGATTTTTTATATAGTAAATAGAACAGATTTCTGCATTCCGAATATGAGGAACACAATAATCGCGACCTCGTTTCAAACAATAATCAACTTAGAGAAGCTCGGCAATTTTGAATAATTTTGCCGAGAAACGTATTTACAGAAAGAAGACCGCCCAAGTACAGTCGAATTATCGTTTTGACACGCTTTTATCTAAAATAGCGTTAGTAAGGACAAAAATAACGTCATTTATCATGTTACGAAACCTCCTATTTCCAATTAAAAGTTTATTGCTCAAGTTTCCGAGACTCTCCCTTGAAACTCTCTTTCCTTCCCTTTAAGGAAAAGTTCCGTTGCAGAATTTGAGAATACTTTCAAATGACACAATGTAATGGAATCTAAACTTCTTTCGTTTATGTGGGAAAAGTATTTTAATGGGAAGATTACCATTGTAAGATTGCAGAAATAAATTTATAAATCTAGGGATGCATCGAAGTTCACGTATCCTTACGATATTACCAGAACGAGTAAAACGATTATTCGGGGAAAATATATATACACTTACAATTAACTTATAGGAGCCCAATATAATGTGACCTGACTCTTCATAGCTGAATTCAATAATCCATAGAGTATCACGTTACAATTTAATGCGGTAAAGTCACGGCGATCTCTCGCAAGGTGCTTGCTGCTCTTGAGGAAGATTGTTCGAATTACGTCTCGAATGAGGGCGCGATCGATTCCGCGAAACTTTGCATGAAGCCCTTCTTACAATATACAAAAATTAAACTTGCGCATATAATTCTTGCACAGTGTAGAATAAGTATATCGATTTATCGTGCGTGCAACATGTGTTTGATTTTTCGAAAAACAAAACATTGGATTTGATTGAACTTTTATTTGAAATATACTCATTACATCTCAATTTATATTAAAAGACGTAAAATCCGCGAGAACGAAGAAAAAAGTCGTATTTAAAAACATAATTTATTGGTAGCGTAGAATTGGTAATTAATTAATCTGTAATATAACTCGATTATTTTTAGGGAATATATTGTTTATGTCTTTCCCGTAGCGAAATTTTCATAAAAGTTATTAACGATAGACAAAATACATAATTATTGATATTTATTTTTCTTGGTAATATTCACTTTTCTTGTTCAATCCAAATACTAATCAACATCCATGCTCGTCAATAATTATACTATTTCTTTTTCCATTGTTCAATATTTTATGCCAATTTTACTCACGTGTGGAATTTAAAGCTGTCTTGCTGATATAGAAATTATTTCCTACATTCGTGATGTAAAACTCGAAGAGCACAAGTTTGTTCTTAATATTTATAAAATCGCTTGTCAGTTCTCGTGCCTTTATAACGCGAGAGTGTGTCATCAAGCGTCCGTAAGTTTTCTGAAAGTTTTCGAATTTTAACTTTTCGCAAAATAGTATTTATACTAAACTGAATTTTCTGATAATTTAAATATATCTTTTACAGCCACACACGATTTGGTTCGTATTTTCTCCTAAATTTAATACGGTATTTAGATTGATTATTTGACACTAAATTCTGACACTGCTCACTTAACATCCATATCACCTTTAATTAATATAATATGAGAATCAAATAATCACTCAGCAATCAATCAGATAGTATTAAATAATAAATATGTGGTAAAAATGTGGACCATTATTCTTTTCTCTCGCGCATCATGATTATAACAACGTATGTTTAATTTTAACGATTATACTTCCTTATCAATGTTCATATCAAACATTTTATGCAGTGTGTTTACTTGTCTTTAAAGATATGTTTAAAATTAATCACATATTACTCACAAATTGAAAAGAAGATAAATACGTGCTTTGTTTTTGAAAAGTGATTAAATTACACTGTTTTTAATAATATTCACTCTCTTCCGCGTCTTAATTACGATTATTTCGCCATACTATACCAGTTTGCTGATTAAAAGTGATCATCTGATCATATTTGAAAGCGCGAATTTGTTTTTCAACTTGAAGAGAGGCGCATGTATTTTCTCGCGGTTGCACCGGATATCACACAAGTTCCTTCGAAAGTCTAAGCAAGAGCTTGGTGCACTTCGAATGAGCTCTCTTCGAATGGCGTGAGTCTTACTGAAGTGTCCAGCTGGTTCTTATGATAAGATTTAAATAATTAAGCATTCCTCGACCACAAATACAATTGTAAACGGCTGTACGTAATGTAAAATAATAAAAGCAGAAAACAGAGAGAGAAAGAGAGAGAGAATGTATCTATATGTATACATAAAAAAAATATATATATATATATGCGACGTTGTAACGCGATGCGTGCGATGTAAATTTATTATAAATAAATTATTATAAAGCAGTGAAAAAAGCATTTTTCAATAATATCTGTATGTGTTATTACAAAAGTTCTCGGTTCTATCTCGGTTATTATGTTATATTAATCAGAGTTACCGCTGATGTCTTTGTGCAGAATTTTATTTAGCACATGCATAAAAAGATTTCAAAGCGGAAAATATTGGCATTAAAAAAAAATTGGAAATTAGAAAGCATTAGAAAACGCAACATTCTAGAAAAAATAATGACTCTTAATTGTTTTTAAAGCTTTATTAATTAATAATGAATAATTAAATAATAACGATTGAATTTTTAATAATTAAATATTTTTATTGTAGATTGCATAAAATATTTAATTTGATTTTTTCTTTTCTGTCGCTTTCATTCCTTTTATAAAACATTCCTTCCCGTTCGCTCCTTTTATAAAATTATATTTATAAAATTGTATTTTAAATTAAAAATTCTATTATAATATACATGCATTTACGTCAAGAGCTCAAGATAATTATTTTAACTTCTGACAGATTATCCAATATTTTATTTTAAAAATTAATTACTTATTACTATTTGCTGAAGATATATAGAGGATACTAAGAATAATAAAGCCAAGAAGTTATAAATATGTGTACGTGGAATGTTTATTATACGTATATGCACAAGTGTCATATATACATTACATATACTACGCGCGCGTATACTTCATTCTTCTGCACGATACATAAATATAAGATTTAAATACATTATCGATAGAAATCTCGATAGAAATGAATCGAGCTAACAAACGCTCTTTACAGGCTTCAGTACATTTTCAGTGAACTGTCCTACTATATTACCCCTCGGATGGTAACATGCCACTACGACACATGTACCATCCCGTTTGGCCATAGCAATACCCATTTCGGTCGTGTTTTTCCAGACAATTTGCGTAAAATGGCCTGTAAAGAAAATAAAAATATTTTAAGTACACTTTATCTATATTTTGTTACAATTTTTAGTTCTTTAATATTTTATCATTTATGTATCAAAAATTGTTGAATAAGTTAATATTTAATTACGACAAATATTATAAATTTTACTATAGCAAAATAAATATGAAATTAAATTAATTATTTTAGGAATTAATTATTAATCTGTTTAGCACACTTTCTGTTATATGTATATTTCTATTCTATTAATTTTTCTAGTTGGTTATTTGAGATATTATTAAAAAGTATATGGAAATAATACGATACGTACATGTGTTGAGAACTTTCGGCTCAACGCCAAATTTATGTTCTTTTTTCTCGGAATACCACTTTGATATGACTTCACGTGCAGAAACGACCAGTTTAGGATCGGAACACTGCATCGAATAAATGTTTTCGCCGTACGGGGACGACGATTGAGGTATCAGTTTATTTGTGTTTAACAACGTGTTTGCCCAGGCCTACGGATGAATAAACATACATAACGCTCATATATACATAACATCTGATTTTTATGCTATTTTCTTTTTGGTCAGTTGTATCTAAAATACATTACTGCAGATAAAATTATAAAAAATTATAATATTGCGGTATATTCTAAAATTACCTTGGCAGCGGCTGTTAACTCCGAACTTAATCTTAAATCTGGTACACGATGTTTCCTTCGATATTCATTATGAACCAATAATGCCTCTTGCTGCCACGTTTGCTCGTCTATATAGTGTTGCTTTAGGTCGGTAAAATTAATTCGTTTTGCAGAAGCAGCATCCGCGGGTGAAAGAACATTCTCTGTGAAACTGCCTAAGAAATTCCCAGCGGGATTGTAATTGCACACAACATAAACCTCGCCATTTCGATTCCTAGCCATTCCCACCCCTAACTCAGTACTGTCCCTCCAGATCACTTGTGTGAAGTGACCAGTCTTCAATGTTGTAGGCTCCTTTCCGTACTGATGCTGAGCCTCTTCAGCATACCTACAACAGGTAAAAATTCCAACATATTACATTTAAATATGAATAATATAATTATTTTATTATATTAATAAAAATTGATCTGCAGTGGTGCAGATATTTATGTATTAAATATATTCTGCATAAAAATTTTAATTCATTAGTTTTAAGTACAAAAAGTAATTGACTATGTCAGGCAATTCAACATGAATAAAATGTAATTAAATGCTTAAAATAATAATTTAAAAATTAATAGATTTTTATCTTCTTTTGATTTGCACTTAATGTTGATGAAAATGTAGATATTGATAAAGAAAGAACAATATCTTTCTTCCATCATTATGTATCAATTATTCCAAATATGACTTCAATATTATAATATAATGTGGCAACCGTAACATAATATATAATATATACATTCACAATAAATATACGCGATGATCTTACCATTCATTCACCGGTTCTTCACCTCCGACAATAGTCTTTGGATTGGAGCTCCACATGCAATAGAGATTCTCTCCATAGTCAATGTTCGCCCTGTGTTCTAATCTACCTTTAGCTGCCAATATATTAGCCCAGTCTTGACTTGTCTTGCACAGCTGAAAATAAACCAACACCGTTATACATACATTTATCGTTTCCAGTTAAAGTTGTCATCAGAGATCCCTCCACGCTTCCAAGAACGAAGCAAGCATAAAAATCAGATTTCTTCGATTCTCGGAAGTTGCTCAGTGAGGGCTGCGACTTTATTACGATTTTATTGCAAAAGAAAGATCGACAGTAACCTGCTTGCTGAGTCGTAACGGCGGTACTCCATGCCGCGATCGGTAGAAATTATGCGTATCGAGGCAGACGTTTATAAATTCCTTCGGTGGTCCAGATCTGCGCACAGATGGTTTACGCGTATCAATCTTTGTTATCTACAACATATAGAGAGAGCATCGTATAACGGATTAAGATCAAAAAATAAATCCGCAGATTTGTTCGTAAAATTTATAAGTACCTATATCCAAAGATCATAGTTAGGCATATATTACACTTTATTATAGTAAAACTGCGTTTTAAATTTTTCAAACATTACATTAAAGATTCAGATTAAATTTGTTTATATTTGAAGATTTTAAAACTAAACATTTGTAAATTTCAAGCCAATTCATTTTTAATTAATAGATATAGAACATTTATGAATATGTATATCAATAGTATCATTATGTATCTCCCCGGCAAGATTTTGAGGACTTCAAAAATTCACAAAATATGCAAATGTTATCGTTTAATTACGAATTGAGTACAATGCCAACGAAGCAAATACATGGTAAGCAGTACAACGATGTAAATGGTAAAAGCCAGTGTCCTTAATAACTTAAACGCGGAACCATCTATAGGAAGAAACTGACCGGCAGAAACGATTTCCCATCGTCCTATAGGATCACGATCATCTGCTACACGATTAGGATGCCCATAGATAAACTTCTACTCGCACTTCCGTTTGCATGGCCGCTCGTTAAATTTCTCTTACATGCTGGGAAAATTTACCGAGTGTAATTAATGACTAAGGTATAAGTAATGAAGAAATAACGCACATTTAAAATATATAACTCCGATGATTAAATAAGAGATCGCAATCTGAAACAGCGATAATTATCGTGGGACTCAGACTGACGATAGCTTCAGAGTTTTTCGACAATCATCTGTTTAATTGTCTATAATTTGCACGTAGGCGGTGACTTAATAAATTGGACAAAAAAGTAAGCAATATTGGATGGTTAAATCCGTTAAATAATGCCCAATAAACTTTAAAAATAAAAAAGAAAAAGTATACGCTAAGTACATAAAAAATATTTAAACCTGCGTGCATCATTAAATAAAGATTTAATAGTTCAAAAATAGATATAAAATCAATTTAATTAGCCAAATACTACTAACAAGGAGATCCACGGAAGTGTCTCCCTCCTATTTTGATGAGCTTTTAATATGTTGTTTTCTAGACAAAAATAAGGGACACTTATTTTTTCATACGTGCTCATCATACGCATGTTTAGGGGGTGAAACACCCCTTCGGAAAGAATCGGTTTTTCTCTTTCGGGCCGAATATCTCCGAAATTATAAGAGATAGAAAAATTTTCCAAAATGGAAATTAAATGTCTTAACTTTGAAATTATGATAAAAAATTTTTATAGCGTGTGTACAGAGGCGTTTGTAATTATTTCTCAAAAATGATTTATCGTAACATAACTTTCTTATATGGTTAAATTTGTAAGGAAATAACCTTTTATTTGGTAATAAAAAAATTTTTAAATTTTGATAAAATTTTTTGGTGGAAGTTTAAAAATAAAATATATTTTTGTCATTATTTCAAAGTACTTTTCAAGCCATTTAATTTCCATTTTGGAAAATTTTTCTATCTCTCATAGTTCCGGAGATATATATATTCGGCCCGAAAGAGAAAAACCAATTTTTCCGAAAAGGTGTTTTACCCCCTAAACATACGTATGAGCACGTTTAAAAAAATACGTGTCCGTTATTTTTGTCTAGAAAACAACATATTAAAAGCTCATAAAAATCGGGGGAGACTGGTTCCGTGGGTCTCCTTGTGAAACAAATGTAAATCTCAAAATATAACATTTTTTACTACATATGTTTAATTAATAATGTTTTATTTTATTTTTCTGTGACTCTTTTGTGATTTCAGGCAATAAATTCTAATTGTAAGTCATATAAAACAGACCTAAAATCAAAATAAAGTATAAAAACTTGGCATGCCCGGGTCGCATTTAACCGGGTCAAAAAATTATTATATACAATATAATAATTTATGATCATTTCTTTTTGAAAAATTAAAAGATAAATAATAAAAAGTAAAATTGTAAAATTATATAAAAATAAAATAATTGTTGCATATGCATAATTAATTATATAATTATAAGTTAATAATATACATAATCAAAAAAACAATTTTCTGATTGCTTCTGTAGAAGAAACGAAAGGAGGAGAAACTGCTAGATTAAATAAAATTCAAACAAGTTCCTTCAATTACTAGTTATTAGTGCCAGATAGTCGGCTGAAAACTTAGCGGTTATTGAGCTCGCTCTTTGATGAATATACATCAGTTCGCGCTACAAATCGCCTGGCCGTTTTATGAGCAAGGCCATTAGCGTAAGTGCAAAAACATCCCGCGCCTATGAAGAACAAGTCCAGCGAATGAGAACGCGACGACACGCGCGCGTGGAAAATGGAGCGGAAAAATCGGTTCCGCAAACGCGCGAAGTGCAATTTGAACCTTTGACAGATTATAATAGTCATCGCGTGAGCCGGACGATCGTATCCCAAATGATCTACCGGTCACTTAAGCGATGTAAACGGTGACTCTCGAAAAAGGAGCGATCCTGAGTCATCGCGAGGTGGCAATGCACCTTTCCGCAAAGCACATGATGTTTAGGCTCCTTTCACACTGCACGCAAAGTCACATGTAGCGAAACCAGTCGTCGAAGAGTTACGCTTTCCAATTGGCTAATTTACCAAGTAGGTTGAAACCAAAAGACTCTTAACATAAAGAGATTACGGTAGATCGATTGATGAAAAATTAGCCGAAGAAATCGTCTAAGTTCAAAAATCAATTAGCGCATATTTGCCTCTAATCATATATAAACATCTTACTTGAAATATGTAGATAAATATGTCGATTCTTTTCTAGACTCATCCAGTATTGCTATCCGATATAATTGTACCAAAAAATCTCAAGAATCAGACAGAAACAACTATTTATTTCTACATAAACTTCTTATCGCAACGCGATTTATCTTCACGAGAAAGAAAATTTATTTACGATGTAAATCTCTAGACTCTTACAAAGTATAACATTTTTTAAACGCGTTTAGATCATCACGTAGTACAAGTAGCACGATCTAATTGCTTATTGCGTTGCGTTGCAATATTGTTAGCACGATCAGCAATTTGCCTCGTGATACTATCTATCTTTCCTTTATTTATATATGTGCAACGTAAGCGTTTGAGTTGTGCATTTGGTAAAGATATCTGAGAAAATTTCTGTCGTCTTAACGTTAGACCACCTATAAATATTACCGTTTGTCAGTCTTTCAGACATTAACTTTTCGGATTTTTCGCTTTTTGCGAGAGTTTGGATAATAATCTTGGAAGTTTAGGTAATAAAAATTTGAAATAAAAATTTTATTTAAGACTTTAAAATTTTAAAGTCGTGAAATTTTGGTTTCTTATTTTAGAACTGCATATTCCGAGCGTTTATCTCGAATTTTTGTTACTTTAGATTTCCATTAGATTTGCATTTTTGGTTCTTCGGAATTGCAGTGACCAACATTGCAATAGTTGTCAATACCTGTGAGGACGAATATCTTGCGGAATCGGGAGAGGCCGAGGAGGATCTAGCGCTGCTACAAGACATGCCATCGCTTCCTAGACTGCTGTGGAAACTACCGTGCAAGGAATTCGACAACGGACCCGGTGATGCTGGCGATGCCGTCAACGGAGACTTCGATCTTACCGAGTCTGTCCTCGACCTGAAAGTAGACCGATTACATGGTGTACGAAGAAATACACAGCGCTCCTTTTTGCTCCAGACAGCATAGTGATGCATGAACACTGAACGCTTTAAATAAGCAGATCGAATTTATTGAAATTTTTTTGCACTAGAAGCGACTTTATATGAGCAAATGTAAATCAAATTTTATTCGAATTAAATGTGCTTTAAGAATTCCTTTACAACTTAGCTATCAAGCTCTATAGAAATTATATACAAAATAAATCGTTAAAATTGTTTTAACAAGTTATTTATAAATATATAAATAATTAGTTTTATAAGAGCAAAACTTTTAAAATACATGTGAAGTACATAAAACAACATGTAAAGTATATGAAATAGTTACGTACATAGATTTGTAACCACTTAAATTAATAGTATATCAAAAATGAATACCTATACATACCTACAAACACAAATATTTTTAAAATCAATTAAAGGTAATATAAATAATAAAGAAAATTGTATAAAAAAACAAAAACTAATACACATAAAAATAAATATTATTATAACTTTATATTAATTTAATAATTAAAAAGCGAAAATAATTCATCATAAGATATTAAAACATTGTTTTTAGAAGGAATTCTTATAAAAATAATGATATTTAAGAAATAACGAAATTAAAAAAGTAATAATATTATTTGTTAGAAATATATATATACGTTAGTTTTTCATTCAATAAGCCTAGTAAACCAAATCAAAGTTTACTTTAAATTAGATAATAAAATAAATTATCACATAGCTACTGTAAAAAAATCTAAAAACTAAACAAAAAAGAATTTAATTCAGCTTTTTACTAATTCCCTTTCAAAATTTTATATATTGTAATCAATTTGCATCTTATTCCTTTGATTCCGTGAGCCAGTGATAAGTGATGACATTGGCATTAAATGTGATATTAAGCTTCGTGAATCGGAACGTATTAAAAGGATTGTGTAAATAATCTAAATATTTTTATGACAAAAGTGTAATAAATTACAAATTATACGTCTTATTTTTAATCGTGGATTATTATTTTATTATATTACAGCTCGTTTAAGAAATATCGTTACTTCTTTGATAATTCTCAGAAACGCGAATTATGAAACACATATTATTCTATTTTAAAACAGCATAATCTAATATTACAATCAATGTTTCTTTTTTTTTTGTTGGCATAAATTATTTGCGTTAATACATAAAGCATACTTGTAATACTTGTTAATACTTGTAAGGTACAAGATTACAAACAGCCTGTCCTTTGTGTCTCGATGAAGTGAGAGCAAGCAGGAAAGCCGATGAAATTACGATGTGCAATGATTTTGATTGTTATAGAGATCATATAGACGATCATTATAGCATGTGCAATGAATCGAAGCGATCGAACATGAAGGTATCTAAGAGCACTGTGTAATTACAACGATGTCTCTAATCTAGTTCTCTAAAACCTAAAATATTTCACGACAGGCTGAATACTGTTTGTCCGTGTAAACAATCCCCACGACGTAGATATCCAGTCATTATACACTTATAATTCAAATCCATGATCGTTCCATGCAAAATTGCACATTGACTAATGAATAGCAATTTTGCCGGACTGTGTAGTTAACTTCGCATTAGGATGCATACGGATGCACCGTAGAAAACGATCGTTGTGAATTATGTTGTATAATTTAGTCATGGATAAATCTCGATTTAAAGATAGGTACATTTTCAGAAGCTTGATACTATAATTCGTCGAATTGAAGAACCTGTTTATTTATTATTATGTTTATATTAAGTAGACATATGTTCTGAACAGAAAGTTCTGAGAATATTTAATGTGCATTTAACGAGTTTCAAGTAATTCGCAATCTGACATCTGTTTATTGACGAACGAATACACGAGCAAAGCACCAAATGGCGTAAGAACATATTTAGAACAGAAACTGCTTAAAATGTGAATCTTAGAAAAGTTTTTAGGAAAGTCTGGCGCACGCGAGAAGATTTAATTAGATATAAATTTTAACTGAAGCTGTATGTATTTATGTAAAACAAAGTGTAATGAGAGAATATCCACATGTATTTATATGTTATAAAAATTAACCAACATTAATTAACATTATTTTCTTTCATTTATGTGAATCAAATATTTATAAATGCAAAAAAGCCGCTTTGATTCAAGCGGTTAAACAATAAATTTTATTAAAAATTCGAACAATTTCGGTATTCAGCCGAAAGATGTTACATCAGAGAAAGCCAAGGGAGAGCTGAAAATTCCAAGGTCTTTACTGGACCCCGTTAAAGGTCACGCGAAATAGCGAACACTTTATCGTGCTCATCTACGTATATCGTCACATACGCCTTCACGAGCACGGCTCGTACTTCCTTCTTCCTACGAGCCTCCGCGTCCACGGCCACGGTCGCCGCAAAAGAAAGGTTGTCGTTTCCTTTGTTATATCGCGCCAAGAGGAAAGAGACTGAGTCTCCAAGATGCTATGAGTCTGACCACAATAAAATACAGCATTTATTCATATTTTATAATAAAATATGATAATTTACAATGAAATATTTTTTAAAATTTTGAGCTAATTTTTACTTAACAAAAAAGTCTCGCTTTTATCATTTTCGTGATTAAACAATGTTTTATGGATAATTCTTAAAATAAAATATTGATAAAAATATTTAAATTAGATAAGAATAAGTTCTGTTATACAGAGTGTCATTTTAATATACCACCTCCAAAAACTTTTTTATTTTTTATTGTAGAAGAAAATGCTTCATACAAAAGTTGTTTGGTTTGAAGGAGGACACATGGCTCCGATGTGAGTCATGTGATAGATGTCGTCGTTTTCAAGAAATTTTAAAGGCGACTAATTTCTTAAATGGAACTTGATTTTTTCCTTGAGATAAAAGTTGTAGATCTCGTCGAGACGTTTTCGAAACACTATGATAAAGCTCTCTTCCGGTAAGAATTTCCTATTTCCTAGATAATTTTAAATTTTGTCATAATATTTTTAATTTAAAATATGAAATATCTCGTAAAGTATTCACTTTTCGATGACTTTACCATGATACTTTTATACGTAGAATAATGAAAGGATTCAAATAATAATATTAATTTTTACATTTACAATTTTACAAAATTGAATGCGTACAAAATGCAGTCAAATTTTTTAAAATTATTTTTTTTGTTTTTTTACAACAATTGATTCCTTTCATTATTCTACGCACAAAAGTATAAAGATAAAGTCATCGAAAAGTGAATACTTTACGAGATACTTCATATCTTAGATTAAAAATATCATGACAAAATTTTAAAAAAATATCAGGAAATTCTTAACGAAAGAGAGCTATATCATAGTGTTTTAAAAACGTCTCGACGAGATCTACAACTTTTATCTCAAGGAAAAAATCAAGTTCCAGTAAAAAAATTAGTCGCTTTTAAAATTCCTTGAAAACGACGACATCTACCACATGACACATCGGAATAATGTGTCCCCCTTCAAACCAAACAATTTTTGTCTGAAGCATTTTCTTCTACAATAAAAAATAAAAAAGTTTTTGGGGATGGTAAAATAAAATGACTCACTCTGTATATGTTTATGCCATGATATAATTCACAAAAATTTGTAACATTTAATCGCTTGTTAAACTTAAGGCATGCAGTATTTTATTGCATATTTCTTCCATCTCATTGTTATACCTTACAGCATTGTGTTTTACTCATTCAAACGAGTTGCACCGAAAGTTTTTCCCGACCACATCGCTTGAGCGCTTGCGTGGGCAGAATCGCATATAGGTACGTCAAGCAACGATTCCTCTTCGATAAGGATTTAATACCGACAATATGAACCTTGCAGCGATTAAACTTTTATTCAAATAATCCAAATAAATTTTTTTCACAAATTGCTTGATAGCATACAAACGGCACTATATAATTTAACCATATTTACACAAAATTACCAAAAATTATTTATAAATTCCAATTAGGATAAAATTATATTCTCTTTTAAAAAATTGTATTAGTACATATTAAAAGCTTATCTTAATTATAAATCAAAGTGAGTGATATATATTTTTCCTGCGCAACTTTGTATACCTATGATTGTGTACAGCATTTTCATATTTTCAATTTGCCTTATGATGAAAAAGTATTTCTTTAGGATAATTGTTAATAACTTTTTAGCAAATATTAGACCAAATTTAAAAATTACAAATAATAACGTATTATTATTTTGAAAACTATCATTACCAAATATAAGAAAAGTATGAATGATGATAATAATTTAAAGAGAAACGCGTATACCTGTATATTTTACAGCCTCCAAGAAATTCTCATACCTACTTTCAATTTAACTTGTCAGTAATGGATAAATCTCATTTCTGTGGCTAACGAACATTATCATCCTGTTACGCTATCGTGAAAGCCGGTAATTTACAGTATCCTTACAGAATTGCCATCTTCTTGCGACTCGTTTGAACGTAAGCACGCGAACTTTCAGCTGTCGCTCTGCTTTCTACGTGCCACCTACGCTAGTGAACTAGGACCACTTACCGATCCTAGTGAAGTTTCAGAAAACATCTAACGTATATAAGTGATAACACCGGCAAAACGCTATCGGTGTCGTTCACGGCAAGTCTGTCTTTCATATGCTTACTCTCGCTTCACTGGAATCGGAATTTGGTTAAACTGCAAGTTTGTGCCGCATAGGCAATTATACCTGTCAGGCGACACTTGATCGACAAAACCGACCACCTTTTTCTTTTTCGTTCCGTGCACGATGAGCGATGGCATACTACAAGAGCAACGACTTACACTAGAGAAATGTTAAATTGTATAATTCACTTTTCATACATATAAATAATGTTAGAAATAAAACCATTCAAAAATTTACAAGATATATAGAATTTTATAAACTTCGGAGAACTTATCTAATACTTGACAATGATAATCACGAAAGATCCGAAAGTTTAAGGCAATAGTAGAGTTATATCTATAAAATATATTGTATATTACATTCTTAATTATTCTTTGAATTATGAATCTAAGCAACGTTGTGGAGGTATTATTGAAAATATAAATTAAAGTAAATGTGTTTAACAAATTCAAGCTATTAACAGAAATTTATCTTTCTCTCTCATTTAACTTCATATATAGGTACAGTTATTTTATTAGAATCTATTTTTAGATATATTCAATATAATACTTAACAATAATATATAAATTATAAAATATTAAGAAGTAAAACATAATTTTAGTTAAAGTTTTGTTAAAGAAAAATGCTGAATTGATCAAAGAATTAATTGATAAGTCATAGCGATTCTTCTGTAACATTTTGTGTATAAAAATTGTATTCTTAAAAGCATAGATTTCTCCGGTGATGTATCGCATTATGTAATATTCTACATTCTATTGAAAACCAAAGTTGTCTCGATTCCCAACATTATTCGCGAGAGAGTGCTGAGAGAAATTAATTGCTCCGCAAGAACGTAGAGAACCTGCTAAATGTCGTACGACATTTCACAAATTCTTCACACGTAAGCTTCAAGATTAACCGAAACGAAAGAACAAGTCACTCTTCCGCTTTTTTAGCATACGAGATAATTGAAAACTTGCGGTCTGCGGTTTCTCTCGGAATATCTTTCCATATATAGAATACGGAGGTATACGAGTATATCGCAAGTTTACTGTCCTATATTAATATTGAATTTTTCCTAAAATTCGAAAAAACTATCGTCTAATCATTAGTTTAAGCTTTAATATTAGAATTTTAACCTATTAATTGTAAATATAATTTCTAGCGATATAGAATAAGAATAAGAAATAGACAGCAAACTTGGAACACTCTGTACATATATATATCAACAAAGAGAAAGGGACTGAAACGCGAAACAGCTGATTTTACGACAGGTAAAGTTTTGTCTACTTCGAACCATGTAACAAGTTTCCGGTACACGTTTGTGTAAGAATAAGAAAATGCACTTCCAATCACGTACAACAAAGAAACATTTCGCTAACACGAAGGACAAAATAGTATAGTAGACTATCTATAATATCAATTTGTTATAAACACTACAACATGCATCTATTTCAGTATTTTTTAAAATTGTCTATTTCCGTCTAATAAAATTTAGATCAATTCTAATGTAAAACTAAATGACAAAATAAAATATTAAGTTTAATGTTTATAAGATATTACAATATATTTCAATTTTATATATATTGCACATTTTATAATTGTAATATAAATTATATTTATATTATAATTATAATGCATTAAAAATTATATTTATATTATATTAATACATTTTGCACGTACAATATAGTTTTAAAAGCATAAATTTCATTTACAAATTTTATTTTACAAATAATATATTTGCTCCGATACACTATAACGTAGCAATTGCTTTAATTCTCTTCTCTGCTTTTATGTTATTGATTTAAAAAAAGGAAGCAATCATGTAACATTCAAAATATAATTATCATTGAAAAACTATTTATTATTTTGTAAATAATTACTTGCTGACCTATGTAATTTCAAGCTTTGACTACCATAAAAAGAACATCTTAATTTTACTTGTTACGTATTTCGAGTGTTGTTCATTATGTCATTAAACTGTATGGTACCAAAAAAATGATTTCAAAACCTTGTTCTTGTTTCAAATACGCATGTTATCAATTTTTTTAGAAATGTTTACCAACATTTAAAACAGTGCAAATAAAAAGTTTTAAACAATACGTGTATAAAAATAAATAATATATTCTTTAAAAATTAAGAAGAATATTTCATATTTTAATAATAAAAGTTGTGTGTTGAGTAAAATATTAAAATACATATATTTCAAAATCTCTCTAATAAAACATCACATATATTATTGTATTATACAATCTAATTTAAGTTTATATTAAGGCGTCTTATTAATTTATGACGTCCATAAACATAATACCCATAAATAATTAATGTAACAGAAGAAGCTTTATACTATTTTAGTATATCTGTAATATTTAACGCTAGTAGGTAATTGGAAAATCGTCAAACCTGCTAGACTTTGGTGTAACGATATCCCTCGTTTCGGAAGTGTATTTCCTTTCAGCTCGACCACCATTAAAGAGTTCGACGGTTTCTCTGGTAACAGTTTCCAGAAGAGGTTCACCACCTCGTCTGCCTTTGCTGAATGTCCTTTGATCCGTTTTACGGACCATGACCACCCTCGACGAGGGTTGATTAAACTCATGTCCGTGCATGGTTGGAGGAATCATAGCCAGCGATTGCGAAAGAGGACCTCCGATTCGCGGAGACCTGTAACATAAAAGATTATAATAATTAATAGCGCATCAATATACACATGCAATATATAAATGATAATTCACACACAGCTTGAAAATATAAACAATAATTCAGACTTTGCTATAGTAGATAGATACCTATATACTTTGAAATACTACATATTTGTAATTAGGTTTTAATTATTGTATCTATTTTGTTATAATTCTTATGTATAATTAATTTTTCTCTATTAATTAATAATCAGTCTTTCTGCATATCTTTAACATCGGTAGATAAATATATATATACGTATTGCGTAATTACATAAATAACATAAAAACAGATTAGATACAAATAATATGATATTATAAATGTTTAATTAAAATAAATATATGCGTACATATAATATATAAGATTTGTATGAAGTATTTTTACTTTTTTATTGTTCAAATTGCGATTATTTTTATTTCTTCACTATTACTTCATTCGAGTGTCATGATACATCGCTTATTTCAACATACAGTTGGGTACTATATATTTTTCAGTGCATTATCAGCTGCAAAACAGCATGCATTAAATAACTTACTTAAGCAGAAGGACCAATAAATCGTCACTCTATACCGTTTCCTTTTCGTGATCAACGATCACAACATATGTTACAAACCGGTTCTTAGCGATACACGCAATTAACGTCAATTGCTGGTGACTTTAATTATTAATCGCCTTCTCTTCGAACGTTTCTGAACTTTCTTAAGCGTGTAAATTAGTATCTTGTTTTCCCCGCTCGTTGACGCGTGTCGCAAACGAATGACACTTTATATCCGGAGGCGACAGTAGTGTCGAGGAGAATCAAATTATCTACAAAAGCCGGCAGCGACACTGTATTATTGTTTCAAGAGAGTAATAAGAATATTTACTTTTTCTCTTTTTATATATAAAAGCTATTATATTACATGTTTGAATTCCGTTGCTTTAACAGTTCATTTTATTCAATATACGTAAAAGTTAGAAACAAAGTAAAAATTGTTTGAGTAAAAAATTTTTCCACTCAAAAATTTTGTTAAGATATAGGTACTTTAGAATTATTAAGAATTAACAAATTTTACTAAATCAAATTTATAAAATTTATTCCAACTCAACAATCTACATTTAGCATGATTAAAACTTCACAGTTGGTTTAATTTAGTGTTACATTTAACATCAAATTAAATTTGGTGTTGAAAATTTAATAATTACTGTAAAAAGTGGCATTCAATGAAAATTTTTTGACATAAAATGTTATAAAAATTATTAGAAAAAACCTTAATTTTTCGAAATCTCACAGACAATCCTATTTCACATTAATCCAGTATATAATGCAGTGCCATTGTCACACTTAAAATGTTGATAAATTTTGCAAGATATGACCTAACAGTCGAAGTTAACACTGGTTGTAACTAGAACGGAATAACTAGAACAAAACTCCCTTTCGACGTAAATCGTCGTTTGCATGCGAAACTATGGATTAGTCGGACGATTAAACTGCAGTATACACGCTAAGAGTAATATAACGCCTAAGGAAGATCTCCTTCATCACGTCTAAAGCATCCCCTCGTTAACCCATCTTAACCCTTAATCGCAATTACGTTTTCCTTATAAGAGATAATTGAACCATTGTTTTAATAATAATGCTGTTTTATTTTCTTATTTTCCAAACATCTAAATATGTAGATATTCTTAAAAATACTATTCTAATATTTTTATTATTTTTGTTCAACTTTATATACATATATTTAAAAAAATTAAATAAGAACGCTGTTAAGACATTTTCCATTAAACTCGTATTTCTTCATAGCTGTTTTCTATCGGGAGCATTTCGTTTCTAGGCAACATTGCTCAGAATCAACGAAGGAAAAAAATACGTCTGTAAAAGAAGTTATTTGCAAATTTTAACAAAAATTCGTGGAATTTCATACAGAAGTTGTGAAACACTGCTCGAGAGGCAAAAGTATAGTCGACGATATAATTATACCACTAAAAAAATGTATACGTTTTACTGGTTTTACATTATTATTACCTACAGGTCGACGGAACCTGAAATGTCTATCTTAAAATGAAAATTAAAAATTTTTCTCTTTATTACTGTATATGTTTGCACGATACTAGCGACAGATACAAATGTCAACCTGCTATTTATATCTTCGCATCTTGTTAAAAGGATACCTTTGCACCTCTCAATGAAGTTTCGTTTCGATTAAAATAAAGAACTAAGAACAGCATTGGTTCTTTTAAAGCTGAATAAATGTCTTCAAAAAACAGATTATTATAAAATTTACTAGAGAATCATTTTTTCTAATGTCTTTCTAAAGTTGCTCGATCTCTCTAATGTCATTAAAAAATATAAAATGACAATATTAACAATAAAATAATATTTCAAACCAATTTATGCCCGAAACCTGTTTATAGAATACAATATTCAAATTCACGGATCATTTTTAAGCTTTTTCCTGCAAAGAAAAGTCCATGACTTCCGATAAATAACGGCTCGGTGAATTACGTTAATAAAAGCCCGGCGCGCACAATTAGACTTCTTGTTCGATGCACTTTCACGGCGATCACTCGCGCGCGGTCAATTCGGAGCGAGGCACTTTTCGCGGTTGCGAATCCGCGCACGAATTCATGACTGACCATCATCATAGAAGCAAAGATTTCATTTCTCAAAACTTATGTTCACGATTACAAGAATTACTCCTTGTAATTCCTCATTATTTCTCTTCCGTTCAGAACTAAAATAATATATAACGTTTCCTCAAAAACTATAATAAATGCACGCGTTTACCGTTTTATGAATGCCTATTTTATCCTTAACAATTATGTAAATTGCAAAAAAATATCACAGAATTATCTTGCTTCAATTTCCCATTAAAGAGGACGAAGAAGAAAAGGACTATGATGACTTACGGTGCAAATAGCTCGATTTCACAGAAACATCGTTATTTTAACAAAATCTCCGGTAAGGCACCATGGTGTTCTCACGCGGCATCGGTGCTCCGACTTCACTCGGTATAAGCCGCACGACAGAACGAACAAAACTGGCACGTCGGCCACGACAGCGAAACAGAGAGAGACGGTTCCTCTCCCGGAGAGGAAAGGTGGCCAATTAGCCGTTACTCGGCGCACATGCCTCGACCAACTATCCGACGCAGCTGCGGCGGTACGCTGTATCGCGTCGCTGCACCGCGCTGCACTGCTCGCGCGCTTCGACGGAATCACGTTCATAAACGCGCACGACTCTCCTGCGGGTCTCCCTCAACGGGCTGCGAGCTGCAAACTGCCGTTCATTCGACTGTTCTTCGACGGAAATTATCGACAACAATGTGTAAACAATTTTTTAATAACTTCTATTAACCGTTATAAAAAAGATGCAAAACACCATTTTTCGAAAACAAGTTGTACTTTCGTGAAATTTGGAAAGAAAACACTTGTATATCGATTAAATATACCTATATATATATTCTATGGTACCTATATGTAAAAACATTAGGCAATTTAATTCGTAAAATAAGACTTATACAAATAAATTTTATTTTTCCGTAATTTACGATCTTTTAAATATAGAACGTGATTTAGTTAAGTTATGTGTGACACAGAGATGTATGATGAAAAAGAAGAAAAGCCGCGAAATGGTACTAAAAAATGCCTCCGTGCATGATGCGTATAAGTTTCTTCCGCTTTCGCGACAAAGCGTGCTACTGTGCACCTCGCAGAAAGCAACATAATAATTCGAGAACGAAGACGTATACGGCCAAGCGTGTACCGCTATTCCGGCTGACCGGAATCACTGCTCTGGAACAACACGGTATCGTCCTCTTACTTGATTCGAGAGTAGAAGCGCATTGATCTCGAGCGTGTAACGCTATCGAGTGTAATATAGTAATATAGAATTTACAGTTCCATAATTACTGCTAAATATCTAAATATGAATAAATAACTGCTGCTCTGAAAATCACGATCCCACGATTCACTGTAAATTTACTTATCTAATCAGATTTAACTTAATTTAGTCTAAATAAATTTTGTTGAAATTTGAGTAATTTCACAAGCAATATAAAATAGAATAGATAATAATTTCTCACGTTATAATGATGTAATATATATTCGTTTATATTTAGTTCCAAAATTTCTAAACATATCTATTAATGACATTTATATTACTTGTGGGTGGCAATGTGGTCTAGTGATAAAACGTCAGACTTGTACCGCGAGGAATCGGGTCGAGTCCACCTGATCACAAAAATTTTATATTTCAAATTGCACCCCCTGCACGAGAAATTAACGAAGGGATTCTCATGCGGAAAAACTGGACTCTGTCTTTCAGAAGAGACGTTGAACCGTTGGGGTCCACATGTAGCAACTGGCAACTGCAAAGCGTCTCGTTTAGCATTTGACAGTCTTCAGCTGCTCCTACCAGTCAATCTATCACTGTAAATCTCATTGAATACGTAATATAGTTTATAGTTTTCTTAGCGGATGGCTTCTAGTGAAATTTGTATGTGCACTCATTGTGATCTTTAGTGACGATTTTTTTAATAAAAAATTACTTAATAGATATTTTGATGATGAAATAATTTACGTAGCACCTGTGTTATAACTTCTCCATAGCTTTCTATGGTTTCTAATTGATTCAGTATTACATAATATTAGATTGAGAGATATAAAATATTTTACCAATTGTGAAGTTGAAAAGTTTTAATATTAAAACAATTTATATAAGAATTTATGATATAAGAGAGTTTTGTGTAATTCATTCTATTTTAACTCTAACTCTATAACTTTAAATATCTCTCTAAGACATTCTAAGAGAATTCAATAATTAAATTAATTTGTTATACAAGCTCATATAACAAATAATTTATATTATTTAGTAGATTTTATTATAATTTGCCTAAAAGAATAAATTGTATTTTAAATTACAAAACTGCTTTCTGTTTTTCAAATACTTGCTGTTTATTAATTAAGTAATTTCTTAAACTTGTTCGAAGCACTAAATATTGTTAATTATCTTTCACTTTCTCTGATTAATTTAAAATTTCCATTACCCTGATCTTATTTTATCTTAGGTATAGTATTTTTAAGCCAGCATATGACTTTCACGTATAAAAACTATAGCAGTGAAACAGACGCTATATTGTATTCTTTCCCGTAACTCTCGTTATCTGAACGATTTATCGACGAATTTAATTTATAACTACGGCACGTGCCGGTGTACGGCCATGCTCGCATAACAGGCGGAACATTCGAGCGTGCAGATTATCGGAGCGACCAACTAACAAGTGGACAACAGGAAGCCTTACGAAACGTGTAAAAAGGACGAGCCATTTCCGGTCGAGAGGAGAGACTCTGGGTTCGCACGCTACTTTCATTTGTGCTTAAAGAATAGCCATTTCGTTGTCAGTCAAGAAAGAAACTATTGCGCCGATCTCAATAACAGCCCCTGTCGATCGATCCGTCGCAATCATATGATCGTCGTCCAGACTTATCTTCATTACATCATCGCGACCTTCAAATCAAACTGTTATTCTTCGATGTACAACGTAGTTAATTTTCCGCCAACCTTCGGGGAGCGTTCAATATTATCTTCGAATATTTTATTTATTACGTTATAAGAAAAACGTTTAGAGTTTTATGATGTCAATATATTCCATTAAAAAGAAACCTAGTAACAATTTACTTAAACGAAAAGAACAGTCGACTGAGATTTTACGGGAAGACATTGTGACACACATAATGTTGAAATATGTCTAGTAGACAGATAAGTTCAAATAAAACTTAATTTTTCTATGTATTTTGACAAAAGAGAAACGTATTGTGCTATGATATTTAACCGAAACTGTACAATAAATTGCTATGCAAACGCTTCGTGTCCTCGTTTGCATTCAAGGGTTGATAAAGCAAGCGTTGCATAATTCACCGGCAGTGCACACGAAACGGAGTATCGGCGTTCGTTCAAGGTCGAATCAGGTTGGCCGGCAACCATACGCGGCACTGTAATCTGCATCACAATGTCGTTGGTTGTCAGTAGAAACGCGGAACACGAACGAAACTGTATAATAACCGGCTCATTTTAGTGCCAGTGGCGGGTGATAAAACGCGATTACGTAAAATAGCGTCGCGAAACACAAGGAAAAACCTGTCTGAACTCTTGTAAAACGACTTTTATCAACTGCTGAAGCCACGCGTAAAAGCAGCGGAACAATTTGCGAAGCCATACCACGATTTCGCAAATCGCCCGACGAATCTCTTAATTGCTTGGAAGTAGATCGTTGTATTGATTTGGAAAAGTTTTTAATCGCACCACGTAATTTCGACGTTTATTACAACTCGAAATTTGCATGATAGAAGTTCTATACCTGAAATTAAAGTCCTATTCAATTACGGACTCTTTTGAACTCGTCAATTTTATTTAACAAAACGTTTACAATTTAACAACAATTTTTTTTTATTTTTAGCATTTATTTAATTGATATGTACATTTATTTAAATATACATATCACATTTTGTTGACAATTTAAATTTATTTAATTAATACCTGATAATAAAATTTGTTAAAAAAATGGAACTATAAACACAATTAGTTTGCGTTCTCACCTGTTAATTGCTATAAAATAATTTGATAATTTTTAAATTAAATGCTTCTATATAGATATAAGAAAAGAGTATAATCAAATATAATTTAAACAATAAAATAAAATAATTTATATTCACAAATTTTATTCTTACTGTTTGATTAGTTGGAAGGGTTATTTTTAATTGATACCTCTAAAGCTCAATTAAATCGATTAGTATTGGTTAACTGATTCTAATTATTCTTTTACACAAAAATTATATTTTCACAACACCTGCACGGAAAGTTCGACTTTCCCTCCCTGTAGAGCGGGACGAAAGTAGCCAAATTTCACGCGAGCGGGAGGGAAAGTATCATTCCCTCCCGCCGGGAGGAAATGGATACTTTTCCTCCCGCTAAGCGGGGAGGAAAAATAAAATAACAGGTCTAACTCTGTTTACGCGCGCGTCTAGCTCTATTCTGTAACTTTAACGATAGCATCGTTATCGTTACAAGGTATTTGCGCAGCTTTTTTACCATACAATAAACTTGCCACGTATAGCGGCATATATAATTTTATTTCATTCAAATTTCGCTCTACAGGCTAAAAAAGTCGAACATTTCAGTAAAGGTGTTGTGAAAAATATCGTGTGCACCACGGAAGGAAAGCTTTTTCAGACTCGTGTGATTGCCACCCTCGCTTTCTCCCTCGCTTTCTTCGCTTTCTTCCCTAGATGCACAACATACTATTCTTCAGAAGAAAATATTGGTAAGTAACATAAAAGAAATTACCTAATACAAATTATTCTGGTTATAATAAATAAAAATACAGTATAATAAAAAGCACAATATATTACTATAAAATTACACAATTCTTTTAGTTGCTACAATATAAAAAAATATATTAGGTAATCAATACATTAATTTTATTTTAAATTTGAATTAATTAATATTGATGTATAATGCAACTGATATGTACATATACATATATTATCTCATAAATTATAATAATATGTACATAAATATGTAAGAGTAAATAAAGCAAGAATGTGCTTTTCTATGCATTTTAAGCAAAAATATAATAATTAAAAAAAAAAGTTTTATATACAAGAAAATACGTTTTATCAAATGCACATTGTTCATATTTTTACACATTGAATGATGCATTGCGTGCACAAGGATGACACAATCAACAGCATCACAGTCAGTTTCCGGTGCGATCATTATACAAATACGTATGTAATTCGATCCACGAGGTCATTATATGACTTGAAAGGTGCAACTCTCGCACTTAAAAAATCCGTGAGATATCAGCATTGTTGCCGTAACAAAAATGCTCGTTCGAGACGTTATTACGCAATCGTCAATACACGGAGCTACCTCAATGAAAGAAACAGAATAATTATCTCTTAGTCACTCTTACTACAGCGGAATTGCGATGCAAATTAATTTTTTATGAGTTACTACCTTGGAAAGTTAATTAAAACCACTGTGAAAGTTAATGAAATTTTCAGCGTAAGGGCAAAGTAATTCCAATGTCTTTAATTGAAACGTTGAGAACGATATAGAAAAGTTTTGTTGGTATACTACTTGGATATATTGACTACAACACTAGTTACATGCTTTCAATTATTAATTTAGCCTTTATTCAGTAATTTTCTATGTAAACTATAGACTTCTTTTCCCCCATATAATAGATATATATATAATATTTAAATAATTTGCACATTATCGATAGCATATACACTATACATATAAGCTACTAATTTTGGAAGTAATGTAAATTAAGTTCCAAAAATCTTTGAAATCATTAATATCAAACTTGCTTTATTACATCAATTTAACATTGACTAACATTAAGCATAATGAGTAATAAATAGATATTTTATAATTAAATATTTCTTACAATTAAATTTGAAATTCTCAAAAAATAATTGAGAGTATACGATACCTAAATAACAAAGAGTTCTAAAGATGAGAATAGAAATTTGAAGAAATATCAGATGTATCATAAATATTTCTTTCTATGCGAATCCGTTCTTCTTTAAAAAAAAAGAAAAGTTATTACTTTTCAAAGACAAAGCCTGGTTTGTTGTAATACAATTTTTTAAAAAGATTTATGTTTATTTATTAATAAACAAATTTTTATAAAAAATTGTATTACAACAAACCAGGCTTTGTCTTCAGAAATCAAAGCCAACGTATGTTCACAAACCTTAGTACCCTTTATAAGGATTTCGCGTGACAGATATTCATCCCTGAACTATATAACAAAAAGATTCTAATTCAACACACTTGCTTTACTCGTAATCTTTACTAAAATTTAAATTATGTACATACATGTACAAAATATTCCTACACCTTTCAGGAATATTATATTAAATCATAGAAGGTAGCGATTCTAGAACTTCTCCTGATACGCAATTACTCTGAGAGAAGAGTTAAGAATAATCGCGACAAGATAGAAGTCTTTATTGTCATATGAGTGTTTTATAATAGCACCTTTAGATAACGTTAGCAAAGCACTTAACATAAACTTGCGAATTCGAACGTTTTATGAAGAAGCTAGAATTTCTACATGATCTCGAACCTTAGACTGCTTCTCGATCCTACATTGAAATTTCGCTTTAATCTGACATTAGAAGAGAGACCATACAAATAGGCTTCTGACGCAATCAGGACCGCGCCATCAGTTAGACGTAATAGCCGATAATTAGTCAGTGGTTTGCGCAACAACCATTGTCGACTAATATATTTCGACGAACGGTTTAAAAAAGTATTCTGCAAACTTTCGATACGCGAAAGACAGTTTCGGAACTGTCAACATATAAAAATATAGAGCTAAAAAGTTACATTTTATTTTTTATTCAACCTCTTTGCATAGAAGTTGTATTATTTATGTGACATAATAATACAAATTAAAAATTATCATTTAATAAGCAAATCTGTCAAATAAATTCAAACAAAAAATCCGTAAAAATAAATTCTGTTCGGGATTCTGTTACACATAAAAAAATTTATATAGGTATATATTAACATAATTTATTGGCATAAAGCATAATAAATATTTTCAAAATTTAATACACATCCGCTTTCTTATCTTTAAAGTTTATCTTATTGATAGATATTGATACAAGAAAATGTACAGACAACAGATTAAGTACAAAACTTGAACATAACATTATTTAAACTGACGACTATTTACAGCAGATGTTAGGAAAAACATCATTATTAATGCTAAAAATTAAAGTTGCTAACAATACAATTTGCTAAGCAATTTTGCTACAAATAGATTTCATCGCGTCTAATATAGGGTGAATCGCTTGAGAGAGAGAGAGAACTTAAATATCTTTCTTCAATCGAAGATGCGAGAATATATTGAACTCTATTTAGATAATGCTGAGAGAAAACTTTTTTTATCATATACATATAATTATATATAATTTTTATCATATATAATATTTGATGTAAATTAAATAACTGTGGTATAAACGTAGTTTTTAATTTCTTAAATTTACTTCAAGATGATATAATGCTGAGACATGATTTTATGTCTCACTGTACAGCAAAGAATAGAAATATTTTCTGTTATAGGAAACATTAATGAGTTTAATAATTATAAAAAAATATAGTTTAACAAAAAGATTATACCTGTTGTGTCATTCTTCCGATTCTTCGGAACAATCTAAAGGTAGTACTGTTTCTGACTCACTGTATATGTACACTTATAACGTCATCAGCTGCGAGGACGTTCTAACGTCAATTAACACCTTATCATCTTGACATGTTATATGATCAAAGCACACCTGATCAAAGTTTAAATAAGATAAGACTTTTTAAGTTTTGTGCAGCTTGCAAAAACATGCCTACTTTATTTAATAATTATATTTTAATTATATTTTGGAATAAATGCAAAAACTAGAATTTATTTTTGAAACATCAAGTAATTTCTTTACATATTAATTTGTAAAACATGATTTATACTTGCAATTATATGAATCTATTTGCTCAAAGTACATACACATAAGTAAAAGTTAAGCATTTAATTTTCAACTAAATTAATAGTTGATGTCTATAATAAAATACCATTTAATTACTTCTGAAAGTTAACGTAACCTTTGCAAATTGCATTATATCCTATTCAATTGCAACAAGAAGAGAAGGGCTAATCAAAATCTAATATTCTATTCACTCAAGCAATAAATTAGCACATTAGAATCTTATTATATAGCTAATACATTTGCAATTTAGCATTTTATTGAATAAATGTCGCGGCGAAGTATTATTGGAAATGTATATAGTTCTTTAAAGAGATAAACCAAAAAGCTGTCTAAATCACAATTCGGAAATTTTTTTAAATAAGAGAAATATAATATGCAAAAAGATTTTTATTTAAATCTATTATTTTTCAAACTTTTAAACATATATGGTATTTTTAAAATAAACATTAGTTTTATTGTCTATGATTTTTATACAAAATATACATGATCGTTGATCACTAAAATGTAAAAAAATAATTGCAATTAATGTAAAAGCTATCCATAAAATAATATTCATGTATTCAATAATATTATTCTTATCGGATGACGTCAAACGTCCTTCTCTTGCTCTTTTGTAGCAGATAGAATTTATCGACGATTCAGTTTACTTTGACGATTGTTCCTTTTTCCATACTATAACTCATAACAGACTTATCACGATAATGCAAAGGTGTGGTACATATTACGGTACGTCAATTCAACGGATAACGTATCGTGCACACGCATACACACTAAAGTTCGTTAAGAACTATAACGCCCTTATCTATTTTTAACAGATAGCAATGAAAGTGATACAGAGAAACAGTTTTCAACTTATCTATTTTTTAATTTTCAGAAAATAAAATAAAAAATGTTTCATATTTTGAGAGATTTCCGCACCAATAAAATATAGTGAGCATAATATCTGTCAATCTCAATATTAAAACTCTAGAAGATTCCATTAGTATTGTGTGTTATTATCATAGCGCATACGTCTATATGTACATAAATTAATAATTACGCGTATTAATAATAATAAACTTTTGGATAAATAATTAAATCGATTTTCTATCCACGTCTGTTCTCTTCGCAAGCTACATCATGCGTATCCATTAATTAGCTCGACTATTCCTATCAGCGAATCGGAAGATTAACTCTCGGTTACAGGCAATAAGGGTAACGTGCCGGCGATGAGCCACGAACGATAATGCGAAACACACAGTGTAATAGCAGCGAGTAGAAGACACGCAAGATGAATACCTAAGACTAGTGAGCTTAAGTTTCCCACGCCACACCTTTCGCTATGAGAGCTATTTCGAAATCTGATGTAATAATGCTTAATGATAATAAAAATACACAATGCGATAAAATCATTGTCCATCCATTGACTTATATACATTCGATCTTTTCCACGTAATAACTTCCCCACGATATTCTTGTAGCGAATAAACTTTTGCCTTCCACTTTATCACTCACGCAGAATGAGAAAATAAATTTTAATTTAAAATATTGTATATCTCGATAAAATACAATTTAATGCGGCCTTAATTTTAATGATAGATTCTTTAACAAGTTAGTCGATTTTTTTCTTAGAGAAAGTTTTAAGGAAGAACGCTTAATTGTAATATTTTGACATTTTAATATGCAGTACAATATACTTTTAATATTTAATTAAGTATTAGATTAAAATTATGCCTAAAAATGTAAACAAGCAATTAGATCTTGTTATTTAAAACTTATTTAAAGAAAATTTTTTTGTTTTCAATTGTATGTAGCTCGAAAACTATTGATAACACTATTTGACATTTGGCAAATAAATTTCAGATTGATAAAAAAATCTAATTAATTAATGGAATTTCCTGGGATATTCCGAAGATCAAACTAAAAGCGTGTCGTAAAACACGATATTCCGAATACACTAATGCGGCAATCACGAGGCAATTATTCACATGTGCGACAGGCCGCCTGGTTACACATCCTTTCCTTTTTACGTAATTGCGGCATGTACCTTTTAACGTACGAGATATAACGCACTCATTGCGTGATTAATGACACGTTGCTTTGGACGTTAAATTGATGCGCGTACATGTCTCTCAGCAGATTGCAATGCAATTTGTAAAAATTAAATTTTGTGGTAATTTAATTGAAAGCTTACATATTTTGTTGATTAATCATCATAAAAGAGAAATAGAAATACTTCCTTATAGCGCTGACAAGTGTGACTTCTGGTATACTTCGTTTTGTTGTGAATACGTAAATCCTTGTAAACTTCTCTTATAAAATACTTTGATTCTCGTCACGTAAGTAATGTCTATCTTCAAGATTAATTGCATTATTCTGCAGTAATTTATTATTGCCGTGAAATACGCAGCGATCCGATTTAGTATTCTATTTATTCTCAAATCTCCATTTCCTGCAGTCTTCTTGCCTTCATGCTTATTTTTATATGCATCACGTCTTCGGATTCAATTGCATTACATAACGTTTCGTTAAAAAAATATTCACATCATTGCGCGCACATTGAACAAACGGCGGAAACCCGCCGTTACCGGTTACAATGAAATTCTCTTAAATCGCTCCGAAGGTCTCGGAAGTAAGTGATCTACCATTCTGGAGCATATTACTCCAATCCGAAACAATGGGTGAGCTAAAATCTTGAGTCAAGATTTAATCAAGCCGGGTTATACATTGGAAATCGTGCATGCAACGTTAATGCGGGATAGGACCGATCTTTCTTACGGCTCCCAGCTGTCGTCGACTCATATGCAATCAACAGCTTCGATCAGTGGGTGGTAAGATAGATTGTTATTGCCATTATTGGAGTAATATTTATGCAATATCTCATCAGTCAGTCATCCAAACATCTTGCTGAGGTCTTCCGTAAACGTGTAAAAAATTTGACGTAATAAATTGGATATAGTTGTCATATTTCCAGAAAATTATCTTTCATTAGAAAGTCTCTATGCGTATACCAATATAAGCAACATAAGCAATATACCAATATATCAATATAAGCAATATGAGCAATAGAAAAATATTTATAAAAAAATATTTATAAGGGTAAAATAAATAATTTGATACATTTTTCGAAGTTAGAACAATAGAATAATAGAATGGCAACCAAAATTTTTGGTAGATGCCACTTATTCTTTATTCGCAATTGTATTATCTTTTTAATTATTAAGGTCAAGCGTAGTGTGGAGAGTAAAAAACTGCAAAGTCACATTGCAACCAAGTATGAATTTAAAAAATAATCAATCATCACACATGGAGAAAATCGATAGTCTGCACGAAGAAGCAAGCTGTATTAACTCATTGAGCCATGATTTTTTTTATTGACGTTATCATTTAATTATTACGTTAATTCGTTTACTGAATAGTATCATAATTAATGTTTCGCAGGCCAATTTATTATCTGCTTTCGCATTTATTACATCAAACGCTGTAATTATTTAATCCGTGAGTAAAGGGCAAACGTTATCCTTCTCAACGATCACAGACAGTTTTAATGCAATGTTGCAAGCTGCTTGAATGCAATTTACAGATGCACGAAGTTTTTTTATGTTTAGTTACGGAGAGAGAGCTCTCTGGCAAAGGCCGGCGATCTTAATTCCTAAGAGAATTCAAAGATTGAAGCGCATTCGTGCACAAAGAAGTTTCTGAGTTTGGAATAATAACTATGCCCGTCAGTTATCTCGTAATTCGTCCGCCGGCGAATTCTTCTGGAAGGATGCGCGAAATCAGAAAGCGCACATCAGCTCTACGAACGCTTTGCTTTGTATTCCGACTGCGAACTCAGCATTAAAGGTACATGTCTCTTATCTCTTGTGTTGACATTGAACGTGACATTTCTGAACAAATAAAATCCCGGACAGCTACATTCAGCGCTAAATTTACGACGAGTATGCATGATTTTAGCTCGCCCTCTCGCCATTCATTTAACACTAAATGCTATCGTGTAATTTCAAATTTTATCTCTGACATTGTGTATATCCAAAATATATTGAGATACATGTCATTTTGAATGTTTACAATGCGATCTAAAATTAGACAGCTGTATTTACAGTGAGAATAGTCTCTTTATACGCAATCTAAAATAATACAATCTAAATACAGAATCAACGTTTTACGACAGTCGTGCTTACGCACGCGAATTATGGGGAGTGCTGTGTTTGAAAAGATACATTTTTGTTACATCGTGCTTGCGTCGTACTGCGAAGAGATGACCTTGCTTTCCGCTTTAGAATGCCCAGCTTAAACCCCGACCTCGAAAACACGCGAACAAAAGTGAAATGAAGAATCGCTGAAATTCCTTTATCTTTATCTGGTGAAATGCTAATCCTTTCGATTACTTCTTTTACACAAGATTAGCATAAATAAAAATATTTTAACTTTAGCTTATACAGTTACTTTCTCTTCGATATTCATTCTTGTTAAAAACGTGAATTAAACAACACATGACATAAATGAAAAAGCAGAAATATTTATTTTAAACCGACTTTACTGGCAATATTTAATTTCGACCATGGGTTTTGGTCCGTTGATGTAATTCCTTGACGCAATAATCGTCATTTTTCCAAACAACAAGTAGTGATTAAAACACACACACATGCATGCACAACTTGTTCCAAATTTTTTTATTATCAAGAAAAGATTTATTATCAAGAATTAAAAGAAATGCATTTTTCATAGATATATAAAAAATTCTTTAAAATCCAAATTATAATTATAAATTTCTTGAACAAAAGTTTCAAATATCAATTGCATTTTTTTCAAAAAGTTTTCAAAAATCAAACAAACTAATTTGAAATTACAAATTATTCACGATTATTATAATAATATATCAATTCTATTACATTTGAATAATTAGTGTCATGGTAAAAAAAATGTCGAAATAACACACTGCATTTTCTTATTTATCCTAACGAGACCATGTACCGCGTGTGAAACATCAGCTTCAAAAGAGAAGCTGATGTTCTTCTTTTCTGTAAAAAAAAAAAGAAAAGAGAAACGATGAGGCCGTAGGTTTAAAAACGTTTCTCGGAAAGCCGAGGCCGGAAGTAAAATAGAGAAAAACGTTGCGAAAGTCGTAGACGTCGGGACACAGCGTGAAGCTGCGGCTATTTCTACGAGGGGGCCAAGCTCTTTCTTCAGTCAACTCATCGCTTTCCCGCCCTCTCTTCCGCCACGACCCTCGATCGCTACTACGAAGCTGCTTACCTCACGCTATAGGATCTTCCCGGTTTGGAGGTCATTGCACTGCGACGGGTGGTTGTAACGGGGTGGTGGTCGGCGGCGAATCGATTTTCCATGACGACGTCGTGGTCTCGCCTATTGGAAAACGTCCCTCCTCCTTCCTCGCCCACCCACTGTCTCTTCCCTCGTTTCTCCCCTCGCTGCGCCTATCTACGCGTTCTACGCGACACGTGACTGCAACGAGAATTCTGCTCTTACGAGACCGAAGAGAGCATCCTCTTCAAGATACAGGTCGATCGATACTCTGCAGGCGTCTCTACACCCACGTTTGAGAACTTCCACCCTTTAAGTTGCACTTTGTAGTCCACGCGCGTAATCCCTTCAAGTTGACTCAAAGATATCTTCGCGATATCTGACGGAAGAGGAGCCCAGAAGTTTTTTGACATTATTCTGGCATTATCTTGCCGGCATTATACTGGACCAGTAGATATGCTCGACAAATAAGCCATTGATCTTTCAATGCAAATCACAATGGATTTATCGTTCAACGATGCGGAACGAGAAAAGAAGAACGTGTCTCTTCCCAAGGTTTTTTGTTAGTCAATTCGAAAAGTCGTGATATGAATTCACGAAGTATCTTGGTATCAATGTCGCGGTTTGACACGTAAATAGTTGTCACAGCGATATCCAATGTCACGGTAATGGTGACGCTTCTCACTTCTGTCTGTTTATAGTTGATGTTCGTTCAAGCGTGTTTGTTTGTACACCTTCTTCCTCGTATTTTTTTAACGGCTCTTTCACCTTCTTTCTGCTCCAGGTTTGTATCACGGTTGTGTCACGGTTCCACGTCGGGAAACTCTGAAGCGATCGATCTATACAAATCCTTTCATCCGTAATGTCGCAATTGTCAGCTTGCAGATGTAAAAAAGATTCATGTGACTGATGTGGTGAGTCGGCCGTAGTTTCCGATTTCTCCGACGATTGTTTGCGGTCTCATTACAGATTCTTTACACCCTGGAGATGCCTTTGTTTTTCAAAATCGCAAGTAATAATAAGCCTTAGAAATTCGTATAAATGTGTAAAATCTCCATACGGCTATTATATGTCTTCGAGGTCGACAGCAAACAAGGTTTAATGGAAAAAAACTGAATTACCTTGAATTTTTTTTAAAAAAATCATGAAAAACTCCCACAAAAATTTTCGGCCCACAGTTATTTATTATGAAACACATTTATGTAGAACAGTTAATATACTTGTATATAAACTATATACAACTGTAAACATAATTTTTTCATAAAAATTATTCTTTGCACCACACAGTAATGTTTTACTGTAATATTTTGACGTACACTCCACGATGAATATTCCGAAATTAACTATAATAACGTTTCGTTCACGTGGTCGTGACTTCTTCAGCATCCACGAGCGAAATGAACGGGCACGTCCCGATGTCGAGAGAGGGAGAAGCGCGTAAAGTGATTCGCGATGCCTGGGGGTGACCCTTGTACGTATACCATGCGGTAGCACCGCATTCGTTACTGCAATTCAATACAACCACCGTGGCTACACTACGTGGCTTGCTTCTATCGACCGTATCGCACTGCGACGAGGAATCGGACTGGTCGCCGAGCCGCGTGCCGCGCAGGTTTCATAAGTACTTGCGCGCGCGCACGCTCAAGCACAGGTGGGGTCGAATTAGATATTCGTAAATAGTGTCATTCTTCATTTAGCATTGTTCTCTGAGGTCTTTTTTTATATTAATTTTTTAAAAAAGTGAAAATTAAATCTTTCTTTAGCAGAATGGAATACAAAAAACTTTTTATTGATCATTTTTCAATCATATTGATCAAGGTAAAAGATACTTTATAGATGCTTTTATAGATGTTCAATAGGTACTTCAATAAGTTTATAGAAACAATTTTTTGGAAAAATAGTAAACGCAAAACGGCATTCATATAAAGCTATTCTAATTTTGTATCTATTATTAACTACATCTATTATAAAATACCTGCATTGTTAAATTTAAGAGAGAGAAAAAGAGGGAAAGAATAAAAAATGTCAATAAATTTTTTAAAATATTTTGTGTGTTTTGCTTCTTTTTAATTTCTTTGCAATAATATCTAACAAGTTACAATTTACGTTTACAAAAGTTGGAAAAGAAAATTTTGAATATTTTCATAACACACCATTTCTACTATAGTTTGCTTAAAATTATTTACAATAATTTTATCCTTACTTTTTCCAATGAAAGTGACAAATCAAGTTTAGATTTTAAGATTTTATTTTAAAATGTTTTCTATATACATATATTAATGTTTTTAACAATATCTTACAAGTATCTTTTTCAAAACAATAAAATATAATGAATTAAAAGATGATCTTAACAAAGAATTATTTATTTAAAAAATTTTAAACTTAACGGAAGACGTGTATCATCTCACATAATTCGCAAGATCATCCTTTACATCGTATACATTCCTCGAGTCTGCACATGTAGTCTTATCGCCGGATCCGTAATATCAAGCTCGTTGAGGGCTGACCAATTAAGGGCCGCACGCAACGGATCATTGCCCGGATTAAGACCCCGACGATCGGGTAGATATTTCACTATCTCGATCGATTTCCGTTCCGATCCACTCTCGCGACTACGAGTCGTGTGCAGCTCGTTCTAACGGCTGCTAATTACGAACAGAGGAACAGTCTGAGTCGCTTCAATTAATACGTGCAATAACAATTAACGTTGTCCATATTCCCGTTCCATTAAGATGCGAGCATTAGCATGGTATGGCGCAGACGATATTTAACGGTTCGCGACGATGGCGATACATGAGCGCTTATTACTATTAGGTGACGAGAGGCCACGCTAAACGAATGCCACGTTTATAACCGCGCCATGACCACGAGAAATCTGGAATCTGGCTATTCGCCACATAACTTATACTCAAAACGCGGGATTCTCGCAAAGATCAATCGCAGTTGGAATTTCTGTAATATCTATTAATTAAGTTTTACTCAGAAATCTTCGTTTCCGTGATAGCAATATATTTATACTTTTTTAAAAATAAATCCTCTCCAAATCAACCAAAACAATTATAATTGTTTCTCTTTACTTAGGGTAAACTCGTCTTAATAAATTCTTTATATCGTTTTTCATAACAATAAAAAATATAACAAAGAAAATTAGCGACAATTGTTTCTATATTTGATACTTATACTATCCCTAAAATTTTCTTTTCACATATCCAAATCCTTAAATGTCAGGCGATATCAGGAATGAACAGGAACAAAAAATTTGCGAAATGTAGAAGCACAATATATATACATATACGTGAATTATAATACGCATTTTCCATGTCGAGTGGTTGCACCGTACGTGAGCTTGAAGTATATGGAAGAGCACGGAATATGTTTGCACTCGCGGCAGGACCCTATCGGCTGTCACGGATAATCCTGACAAGACAATAGGTACCGGCGATTTCGCGGGCTGAGTATTCTAAATCGCGTGCGCGACACTTGACGCGACGGTATGCCATTCCGAAAACAGCGTTGCCAACGCAAAATTATATGTGGAATGTTTCACGAATAAATTTCTTAGGCCTGGCCTGAGGGGGGGTCTCTCCCTCTAATTGTAAGTAGCGTCAAGCTATTCCAGCTCAGGGGAACAGGGCACGTCGCATAGAGAACTCGCGACACGTGCAAGTTGTCGAGGAAAGTTAGATAACGGTACATATAAATTGCTTCGAAAGATAACACTTACACAGTTATTGCCGGCTCTATTTAACTCATGAAAATGTTTGCATTATAAATAATTAAAAAATGAGTAAAAATTAGTAAGAGAATGATATAGATAGATTTTATTAAACATTTAAAATTTTTATATAGCCTTATGTATCAATATTCTATCCATTTGTGTTTAAAAACCAAGACATTACAATTTCTAATTTATAGTTTTATAAAAATAAAATGTATTCTTGTAAAATTGAGATTTTTTTTATTAATTATTATTAAATATATTTTTTATTAATAATTATTAAATAATTAATGATGTTATGTGCAATAAACATGCACAGCTTTACTTATGTAAAAGATTGTTTTCTTTATTTAGTTATTCTTAAAATTATTTATTTTGTTAATTTCCAAAGTTACGATCATTATTTCAATACTTCTTGTTGCATATTTTGTTCTGTGAAGAAACATGGAAAACTAAAACTTTAAAAAGTTTGACAAATTTAATTGTTAGTAAAGAATTGTTACGTTATTTTAGATAAATAAATTATTTACTACTTTACACTTATTTATTACTTTATCTTACCATTATTGCCTTATGTTACGTACTACTTACTATTGTAGTATCTAGTTAATATATTCTTTAGAAAATTACACTTAGTTACCATTTGCTATTTATCACCCTTAAGAAAACATTGAATTTAACTCAAATCTACTATACGATAAGGTCGAGCAAAATTATGCGTATCGTAGCAAAGCACAATAGATTCACAGCACAATTTTTTTTCATCAAAGTAGTGCAACAATTATTTTTTGAGACAATATATATATTCTTTCTTTGTAATTGGCGCAATTTAAAGATATTATTTTTTTTTTATAGATAATCACTTGGATTGAATAAAAGGACAATTTTGTGATGTGTCACTTGGATTGTAATATTTCTTTTAAATAAAGATATTACTTGGATTTTTTCGAGGTACAAAGATAACTACATGTACCACTTATTACTTAGGTTTTTTCGAGGTACAAAAATAGTACGTATACCACCCATTACTTAAGTTTTTTTGAGGTACAAAGATAACTACTTGTTACTAAGGTTTTTCGAGGTCTACTATACGATAAGGTCGAGTAAAATTATGCGTATCGTAGCAAAGCACAATAGATTCACAGCACAATAGATTTAAAGCACAATAAAAAGAATTAAAATTTTACGAAGAATAAACTGAGACTGATAATACGCAGTTCTATGTTGAGAAACAAAATTATGTTAAGAGTTTGGAATATTTGGACATCACTTCTTTTCATATACCTACAATGATGATAAGTTTCCCATATTGGCCGCAAAGCGAGTAGGATGCTTACTGTGTGATCATTATTATAAATTATACGTAATGATGCTAAACTGAAAACAACATACTCAAGCTGAAACTATGCGGAATATTGTCATAGATTGCCAAGGCGGATGCTTCCTTGAATTATAGTTGCAATATCCCCTTTGGCCATTTCTCGTGCTCGCAAAGCTAACTGAATTTGAACATATATTCATAACTCACAATCAGAATTACTTCATATTCTTCTTGCGTGCTACGTGTAAATATAAGCTTAAATAAAATCTTATAAATAGATCTCATCAGTCTTATAGTCTCTCTTGCATATTTTCTGATAGAGAAATTATTATAGAACTTATATGATCTCTGAGGACAATATGTAAACTGCGTTATTCTTTGCTATGCATTTATTGATCGACTTCCACACGATACGCATGAGCGAAATATGTTCTTATCGACTTTTCATGTTTTTCTTCCTGTTTACAGTTCTACTGTTTTAATTTTAATTGTTTCTTTCGAAGAATATATAGTTTTTTAAGAATTAAGATTTTTCTCTCTCTCTTTATCTGATTTCTATTTCAACAAAAATTTTTGTTAACTTAAATTATCTGTTCTGTTAACTTATATAAATGCTTTTTTGCTTTATCAAATCTAAAGCTATTCTTGAGAATGTTTTACCTCCCTAAAACTTTCCCAAAACATAATACTTTTGCAAACTTCTTTTCAAGTATAATATTTTTCTGCAAATACTATCAGAAATAAATGAACGGCTTAATTCTGGTAAGCGATACGCTTCTGGAATGAGCGGTCAGCGGTGCCAATAATTCATGTTAAGTGACAACGACGTAATTTAGGCGCCACATAAATCTGCAAATGTTGCCGGTCGGTGGTCAGAGATGAAGTCGCGAGACTAAGTTTCGCACTGCATTCCGTAAGCGGGATTCCAGAGAGCGGCGTGTAGTGCGAGCACGCACGCACGTACATTCCCTGGGGAACCACAAAGAAAGTTGCGTGGAATGTCGAGAGAGTCGCAGACGCGTAAATCGCTCGGCGCTCTCACGTACACATAGGTGCGTACACCCGCGTGTAAATATAGATCGCGTCCCGAAATATGTCTTTCAGTCCGCACTTAAAATCATCGCTTCCGCCGGCGATCTGTCGGAGTTCCCGCTATACCTTAAGGGCCGTCGTTGGATTGCCGCCACCATAGTTTTTAAGAGCGTTGCGGCAGCATAGATCAATCACTTTTGTAAGCGATCGGAAGAGGGAACTTTTGAAGAAAAATATTTCAAAAAACGTATTTCAAAAATGTAATAATTTGTTAGGCACGTTTTCAATTCCTTTCAGTCCTGCGTTAATCACGTGAAGACGAAGTACTACGCTGGCTTTATATTGTATACTTTAATAAAAAAAACTTGTCAAGCTGTTCGTTCAGATTTTCCATTTAGTGTCCGCCATATTGAATTGGCCATCTTGGATTCAAGGCATTTTTTTCAGTATCATCCTCTTTCATGCTGAAGATTCTCAATTTAACTATTTCACATCTTTATAAGTTATAATATTAACTGTTTTATGAAGAACTATGAATCTAAGTTTTTCAAATTGGATCCACCATTTTGAAACCACCATATGTATTATTCAATATATAACATTAAAATCGTTCTAAATGATCTCGGAAACTTGGTATTACTTGTATCTATGTATGTAAACGCTCGGTTGAAAAATCAAACATCCGCGATCTATCACGCTACTCCTTGATTTACGTGTTTTTTTTCTAAAAATTTAGATGTTCCCTGGATTTCCAAAAAAAACCACTATGGTTTTTACATTATTCTAGGTGTACGAGACCTAATGCAACTCGAATTTTACTTGCGACTTGAAGTAAAAAAATCGCACTTTTTGGACATCCTCCTTTGGAAAAGTGTTTTAAATAGGTAAGTAAACGAGATATATGTACAATTGTACACATATATGACGGATATTTTATACAAAATTATGCATTAACACCAATAAATTTTTTGTTTTTATGAAAGTATATTATTATTCTAAATTATGTATGATGTAGAAGATCTTTCAGATATATGTAGAAATTAAAGATTGTGTGCACTTGAGCCTAAAAATATAAAAGAGAAAGGAACCTTTTTTTTAATTTACTATTATCAATCTACTTTTCGTGAAGGAAGACATTCTTCTTTCTCTTCTCTTATTGTTAGAAGAATAACAATTTTATTCAATATAATGTTAAACTGGCAGTTTTTTAAATAGAATTCCAACAGATCTCTCTGGACAGTTCTCACTGTGAAATTATTAGATAGCTACATTCATCGAATCGAGAGAATTTCTCAAGAAAGCGATAGAGCAAGAAGAGATCTGTCGATCCATGCAATCGTTCGGGCGGAAAGCCAGCAATGTCATCGGATGATAGGTGGATCAAATTCTCGATCGAGCGAAGCCACGCGAGAAGACCACAAGATTAACGGTGCACGAACTATTGATCTTGGACGTATTCGGTTCCTGTTGTGATGGAACCGTCTATCTTAATATACACGTCATTTACTATCACTGAAATATATACATAATATTTTAATATTATGCTATATATATAAGAATGCCATATAATGTATTTCTTTTATTATTTTTTTATTCTTTTCTTTTATTATTTATTTATTACTTTTTAGCAATAACAAGCATTTCTAAGTTAAAAGAGGAAGCAATATATTCGTATTTTAATTTCTCAAAGATTTTTGTCTCTCTGTGGAAGAAACAAGATATTCGAAATAAGCTCGAGACGATAAAGTAATGATATAAATTTTTCTTTTATTCTTCAAAGAGAACTTAAATACGAGATAATGCGTAACGTAATGTGACCTTTCGCAGTTTGTTTAGACGTTGACATTCAATTATTTATGACCATTTGTGTAACGTGTAACGTGATGCATACAACGACTACGAAAGGTTTTGATCGCGGATCTTGAAAAGGTGAACAGGCTTTCGCGTTCACATTGTTACTCGAAAGGATAATCGAGAGAACATAACGCGAAAGTTCCTCATTTCTTCATCAATTCGTTCCAATGTGGAAGGTGTGGTGTAAATAAATGGGCATTTTAATTTGTATTAAGGTTAACCGGACAAGAATTGCCTTTCGCCTTTATCAAAGAACATTTAATACGAAAGAATACTCTTCTGATTATACGAAATATAATCAGCGCATAATGTAAAATATCACGGTTTTAGATAAAGAGAAACGTAAATCATTTATATGTAAGGCCGGTCACATAAAGGTTGCAACACTTAATTTTTGGATGGGTGATTTGTTTTGGTAGTGGTTCGTAGTCTCGAAATATTTGTACATTTCAAAATCCATCCAAAAATTAAGTGTTGCAACCTTTATGTGACCGACATAGGATTGTGTATTTGAGTAAAATTATTGTGGACATATATAAAAAGTAAAATATACAGTTTGTCGATCGTCATGTACATATAAAAAACTTTTGCTTATCAATTTTATATTCATACTGCAAATAAATAAACAATGTACATAAAAAATATTTTAGTTGTTATCAAGAATCAGATTGTTGCAATGACTAAAACATTTTAGTGCAATTTTCGAAGTTTTACAGTTATGTAATTGGATAATTGAATAATTGATAGAACATCACACATCATCTTATAGAGTTAGTATAAAAATCTGTGAACCATTTGATTAGAATCAGTTATTCAATTAGATAAACGTGAATTTTCGGAAACTTGATATGACGCAGTGAATCATAAATTACATCGGTGTTCAAACACATGTAAATTACATAAATTTGATGTGCAAAGAAATAAAAATTAATTTTTAACTACGGTAATTGCCAGTATTTCTTTTTTCGTATATGCCATTAGATCATCGGCGTAATTAGGAATTGACGAAAGCAAGTTCAGCTGGCGACCGTCACGCACGGCGGACCCAATAACAATCGGAAGAGTATACAGCTCGTGCATCAGAGGTCAATTGAACGCGACCTGGCGTACTGCACACGTTGGCGGTCAATAATTGTAATCCGCGCGGGGATAAGCCACAGCTGCCTGTGTCCAACACGCGGTTATCTCGTTTCCGGGAACATGTATATCGTAGATTATACGCGCTTTAATGAACATTGTGAGAATAAATGTTTCTGGTTTCCCATTAAAGATACGGGGATTTTTCTCTAACCATTAATATCTTATAAGTACTATTTGCCATATGACGGGATTAAATCTTCGTTTAGTATTGATCGACTATAGAAGCTGTCATTGCATTGTGCGGAATCTAGACTGCGTTTGAGAATATAAACCATACAGTGAATATGCGTGCAGTATATGTATATATTTTGCTTCCTTCAAGCTAAAAATAATTTTATTTTTTTTAACAATTCTCTTTAAAAAGATAGATAAATATAAAACAAAGAAGTTAAAATAAATTGTATTAATTTTGTACAGAAATGTAAACTTATATATATTAATAATATATATTCGGCACTCGACTCGTCGACCCTGTTTCTCGATCAACTCGCGTATCATTACAACGACATGTTTGATTTTTTTGTCGGGCCCCATTGCGACATCTTGCTATAGGCTGAAACATAGTTATTATTCTGTGACGTTACAAACACCTTCGGTAACGGTCGGTCATCGAGATAAAGCGGCTCGCATTACCGCGGAACGGATTCTAATCCCGTCTATTAGGTACGTTGCGCCACGAAGTAGGGCCTGCGATGCCAATAGTGTAACCCAGAAAGCAAGAGTGAACCTATACTTAAAAAAGTCTTACTCATCAATTTTTGTAAAAAAAACTAATTTAATTAAACACTTATTACGGTATTATTGTAATATTGATATTGTGTATTTAGTATTGAATATTTTAAACAATGTTATTTAAATATTTAAAACTTTATCTTTACTTTGGAATTAATATAAGATCTAAAACCGAATAAAAAATGGCGCAATTGTAATACTGGATAATAAATATAAGTTTTGGAATATTTGCGTAATCACTTATTGTTAGTAAATATAAATTATGCATTTTTTATCAATTTCTTGGAACAAATACTTCCTCAAGATAATCGAAAAAAAATATTGAGCTTACAAAAGATACTGAATCTTATAAAAGAGAAATCTTATAAAATAAACTAGACAATCGGATATCCAAATAAATCACAATTTCTCCTATTCCCTGATTTAAATACCACCATTGTTAGGTATTTACTTTTTAAAGTTAAACACCATTCCTATAAGAAAGAGTTTTCAAGAAAGACATAATTTATTCCACAGAGTTGGCAATATAAAACATGCAAGAACTTGTAAAATATATAACATAATGAAAAGTATGTAATCTTTCTAATATTTTATATGTATCCAAAAATATCTATAATAAATGTTTGAAAGTGATTTTTATGTATCACATTTTTTAGGAATGAAATACTATATAGTATATGCTCGTGGTAAGAAAGATAAACTTCACACACATTTAACTGATTATAATCGTAAGAGCAATGTACGATAATGAGAGAGACCATTAAGAGATGAAAGCGAATTTTACGGATATGAATAGGTCATACAAATTAAAACCGAATTAAACGGACATTCAAAGGAATATCTTCCGTGAACTGAACATTAGTATCGCTTTGTTGTCTACTAAATTAGATTCGACACGATAAAGAACACTAACTATACAGGATAAAACGTATAATTAATCACAATTTTAAAAATTTCTTAAACATATTATTTTTAATACAAATTTTATGCAATAAACAAATTATTAGAATTATATAGAATATTTTATAATAATATTTTCTGTATTTTACACCTCTAGTTTATTATTAATTATTTATTAGACAAAATTACTAAAATATTGCAATTATTTACACATATAAAGTCTCTTTTTGTGATTTTAAAAATATATATTCATAAAATTTGGAAAATGTATTTCGCTCATTTACTGCAACAAAGATACAACTTAAAAAACAAAATCTTCTAAAGAATAAATTTGAAAGTTTGAATCATTAAAATTTTGTAATAGATACTATTTTTAAATGTAATTTTGATAATAGCTGCTTATAAAGGAATAAAAGTATCTTGCTGTATATTAGCTCTTCATTCAGTATATTAAACTCTCCATTTTTTTGTAAATAACTAAAAAATGACAATTTGTTGCTCAACGTAAAAATATTAAATAATTGTGTTCTTCTTGTAATCTGATTTTTCACTTGATTTGTGAATCAACAAAGTTATTACATTCATAATGCTGCATGAAAATATTCGATTACGTATATAGCCCGCTCAAAGGCATTTCAGGTCATTGGAAAGGGTTATATGACATAACTTTCATAGAGATGCAGGACGAACGTTCCTGAATAAGATCGTGAGAGGAAAGAAAAGGTAAGCTGGTAAGTAAGATAATGTAAGGCAGATGCAAAAGAGTAAACTCCTACGTAATGGTATTGCAAGATTGAAACAAATTGTAGGAAATTGGTTTAATATTTTATTGCGTTTTATTGCGTATTGTATTTGTGCACGCCTGTAAAAATTTATACGAACTTTGAAAATTACAATAGTTGTGATCTAGCAGAAATTCTCTGTGGAAGTTTCTTTATCCAATATTTTTTATTAAATTAACATAAAAATTGAAAACAACGAAATTTTATCATTTACTGTCAGTTTTTCATACATTTTTAAAAATTTTTTGTATAAATTATTGTATATTAAATTTTAAATATAAATTAGATAAATTTAATCTATATTATAAATGGTGCCTGAAGATATTTTTGAATAATAAGTAGGGTTTTTTCTAATACACAATATTTTACAAACAAATTAAATTATTATTTCCTTAATGCATTTTAATTTATTAATTTCCTAATATTCATTGATTTTTCATTGATTTGCTAGTTTAGAATATATATAATAACTATTAAATTTAGAATTAGATTTAATATTATATATATAAATATATATGTATATATATTTATTTATTTAAGTAAATATTTTATGCATTAACGATGATTATTCTTTCCGACGTTTGAGTGGTATTAATATTGATTCATATAACGCAGCTATTGAAACTCAGATACTACGCTGGATATAGCGCTTGGTAACCGATGCAAAGAAGATTTATATCAGGATATTAATTAAGATAGTCGAGATTTCATACTCACGAAGGAATATATGCTTAGCGGGCTCTCGTATCCGACGAGCTCTTGCGAACTTAATAAGCAGACAAGCGGAAAGAAATGCGCTGGCGCCAGTTAAGTCAGCGTATATGCGATCGCGGTAGTAATTTTTATTAGTCCACGACTGTTTCATAGATCTGCCAATGTCGATGTTCGATTACTGATCGGTAAGAGAGGAAATCTGTTTATTCCACCTCCGTACGAAACAAAGAAGAAAAGACCAAGAAGAGAATGGAAACTTCTATATCGCTTGAGAAATCCTTGACAGTGAGATGGAGAAAGTTTCTTCAGCTGGCCAAAGAGATTAACAGCGTATACATATAGAAGGACATTTCAAAAGCAGTTAATTGTTGTTTTATCGTTAATAATACGCAGACGCAGTGGATTTTCATCAAAAATTACGAATTGTAATCCATACAGTATTGTGTATAGTAGACATGCTCATTATTGTGAAGAAGTTATATTAATTTTAAACTTAAATTTATATCCATCATCTACCACACAAATAATATCTGTGCTCAAACAATTCGTTGCCAATGGATTACACGGAATTAAATGTAATGTAATTAACACATTTTATAATTGAGAAACAAAATAAAAATAAAGCTGCTTAATATTCTCAACGTATCTATATAAAGTACTCAATTTATTTACGTTTTTATATTTTTGAGTTATTTTGAACTGTTAATTTAACTAGTTTCAGAATCATCTTACATTCTTAACGCTATCACACAAAAACTATCGCGATGAGGCAATCTTCAATCCGATGATGCGTTATCGCACTGCGCAGAGAGTCTGTCTTCTAATTACACACCGCCGATGCAGCTGCGACGGAAGATGTTTATCAAAATGCATAAATCGTTTTGCATTCTCGTACACATTGAATTTCGATCACGGATAGGCAGCGACTGGAAGTGACTAGCTGAATCTCGTAACAATCTCTCGCAGCTTCTGCAGAAACAATACGGTACTCTAGACGCCTCACACAAACCACGCAACAGTACATACATTGCAGTATGCAAAACCGAACGATGTCGGTTTCTTTAGCTATAATCACAACATCGATCGGTAGATCGTTTTGTAGAAAATTGTAGGATGCAAATTTTATGATTTCGCACTGGAATTACCTATATTCGTTTTGCATTCTTCTTTATAACTGTTGTAATAGAATTACGATTAATTATTAGATAACCATTTTAAGGGTAAAATGAGGTTACCGTTCAGAGGCCCAAAAAATGCCTCAATTTCAGGAATTTTTTTTTGATATAAAATAAATACATTTGGAAAAAACTTTTTGCGGCTTTTGTTTGTACACAAATGAAGACTAATTTAGAATTTTTTTGGAAGAAAATAATTAAAAATGGCGGCTCCAGCTCTCAGTCCACGAAGCCGCACACGGCGTGGTTCTATGTGCGCGGAGCATTCCACAGCCTTTCCAGTTGATGTGAAACAAAAAAAACATAAGAATTATTAAAATAGATTAAATTTGGGGGGCCTTATCGTTTTCCGATTTTTAAAAAACTCCCGTATAACAAAATGGTGGCCGTTTGAAAAAAAAACCTCTTTTTTCCCTGTTTTCTTTTTGCTTCAACGTTCGAAAAAAATTATTTGCAATCAATTTTTTGAAAAAAACGCTTCGTGAAGGCCCCCTAAATTAAATTTCCTTTCTTTTGCACCGTCATTTATTAAAATCGGTTCATCCGTTGAAGCTGTAGAGCGCTCCGCGCGCATAAACTCGTGGCTTCGTGTCATGGGAGCTGGAGCCGCCATTTTGAATTATTTTTGTATGAAAAAAATATGAACTACTCTTCATTTGTATTCAAATAAAAGCCGCAAAAAGTTTTTTTCAAATGTGTTTACTTTATATTTAAAAAAAAATTCCTAAAATTTATGCATTTTTTGGGCCTCTGAACGGTAACCTCCCCTTAAAGAAGTTATAAAATGATCTAAGCAATATTTTTAGAAAAAAGTTATATATTAGATATTTTATGACATCACGGAACAAATCCGTTAATAATTTTTTACAGCCAACAGGCGTAATGCTTAAAAATTATTTTTCTTACTAAATACCTCAATTTTCGACGTTAAAATAAATTATATTAATGGCTATTTCCAAGAATATCAATTACAATATTAAATGTGCTATAAGTTTGAACAGCAAACGTGTACATCTTTTCAATTTCTGATTTCTTTTTTCACATTTTTATCATTTTTCTTAAGTAGCGCACGCAGGGTCGTCTCACTTTGAACGCTCGAAAAATCCGCTATTTTTATGAATTTTTTTTTGGCAATACTAATGCAGATAATTGAATGAATGTTTTTAGTACTTATTAGGCATGCTTTAAACAACAAAACATATTTTTTGTAGAATTTTTAGTCAAGTTTATTTAATGGAAAATACAACAATGCGAACAAGTAAAAAAAAAAAGGTTGGTCCACTGCGGGCATTGTAACTGCTCGTAGAATCATCTAAAACAAAAAAACAAAAAAGATTCTTGATTAGTATGAGTGTCGCTATAGCGTGAACCTCCAGAAATAATTTATGTTTGAAAATAAAAAAATGGTGGAGGTTTAAAGAAAAAACTTGAATAATATTATTCAACTTTTTTCTTTAAACCTTCACCATTTTTTTATTTTCAAACATAAATTATTTCTGGAGGTTCACGCTATAGCGACACTCATACTAATCAAGAATCTTTTTTGTTTTTTTGTTTCAGATGATTCTACGAGCAGTTACAATGCCCGCAGTGGACCAACCTTTTTTTTTTTACTTGTTCGCATTGTTGTATTTTCCATTAAATAAACTTGACTAAAAATTCTACAAAAAATATGTTTTGTTGTTTAAAGCATGCCTAATAAGTACTAAAAACATTCATTCAATTATCTGCATTAGTATTGCCAAAAAAAAATTCATAAAAATAGCGGATTTTTCGAGCGTTCAAAGTGAGACGACCCCTTAACTCCCGAATGGGTCAACGTAGCGCACGCAGTGGAAATGCATCTTAACGGGATTTGTATGTCCGTTAGGGAATTCCATGCTAAATTTCCGCTTTCCACGTCAAATCTTACCGCACGCCGCCCGAGCAAAAGTACACGGATGTTCGCTACGTTAAGTATTAATCTCAAGCGATTCCAAGCTTGGGTAAAATGTAATTAGCGGCCTTGTACATGAATGTCATTAAATATGTCAACTACTTTGTGGTTTTTCCCCCGTGTGTTTTATTTTACGGTCGTTTCATCTCGACCTGTCGCACTCGAAGAGAGTGAGATCACTGAAGATGACGCTAAACCGGCTTAGTCGCATTTGCATTGACACGACGCAATTAAATATAGAAAAGCAGATATCCTATCTAAAGTATGTCATAGCAAAATTAAAAATACGCTATCTATAAATGATTCCAAAAAATATCCTGATTTCACTAACTTTCAAAATTACAATTGTAACAAAATATAATTTTCTTTTCAGATGTTTTCAAGATATAAGAAGATAAATGCCTCTGATTTCGTGGTATTATTTGATTTATTCACATAATCACGAAAATTGATTTGTCGTTAACTCTCTGCATTGTGCTAATAAGAAAAGTTAATTTCATTTACAATCCGTAGATATTTGGCAGATAACAAACGCGGTCATTGATATTCCGCGGTGGTAAAGACAGTGACCTATTTAACGGGCGATAGCGCGATTGATGTCAATACCACGATGGCAAGTCGCTATATAGACGGAGGCCGGATGATGATCTGCACTAATGAAGAATTCACACTGCGTCCGATGTTCGACGTACGACGATCCGACATCCAATAGAAAATTTTTGTCTCTAATAATAAATTCTTTTATTGGATGTCGGATCGTCGTACGTCGAACATCGAACGCAATCGGACGTAGTGTGAATCCTCCATAAGACTATCAACGCGATATCGCATGATCCGTTTTCTTTGCTGCATATTTGTTAATGTCGGATTCCGATATGCCGACGTTGAACCCAATCATCTAACCGAGATTAATTCTGAAATAAATTTTATTTTACATTAAATATGGTATTTAATAAAGATTATGGATAAAACAAAATCCCGTTTAATTGTTAGTGAAGTTGACAATTGGCTTGAAAGTACCGCTGCAAACGACGGTACCCGCCGTAATCCGTATTCAAATTATTAAGCCCATAGATTTTGAATAGAAACACATAATATTGTATGTCTTTCTTCATTGTAGCTTGCTTTTAAACTATTGAGATTAATAATCGAAACTAATAATAAATCTTTAAAAAATTGCGCGCGCAATATCCTTTTTCGTTCAATAATTATCTTAATAACATAGGTACATATTACAGATAAATAATAAATGAATATGTTATATCATTCAGGGTTATTCATAATCCGGATCTTCTCGGTTTCTCAATATTCAGTATTACTTCGCGATCAGCGGTATTTTGTCCACTCTTTTTATGCCTATATAGCGTAGCTTTTTACTATACATTTTTGTCGTATGTATGACTTTGCATATATACGCGATTATGAAACAGGAAACCTGCGTTTAAAAATATACGACGCACATAATACTAACGCAAGCGTTCAAGATATCGTCGCTATTAATGCTTTAAAGAAAAATATTTGCGATTGATTGCAAATGAGATCTTAATATAGAGATATCTTGTGACGGATACGATAATCCTACTTTAATTTTTATAATCCTTTTAATATTACACAATGTAAAAAAAAGTTTTAGAAGCATCAACATTACAGTATTTGAGTTAATGAATTTGCTTAGGCTTACAGTATTAAGTTTCTATGTAATATACATAATATGAGAGATAGATAGAGGGAGAGAGAGAGAGAGAAATCATTAAAGGATTAATATATCAATATGAATATGTTTCTATACAGGGTGGGAGAAAAGTCTGGAAACGGTCAAATATCTCGAAAACAAGACATTTTAGGAAAAATGTTTTATACAGAAGTTGTAGGGTTTAAAAAGATCTGTTTACTGACTTTATCAGTTTGATCTTAGGTGGCGTCATTTAGGTCAAGTCAGGGTCACTTTAAATTTTTTAAATTGGACCCCCTATTTTATATTGCATATTCTTGTAGCTCTTGTCGAGAAGTTTTCAAAACACTATAACAAAACTCTCTTTCGTTAAAAATTTCGTGAAATATTTCAAATTTTGTCATTAAATTTTTAATATAAAGTATGAAATACCTCGTAAAGTATTCACTTTTCGATGACTTTACCATAATACTTTTATACGTAGAATAATAAAGAAATCGAACAATAATATTAATTTTTACATTTGCAATTTTATAAAATTGAATGCGTCTACAAAATGCAATCAAATTTTTTAACATAATTTTTTCTGTTTTTTTTTACAACAATCGATTCTTTTCATTATTCTACGCATAAAAGTATTAAGATAAAGTCAACGAAAAGTGAATACTTTACGAGATATTTCATGTTTTATATTAAAAATTTAATGACAAAATTTGAAATATCTCGGGACATTTTTAACAAAAGAGAGTTTTGTTATAGTGTTTTGAAAACTTCTCGACAAGGGCTACAAGAATATGCAATAAAAAATAGGGGGTCCGATTTAAAAAATTTAAAGTGACCCTGACTTGACCTAAACGGCGCCACCTAAGATCAAACTGATAAAATCAGTAAACAGATATTTTTAAACCCTACGACTTCTGTATGAAACATTTTTCCTAAAATGTCTTGTTTTCGAGATATTTGACCGTTTCCAGACTTTTCTCCCACCCTGATATTATAGATACAAAATCTATCAAATAGATTCTTTAACTTACAAACTCATGCATTAAAATCGATTGACAATCTAATCATGTAGTTTCACTCTTTTTAAATTATTAATTGATAACAAACAATCTTCAGAACAATTACAAGAATGTCTTCAATTTTTTTAAATAAAATTGAATTTTTATATTTACAATTAAAGATTGTTACATATGTAAATTATATTTATTGTATTCTCTTAAAGTTTATAAAATTATTATAACTTAGTTCTGTAAACAATATAATCCATAAAAGATATATTCAAACTCACAAAACATTTTTAAAATTAATATATAATTTTTATATTTAAAACTATATTTATTTATAATACTTTTTATTGTAATGTTAAATTTACTACATCAAATAAGGAGTCTTTGCCAGGTTCCAGAATTAAAGACTTTAGTGAGATACTTTAGCGAAATTCAAATAATCACTGAGATCTCCAAAGACCCCGACGTGAGAAATAAAACAATTACAATTGGAGAGAATGTGTCCCATAGCTGGGATTAAGATAACAGTGAGTTCAAGTAACTGTATGGTTCTCCCGAGCCAAAACGGTATAGAGATATTTGCCGCAAATTTAGGGAGAGCACGATAATGAAACCACAACGGGAACTCTCGAGCGTGCCGCGTGTACACGCGGCGGCCTAGTTATTACCACGATGACACTGATGACCACAGTGTGCTGATGACACGCCAACCGGGTCAACGAGTGCATAATGGACTGTTGCATTTTGTTATCACGTACATCTTGACCCGATACATACCTTGCAGATAAACACTATGTGCACTGTAACACTGATTGATAAACTTGATAGTAGCTTGATTTAATCTTAAACGGTCGTGTACATCATAGATAATTAAATTTAAAAAATGTACATTCTGAATTTATTCTGTCTTTACTAGATTTTTTTACTTTTCTATAATAGTTTTGTTTTATTTTATTTTTTTTTTCTAAATTTTTATGTGCATAAATATGTACCTATATATGTAAATGAGTATTAATTTATTTCTTTCGTTTTACAGACAGAATTAAATCAAATATATGTCGCAATTTAAAAATATAAAATTGCATTAATGAGTGGCAACATATATTATATCATATTTCTCTCTATTTTAATATAGAATTATATAATCTCTCTTATAGTATGTTTTATATATTCTTTATATAAATTATCTCTCTCTCTTCTTTATTTCATAATTTCATAATTACACTACAATTTTCCAAATTTCTTTTCAAAATTTGTTTTGCTTGAAGCAACTTTCGAATTATTTACAAAATTCGCACTGTTATACATATATCACGTTGTTCAATATTTAAATAATTTTTATGTCGCTCAATATAATACCGTTACTTACCTTTGTCTTGTCACGCTGATTAATTATCGCATCTGCCTTAAAATTGTCTTTATAAAAGTTGCAAAAAAACGAAAACAACTCGATCACGACGTTTGTTGAACGATCACGCGAGAGAACTGACGATATATCGCGGGTCACTCGCTCATCTAAAAGTTCGGAAGCATGAATGCTTCCGGCAGCGCGTTCTCGTTATCAGTGAAAGTCGTCCGTTACAAACGTGTATACAAATGGTGTCGACGTGAATCCTTTCGATGTCGAAGAAGCAACCCGACGGCTTTCCATTTCTGCCGGTCGTAATTTTACTTTCGGGGATACACTTACATATCTTAAAAAGCGATAATTCTACAGCAATATTTCAAAAGCTGATAGAGATATCTTTTATAGAAACTGTAAAGCGCTTTTTTCTCTTTAAATGCTATAAAATCTGAACATAAAACTTAATTTTTCGATGTTAATATACTTAATTTGTGTCTTTATCATGTGTCATTATCAGTACAAATTCCTATAAGCTATTATGCAATCATAAAATAAATTCCTACAAAATTCTGCTAACGACAGTTCGTTATTTTTTAATAGCATTTAATTCATATAAACAATGCTAATGTCTCTAAGATATACATATTTGGTGGACAAGCACTATCTTATCATAATTATCACACGTAGTCTTTATCAATTTACAAAAATATAAAGTAAATTAATGCGAAAAAATAAAGTTATTATCAGTTATACACAGACAATAGGCCAATTATTACTCACTCAATCGTCAATTCCATTAATTCCTCAGACATGTCAGACAAACTATCGGATGTCCAATTGATAAAAGTCATAGCAAGTCATTGCAAGTGCAACATTTGAACGTCACTTCTAAAATCAAAAAATTAAACATTATCATTAATAGGTATCTAACCTTTAAAAACTCATTATTTAACTAATGGTAATAAAATTAGATTATAACGGTTAAGTGCATATAATAATTTAGTAATCGAATAATTATAATTATTATAAATGCCGTTTTGTTAATAAGACTTGTGATTTTATAACAAAATTTTAACTTTATGAAGTTATTATATAGGTATATTAATTACAATTATTTTCAAAGCGCAATATATGTTTTATAGTGTGATGATTTTAATATAAATTACTATGATCATAATATACACACTAAATAATCGAGTCATACATGTTTCTGCATGACTTTTCAAATATTTTTACTTTACACACGGTGTTTCTTTTTAATAGTTTTAATAAAATACGTCAACGCCTTCATCAGCTCCGAACAATTCACCAAGTGTCATAACCGCTTACCCTTCACTAATTTTAGCTCTTACATAACACGCGTCCAGCGCTCAAGTGAATTTAATTGATTCTAGTATTATTCAAGAGAATTAAACTCGTGAAAGGGCATTAAATGGATGACATCCTTTTATTCGCGGTGACTAATTATAAAAGCTATTAAACAATCTCTCTCAGTAGGTACAAAATAAGTTACACCAAATGCAAAGTTTATGTATAACGTGTCAATTAAATTTATCATAGAAAGTATAATATGTTAATATTTAAACCTCAGAAACTTAGAAGTATGCGAATTTTATAGATAAGATTATTGTTTACATAAGATATAACGACGTACTTATAATGTAGATTGGAGTAAAATGTAGATGATATTGATAATAAGAAAAAATTCTACAAAAACGTAAATCACTTTTTGCTTAACAAAAAGTGAATTATATTATATTTATGGTATCCAAAATAAAACTTAAAGAAAATTAACCTTGCATTTAGTAAACGTCAGCAAGTAATATGTAAATCAACTAAATTTCAAGAAAGATTTTATAATCTATATTTAACTAAATTTTTATGAAAATTATTTATTTATTTAATTTAACATTCTGGCAATATTATTTTTCTTGTATATTTTGCATTATTTTTTAACTGTCATTTTTTATAATTTGCGTTATTATTTAAAATATAAGAAAGAGTGATAATTCGTATAAACAACATAATATCACCGATGAATATGTAATATAAGTCACATGCAAGAAAAATCATAGAACAGCCCCTTTCGAACCATTAAAACAACGATGCTATTAATAACTATCAGTATTTTTGATACAACACAACTCTGAGTTTTCTGGAACAGATACGAGCCACTCCCATCTTCTGCAATTAAGTAAAGTGCCTTATAGTTTGCTATGGCTTTCATGAGTCCGTCGTAACAGTACACACAGCCTGAAAGTGACCACTTTAATAGTATGTCTGACAGTGATAATAATCACAATAGTGTATTCATGTTCCTCTTTGACCAAAATTGATATAAGACAATAAACCAAATGCATAATTAAAACACAAGAAATTTTAACTAATCAATTCATGTTTAACAATTAAAAATTGATTAAGCGCGCGATTACAATATCCATCTCCAATATTAAAAATATCCAGTGTTAAAATATGTTTCTCTAAAAAATATAGGAATTCTTAAATTTTAATTTTAATTTTAATTATCTTAATAATTAATATAAATCAAAATTAATAAATTTGTTAAAAACATAATCTAAAATATGATTTATAATGTTTAGGTTACTTTTAATGTTATAGCTATTAGAAACTAATCATTTTATACAATTTTATTTAATTTATAAATTTAATTCTCTTTAGAATTATTTATAATATTTATTAATGTAATTATATTCATTAAATTTTTAATAAAGATTTTATGTTTCACCACTTATCACTTCGATTTAACAAAATGTGGTACGCTGTGAATTATACATTTTATCTCAAAGTTGCCACTTTACAACACAAAAATAGATTATAATCAGACATTTTTACCAAATTATAACATAATATTTACTTACTTCTTGTTATCTTCGGAGAACGACATCGTCGACTTTCGTTAGCACAAACAATTTCGCTGACAATCAGGAAAAGGCAAGTTGACTCATGCATTAAAGCACCACACTGTCACACTGTCATTACTACATGAACGAAATACTGTTCAAACATTTATATATGTACTGACACAAACTGACAAGACGTTTTAACGCGTCTGATAGTAACCTTTAGTATTACGTTCACATGCGATTTCTTGTAACTACGCTTGAAGGTCTGAGATTCAAAAACTGTCAAATAAAGTTCATTATTTTCCCTAAATAATTTATTAAATAATTTTTAATGAATAGTAATCCATTTAATAGTGCAAAAACCAAACATGTTTAGCTAATACCTACATAAAATAAAGCAAATAAAAATTAATTAAATAATTTCTAATTTTTATTAAAAAATTAATCCAATTTTAACTGATTTTAAGGGAACTATAAGGCAATCATATTTATCGAAAATGAAGTGAGGGACTACCTAGTCCCCTTAAGAGTAATTGATTTTGGCAAAAATCAAAATAATTTATAATTATAAAATTGCAACATTTATTACTCGTTTTTCGAATAATTTAAAACAAAACGCTGAAAATAAGTAAAGGTAAATTTCAAAGTTAGTTAAAATTATACTTAATATACTTATATAAAAAAAGATTTATTTTTTGCATTTTATATTAAAAAAATAAATTCTACAAGTTGCATTTTTTTTTAATTTTAACTAACTGAGTTTTACTTTTTAAATATTATATTGGAAATCTCACAATTAGATTTAACACTATTTAAATATTTATTTTCTAAAGTATACTTCTGGAATACCATAAATATTCTCACTGTTTTGTAAACATTATTAGATGTCTTTCTTTATAAAACGTTTATAGTTGCTTGCACTCAATATCGAACGATCGAAACGAATGAATTAAGAGTAAGGATGCGGAATTATGCATGCGTAGAGCGAACTAGGTGCACCTCAAATAAAGGAAGGAAGTGAAATGTAGAACGCGGCGTTTAAATGACCGACACTGCTTCGCGATTGATTCTAAAGTATTAATCGAGGAACAGACGAACACTTCCTTTTGCGGTCCATGAATGTGAATTTATCAACCAACTTGTTGGAAATGTTTATATCAGTTCAAGTGCGATCGCAAACATGCATTATCGTCGACAGATATCTTCCGACTCCAAACAAACCGTGATAACGATAATAAAATGTCAAACTTTAATCTAAATTAAATTCTGAATCTCTCTTTCTCTCATAAAAAAAAGATGTAATATTCATATTAATTTATTTCTATATAAAATAGAGAAATCTAAAAAATTATTTTAATTATGGATTATTTTTCAAGTTAAAAAGATTATTTTAATTAAAAACATACGTTTTTATAATAAATATTGTTAATGTAAAGATAATGTAATTGTTAAATTGATGTTGAAAATGTAATATAATTGTTAAAAAAAAAAAGAAAATAAGTTAGAAGTTACTTTAATATTTTTTAAATACAATTTAGGTATATTTAAATCTATTTAAAAACTAATTTGATTTAAATGTTTTTAAATATTTCTTCTATAATAAAAAGCTGTAAAATTGCAAATATATGTTCTTAAAACATTGGAGAAAGTAAATAATATGTAATAAAGGCAAATGAGAGCCAAAACGCCAATTGTAAAGCGACAATTATATTATATTTTTGACAGCTTGGCTGGAATTTGCGACCTTTGAATGTATGACGATGGAGTAACTGCACGTTTTTAAATTTTTGTTTCTCCTTACGACACTGAATTAAGAAGGACCGAAACGTTTGTATGTATGTATATCTTCGAAATTTTAAAAATATAATATAATTGTCGACTTACAATCGGCGTTTTGGCTCTCATTTGTTTTTATTACATATTACCTACTTATTTGTTTTTGCGAGAGCTTCAACCATAGTTATTGGAAAAAGTTTTAATAATGTAAAATAATATTTTATAAAATATCTATACTTATTAAATATATGTACATGCTAAATATAAATTTTTCTTATCTATGTATATTTTATCTTATTTAATTTGTAAGAGAAAATTTTGCATTTTTTTATTATCAGTATTATACATACATATATAAAAATATTGCACCCCTAGAAGCCTAATTAACAAATACCAATTAAGTTACATTTAACTTGGTGTTAATATGCTAATATGCTTAAAATAAAGCAGATATATGTGTAATTAAATCAGAGAGAAGGTCATTCTGAATAAATACTGAATAAGAAAAAGAGCAGAGAGAAGCCTGAGAGCGACCAATGACCATAGACCATAAGCATAATTTTTAGCTGTTACTTTTTGAAGCGCCTCTATGTCCATAAAATGTGGACATTAAATTACGTAGCCAATGAATCCCGTAGATAATGGCCACGATCTTGTGGTTCTCTTCCGTGCTGTATCCACGACTACTGTATGGTAATTTGTTTATGATTTTTAGAAAAGTCGCCCGCAATTTCAAAAAAGTCGTCCGCGATTTCAGCAAAGTTGCGCGCGATTTTAGAACAATCGCTTTTTTCTTTTTTTGCTAATAAATGCGCAAGACACGCGCGCGCGTATACTCTTCTTTATTTTTCATAATCTCTATATTTTACAAAAAATTAATATTAATTGTATCAACTATAGTTTTTTATGTATCATAACATATACTATCGAGTGCATTAGCTATCAGGAAAAAATTCTTATAGTATTATTTCCACATTTCAAAACGCTCTCGATCGAATTAATGTCGTTCTTTTATTTTTTTTTTTTTTGCTAATGAATTTACGTACGCTTCTTTATTCTTCGTAGTTCATAATCTCTACTTTACAGAAAATTAATAATAAATTATATCAGTCATGAGTATGTAACGTACTGTCGAGTGTATTAACTATAAAAAGAATTTCGTAGCAATAATTCCATTTTTAAGTGCCCTCAATTGAATTGATGACGTTCCTCTTTTTCTTGCTAAGTACTTAATCTGCAAGACAAGAACACGAAATGCGCGGCAATAAGCTCGTTTATAACAAATTTTGTAAGCAAAACGTATAATATTTGGAGAACAAGCAATAGAGAATGTTTTATCTTGGCAGCGCGGCGACGATTCATCGTTTTTTATCGCGCAATACGGGAACGATCGCAAAGAAATTTTTAAAATAATACAATTTAACGTTAATTTTTTGTAAAGCAAAAATTATGAGAAATAAAAAAGCCGTACGAATAAGTTTGAAACATTTATGACAAAATATGCGAACGTGCGAATTGAGTGCCCGTTCTTCGCTTTTTTTTCTCATAATTGACTGTACTTTCGGGAGTGAGTTGCGCGTATTGCGATCGCGACGGAGGAAATCGAGAGGAGGAGGAAGCCAAGGAGACATTGGGCAACGACAAAGTATAAACTATAACGAGGTTATATAGTATCTGATTATCATTTTATTTCACCTGCTTTGCAAGATTAAATATTGATAAATATTTCAAGCGTAATAGAGTTATTTTTATAAATATTAATATTTGTTCCGCAAGCTATTAATTAATATGTAACATGTTGTCATAATTTGGATGCGCTTGTATGTTACAGACCAACGCCGTTGATCACTCCGCTGCTGCGCATTGATATTGGTGAGTGTACGTGAGTGATCAATTGCGTTAAAAATGATGATTAATAAAATATAGATTAATAATATATTTAATCCTGACAAATCATGTTATTTATTAATTTATTCAGTTTTGAGACACATGAATTAATTGCTTGAAATTTACAGAACAAGTATAAGTAGAAAAAACAAGAACTAGAAAACACATCTAATAAATTAAGCAAGCTCAGTAAAAAGTGATAACAATGATGAAATGTTTATCGTAAGAAAAAAATTGTATTTAAAATTTTATAAAGATATATGTTCTTGCTACACTTTTTGCCAAACCTTTTTTGGTAGACAAGTAAAATTTTTAGAAACTCTAATAAGAACATTATGAGGATATAATAGAATAGGTATTAGAGAATTTTAGAATATTAATACATTATATCAATTTTTTAAAGTTTCTATAAACAGCGAAAATAAGAGAAAAAAGGTAAAATAGATCTAAAAACAAGTATACTGATGCTAGAATATACAGTTTTTAAATATCTCACAATTTTCACATCTGACAATGAGTGGACTGGAAGACCGAAGAAGAAAAACATATTTATGTATTATACAAATCTGTGTAAAATAAAAATAAATCAGTATCTGATGTAAAACAGGAATAAGAAATAATTATTAATATTTTTTAATGTGAATATGCCACACATAAAAAAATATATACCTAAGAAATTAAGAGAGCAGGAGACATTATATATATGTCTAATTTGTATTTTATGTGTATCATTTTATTTTACGATTAGATTATATGTATACAATATTTTTTATAAGATCACGATCAGATGTGCCGTCAGATCTGCGTTTATTTTTCGTCGCTAATCTGTCATTAGCAGACTTTGTTCGATTTTTACTGCACCCTTCCGATATTATTTAATATAATCCTGTCTATATCTTTACTGCATGTCAAGTCTGTCATAAGAACTTATGACAGACTTGACAAAATTTGCTATCAACAATATTAACTATGGACTGCGCAACGCAAGTCGAAAGTGTGTATCAATGTGTAAAAAGAGCAGAAGGCGATTATGGCCAATATCTATCTCCTTGTATTCAACACCGTAATATATTGGTCGGAAAGAGACAGAGATTGGTCGCACATGTGCTCTACCTCACTCATATTTTAGGACCGTGTTTCGTATACACCTAAGTAGATTAGGAATCGCGTAGTCATGCTATATAGGTCGATAATATTAACTGTCAGAATCATGACCGTGAGAGATATACCCCGCGCGACACGATCTTAAATTACACGCGGAAAACAAAATTGACACAGGCGACACAATCTTGCTTATTGTTAGTTATAAATACTTTAAAAAGAGAAAAAATGTAAACATTTTTGTACGGCTCTTAAGTAGGTTTGATTACTTCGTCAAATAGACACAGTAAACTCAGCTAGCGAACGAGGTGGTCGAGACCAGACACAGAAGACGAGAGTAATAAAAGTTCCAAGAGCAGTCGCGAAATTTACGAAGAATAAATTGAAGGGACCAGAATGTTTGCCTTTAAGCTTTTAGCTAGTATGTATTCTATTAATCTCGCTAGATAGATCGTACATTTAAAAACAGCTGTTTATAATAAATTTTAAAGCAAGATGTTTTATGATCGTGCACGTACTTAAAGATTAAAAATAACTCCACACACACATTTCTTATATACGCGTATTTTTACTTATTAGTAACTTTGTGTGACAATAATACCTCCTAAAAATATTCTAATAATTTTATTCTAATTATATTTATATAGTAGGCGATAATGCCGATTTAGAAGAACATAATGTTATTTTGTACCTGTCAGAGAGTATAAATTCTATAAAAGGAAAATTAATTGGATATACCATAAATACGGAGTGTAACAAAGAGAAAGTAAAGGTAACTTCTACAGATAGTTTTTATAAACGTGCCTTACTTGCATGCACGTACGCACACATACATGTATATATGTATATATGTATGCACGATTATAAAAATCTACATAATTTATGTTATATATATAGGAAGAATTAATTCGTTTGAGCGATAAACGTGATACCAATGTTGTTATCGTAATTAGCAATATTACGCTTGACTCGGTACATAATATTGCATATGAAGCGATTATGGAAGTTATCGATAACAATATCCAGGGGCTACCCGTATTGCTAGCAGCTCTAGAAGAGAAATTAATGAATTTATTTGAAAGGTAAAATTTTGTTTCCATTTAGCCTACAGTTTTCGAGATTACAGCATTTACAGTATCAATATATTCTCAGAGCCGTATGTGGAGTACGGAAACAGACGCTTATTATTAATATGTGTGGCTCTTATAAAAATGCATCAAAATGTTTGGCGGAAAATAAAAAGTTAATATGGGACATAGTAGAAATAATGTACTGGCACTCGAAGCACGCGCCAGATTAAACGACTTGTAATAATGACGTGTAATGCGTTTCTATTGGGAGGACATGCAAAGTCCCGAAAAATTATAATCCCGAAATTTAAGATATAAGACATTGTCCCGAGAAGTCAAAATCTCGAAATTTAAGACATGAGACAATGTCCCGAAAAGTCGTAAATCCGAAACTTAAGAAGTGAGACAAAATCCCGAATTTCCAATTCAGAGACATCAAGCTGTTCACACACCGCCTACACCGGTATTTATACAGATTTTGAAAAGATAATTTTCATAAAATCACAAAGTTCATTTTTATCTATTATAAAATACGGAAAAACTATTTTTAATTATATATATTAGTTTTAATTATACATATTATAAAGTGTCTATTATCTATATATAATTAAAAATCTAAAACATCTAAAATATAAAGATAAAAATATTTTCTTCGTATATTTTATTAGAAATAAAAATAAATTTCAAAATATGTACAAATATTGGTGTGTGAACAGCTTGATGTCTCTAAATTGGAAATTCGGGATTTTGTCTCACTTCTTAAATTTCGGATTTATGACTTTTCGGGACATTGCCTCGTGTCATAAATTTCAGTATTATAACTTTTCGGGACAATGTCTCATATCTTAAATTTCGGTATTTTGACTTTTCGTGGCGTTAACCCATTTTAAGAATTACGGTATATTTTTTTTCGGAACTTTGCATGTCCTCCTTCTATTGCTGCCGGCGCGTACGCCGCGCCGAAGATGCCAAAGTTACCTACGTGGGCAATCGTAGAAACGACGTTGACCAGCTTGAAATCTCATCGGCAAGATATTTCTGACTATCACATAGACCAGCAAGACGAACATTCGCATATTTTAGACGGACATCGGACGGATTTGCGTTGTTATAATATTTAAATTATATTTCTATTATATTAAGATCTAAATAAAGATGAGTAATCACTCCTGTGTAAAAACAACGCGTATACATAAGGTACCGTACAGTAAGGTACGTACATGATTGACAGGAAGAAGTTAGAACTATATCATCTCACTCGTGATAAATCAGATAAATAAAAGAAGATTTTTAGCGAAGATATTTTAAGGGATCTCAACATTTGTTCCAACTTTTCGAACTTTACTGTTCTGCAACATAATCAGAGCAATATATCGCGCGAACCAAATTCTTATTAATGACCAACTCAAATTACTCATGATAAATTTGTAGTTACTTAAATTTCTTTTTTAAATTGACAAGCGAGTATAATTTATGTTGCGTTTGATAATTTGTACTTCTTTATAATTAATAAAGAACCCATCATTGTGAAATTATATTAATGCCAACCAGCTCTTTAGAATTATATATACCTATTCATGCGTGTGTAAAATCTTGGTCTATAGGTACATATATACATACATGTGTACATATATATGTATACATACATGTATGTGTATGTGTGTGTTTTATACACGCCGATTTTACACTAATCATTTATAGTCTATTCATTTAGTAGCTTGATTTTGTATCAATAAATAAAACAGAATAAAATAATGTGCGAGCCAGTGAATATTTTGTCGCGAAATAGAATAATTTTTCATTTATATAAAAATATAAAAAATTTTTAAAGTTTTTCATATCAATTATATTAAAATACATAAAATTGCACGCATTAAATTAATTAATCTGACATTGGAACGTATCGACCGCGTAAAAAGAGAGTAGGGTAAGTATATGTAACTAAATAATTCCGATCGAAATTCATTACGAAAAGTTCCGTAATTCACACTCGGAATAAAGAAACAAGCAAGCAAGAATCTGATCACGCAAAATCTCGCTTTACTCTTCTTTATTTTGAATTACTTTATACATATATTACTTTACAATCGTTTCTTGATCAAAATATTATTGAAAGAAGAATTATATCGTCCCAGGCAATGTGCTAATACGGGTCCACGAAACAATGCAAAAAATACGCGATAATTATATAACCTATTTATCGAAATACAAGCAACGGAATATATTCGGCGCGCGTACGTTGAATCTGTATCGCTAAGGTATATTAAACTTTCCGTTATCAGGCTCGGTAAATATTGTCGACGGCGAGACCGTTGGCACGCGAGCGGGTGCTTGACATTGCTTTTTGTTTTCGCTTAAGTACCTATGCTGGAGCGGTACAATTTGTACGCCGCGTGGCCCGCGCACATTGTTTACAAAAACGGCCACCGGCCACGGGCCTGTAGCGGTCGCGCCGGTCGACCTAATCACTTCGTGATACTTTCGATGTTCCGATGCTTGAACCGACAGGCTGCATTCAAGCGAGCGGCTCCGTCCGTAGCGCTGTTACATCGCGAGATACATGCCGCGATAAGTATTACAATAATGATATCACAGGTATTAGAAAATGCAGCGATTCTTTATTAATCATCAGATTATCCCGTTTGCACAACCGACGCTAATTCTCGCCGGTGGCGACTCATGAATGTGGCCGAAGATTTAATATACGCTGAATATATTCCGTTTCTTGTACTTTGATAAGTGAACTGCTATCGCACACGAGATCAGTGATAAGAGTGCTGGACTAACGTTTTCGTCTCAATTTATTTAACGGACAACGATTAGTTTCTCGGTCCTCTTGAAGGATACTTGAACGCTTTTCGATATTATTTATTGGTTTGATAATAATCCGTTTGCCAATTTCGCATTTCAAGAACGCAGCGATCGTGTGATAATAAGTGCGAATCGTCGAATGATCATTGTGAGATTTAATGTGTGACGGAGTGCACGCGAATTGTGTGATATACAGATAACGAGAAGCGCAGTGATATGTCGACCGTTTAATTGCTCGCGGAATTTACGTGCTCGAGCTGTATCGTGTGTGTATAATCTTCAAACGTGTATATCTTCGAACAAACGGTTTCAATTCGACTGCTTATTCTCGACTCGCGTTGTATTCGCGCGCGCGCTGCGTCGGTTTGAGAAGGAGGTTGCGTTCAGCGGGAAAAGCAGCTCGGCGAATTGTCGGATTTGAATAATAGAAGTGCGCCGTAATACGCTGATCGTTTCATCTCGGGAGTGTCTGACAAATATGATCGCGATCGTATTATGACAGTTGCTTTGTCCTCGATCGCGAAATTTTGGACAGTGGTTCCGTGAGTGTCCTGTGCAACGGAAGGCGAGAAGGAGGAGAAGGAAGATGAGGTGAATGAAAAATTGATCATTTTCAGCGTTTCTTTAATTTGAATTTTCCACATTTACAGAAACCACGTGTTACAGAATCATCGTAGCTGCGTGACTCCGCCCGTTGCGCATTAATCGGAAAATGACAAGTTTTTTATAATTATAGAGTAACGAATCTGTGAATATTTATGTATTTATATGTATATATTTTTCCCTTCTAATAGTGCAGATAAATAAGATTTGTCACAGATCCGTTGCTCTAAAATGGATAGACTAAATCCGACTAAACTGAATTAATTAATGCTAGAGCTCCATCATTTATTGTTTTATTGTGCTTACGGGAGAATGCTCTCGTGTAATATATGTATAATAAAATTGGCGTATTTATTTTTTGGTCGAAAAAGTTAAAATTACGCGTATTGCTGAGAATTTAAATACAAAATTAAATTAAATTTAAATTTAATTAATATTTTACTAACAAACGTAACTATTTATCTTTTTTGATATAATTAACGCATTTTTGTTAACAATTGTAACGATTCGTAATTGACTGTAACGTTATAATCTACCGATCCTCATGATAATCAACCAGTATCGAAGGAGTTTGTCTCCTTCTCATTCTCTGGTTAATATACAGTCAGAATATGGATATGGCCAGGAACAACGCAATAGGTATAGGTCTAATCTGGCCAGAAAAACTACGGAATTTGCGCATCATGTAAGGTAAGGTCTATATATTAACCAAAATAAAAAATGAGTAAAGTAGGTGTATACTTGTGAAACATTGTATGCAAGTATGGTGATATAACATTACTATTGAAAGTTAATTAACCTGCTCGCATTAAATTGCAAATACCCATATTTTTAAAATTATTTACCATTTTCTATACCTATTTTGCATAATCGCGGTTAAGTGATCTCGCTGGATTTAAACAACACACAATTATACTGATACGATTAGGTATCCATTGTATCCGCGGTTTTACTTGACATTTGTGTAATAAGTAAGAATACGTATAGGGTATGGGCAGAAATACACACGCGAATAGGTACAAATGAATAAAAATACAGGTAGGCAGGAAAATATACGAATAGAAATACGGGTAGGTTGGGACAAAACATAATAACTTAATATTTTGAAAATTAAAATGCTGAAAATTAAATGACATTTAATATTACATGAAGAGCAATAAAGAGCAGACGCCGATGATCGAGCGAAAAAATTATGTATTTCTCTAATTACAAGACATACGTTTTGGTCCTTGTATTGGACTCTCCTCAGTGTCAATAAAATATATATACATATAAAACCGCAATTATACAAAAGAGCGAACGCGGCAAAAGACGAAAAACGCTAATTAAAACGCTAATAAAAGAAGCCTTTCAAATTTCTTCGACTTTCGTCACGTGCGCCTTCTTCTATTAGCGTTTTAATTAGCGTTTTTCGTTATTTGTCGCGTGCGCTCTTTTGTATAATTGCGGTATTATATATATATTTTTTTGACACTGAGGAGAGTCCAACACAAGCACCGAAACGTATGTCTTGTAATTAGAAAAATACATAAATCTTTCGCTCGATCATCGGCGTCTGCTCTTAATTGCCCTTTATGTAATATTGATTGTATATCTCGAGAGCTAAATCATATTGTTTATTGTTTAAATGACATTTAATAAAAAAATCGAGAAAAAATGAAATTTTCGCAATTGCGAAGTTAAACTTTATTTTCTTATTGGATATATATACAATTAAACTACTTACTTAACAAATTACATAATATATGTAGCTAAGAATACATGGTCATCATAAATATATATTTGATGACTAAAAAAGGGAACTAAAAATTGAATAAATTTTAAAAATAATTTTGCAGACTAAAAATTTTAAATTAATTAATTTTAAATTTTTAGCCTCCGCAAGATTTGTTTCTCTTTTTTGTAAAACTGTGTACAGTTATAAACTATGTGATATATAATATCAAATATGTAATGTAAAAGTAACTATGTACAGATAAATGCCGTCATATTTTGTGCAACTTTGTACAATGTTACTTTTGTATAATAATGATTACCAAATTATCTATGTTTTAATATATATATTCTTTAATATCTATTATGGATATTAATAGCATTTATCTGATGGTCTTATTGTTTAGTAAGCCAAATCGCGTTAATGATGTAAAGTACGTAAAATTGACGAAACGCGTATATGATAAGAAATTCATTAAATTAACGCCTCTGATAAATACTTAATTTTGAAATTCTTACTGTTAGTCCCAAAATTGAGATTTTTATTTTGAGTACCTACCTTAAAGTCATTAAGAATTTAAAATAATTTTTTAAAATTAAAAATTGGTGTTTAGAATTATTGTTAATTTTTGAAGCATTTAATTAAATTATTAAATAATAAAAATTTATTAAATAAGATGGTAAAAACTCGAGTTTTGGCTGAGCAAATGTTGTTAGATACCTATTATTGCAAAATTCGGGATTTTTGTTCATCGTCGGTTTAGCAATAAAAATCCGCAGAATAATTTTATCTCCTTTTTCATCAAACGTTTCTGTGATTTTCGCGACAAGATGAATATTTCTTAACAAATATTTTAAAATTACATTTAAAATATTTATAAATTACATTTAGAAATATACGTTAAGGAATATTTAAATATTTATTAAGGGCAATTGCAAACGCTGCGTTTTTTCTTTTATTTTTGGATGCGCGATTGCTGTTTCAGTGATGAGGCTTCATCGCCGTCTCTCGCGTCAGGTGGCCGCCAGCGAAAATGCGTGGTACCGGTGGAAAGTCGAAATCATCTTCGCTGCGGAAAATTAATTGGGGGTTCTTGTTACAGGGTCGGAATTAATCCCGGATTTTCTCGACAGTTCTCGTAATGATTTTGGCAATGAGTCAACGACGACCTTTATATGTTTCAAAGTTTCGTCGTAATATTAATTTAATAGTACATTTTAAGAAAAAATTTTCTTCTTTTTTTGGTAAATGTTCTCCTATTGTTCTCCTAAATGTTGTCCTAAAGTAATATTATTAATATTGATGCTGTTTTAATGATAATAAAATTATCAAGTAAATAAATTTTCTTGTTTTGTACAATTAATAATTTGCGTGTTTTTTAGTGATTACTTAAACAAAAGTATGGTTACAAATGTATGTAATTAATTCTCTAACATAATCTGTTTCAAGAAATTATTTTTTGGGAGGTATTGGACATTCCGCCATTCTAACATTATGATTAGTAGTAATAGTTTATACTTGTTTATAGTAAAATACATACACATGTAACGCGATCATATTTAACACATTTTACGAAAAAGATTTGTACCCTTTTGCTTTAATTTTGTTATCATGAATACATCAATTTAATTAGAAATGTGTGGTTACAAAAAGTTCGAAATAAGTCGAATGGATATTCCTAATATATCAGTGGAATATCAAAAATTAACATTTTTGAATTGCTGCAGAAAAATAGGAAATTGTTAAATTTTATATTGATAGATTTTTCAGCATAAAATTCTTTAACCCTGGAATGATGGCACACATGGGTCGTTTTCGTCCTCGGCATTTTGACTATTTACGGTGCGTTGCTTCAATTGCTTTTTTTTAAGATTAACGATTAAATTAACAATTTGAAAATTAAGATAAATGTTTTTATTGTTTTAATTTATAGTTAAGACCTCAAAGAACATCTATGAATTTTTTAAGAATTTTTTGTAAAGATTTAGACTGTTTAATATATCACGAACGAATACGACCCATGTGTGCCGTTAGAAGGTGCCGAAAAACAGTGTGCCATTCCAGGGTTAAAATACCGCTATTATCGAGTTCGATTATCATCTCGATTATTTCGAACAATTGATATCCGAGAAACATTCGTATCCGTGCATATAACAAATTTGGTAGAATTTATCCAAATTCAGTGAGAAAGAAATAAGAATTGATATATAGCTTGATTTACATAGAAAATACATTCAATTTGATGGACATTTCAGTCTTGAAATAACGCCGGAATTTTAGGTTAGACGCCAAACCCTGTTAGTGATCAACTGGCATTACCCCAAAGATGACCGTAGGTAGTCCCCCGAAAGCTGACTGCGGTTACCCAAGAGGCGACCGTAATTACCCAACACGTCGGACAATTGCGGTCAATTCAGAGATTTTTATAATCAATGCTGGCTTAATTATTTATTAGCTTTCTTGACTTTTATGCTTCTACTTTCGAAGAATGATTGATAAAGTATCCGTCAACTATTCCATTTTGGTTCTAAAGATTTTTCTTTTTCAGAAAATAAGAAATAATTCTTACTGACTGTAATTCCCCCATTCTCCCCTAAGCTACAATAACGCGTGTATTATATACAGGGTGTACCAGACCTAACGTACCACCCGTTAATGGTAGATTGCTGAGATCATTTGGAGACAAAAATCTTAATGCCAAAATGTCGAGGCTGCCAAATTGTCATCCCGATATTCGTCGGTCTTGCGAACAGTGTACAAAGAAATAAAGTGAATATTAGTTTCAAATATTTCTATCGAGTTGAGTAAAGTGTGGAAGAGTTGTTTTGACATGCGACGTCCCTGAATGCGTAAAATTTTGACAAGCACACTAGTAAACTTTGAACCTTTCCCGTTTAAACACTACTGTAGCAGCCTCGACATTTTGGCATTAAGATTTTTGTCTCCAAATGATCTCAGGAATCTGCCATTAACGGGTGGTACGTTAGGTCTGGTACACCCTGTATATTATTATAAAATATGATATATTCTGTAACTACAGTTCTGTAAGAATCATTCCATATATGTATTTTTTAATAAAAGGAGATGATTTTTAATAATGGGAAAACGTATTTTTTTGCGTGCGTTTTTATTTTATAGCAAATTTTAAATAAAAGTGGCAATTGTTATTGACACGCTGTCAAAATCCTTACTACCGGAAGCGGTCTGGAAGATTCGGGATTCGTTCCCTCCTGTCCCGAAATCGCTGGTGTTTGATGGACCGCTTAACTCTTTTGCGTACATGGATCTTGCGGAACTCGATGGAATATCAGAGCGCATTAAAAGTTCGCTCTTTACCTCGAAGATTATTTTTCTTTGTGTATAATACTAACCACAGCGTATTACTCGACGGAGGGCTTTTAATGCGGTCAAATAGTTGGACCAGTTATCCATCCCTGAACGCAGTCATTTATGGCTATTAAAGTCGATTTGTTCATTGCTTTGGTCAGAATAGTCAGTACTAAATCCTATCGTGGTTTAGTTTCAAGTTTAATCATTAGCTTACCCTGAAACCTAGCTTATTTTTTTGCATGTAGAAAATTTAAATTTGTTTATATTTGAACGATTGAGAAACATAATACATAAATTTATTAACAACTTTTTTGGTCGCGTTTGCTTGTGTGTTAGATGAAATTTAATAAATTTTGTCGCAAGTTGACAATTAAAAATAAATACGGCTTATTATCATCATTTATATCAATATTATATATAACGACAGCTATATTTCTAGTGAAATTTGTGTTATATCATACGTATTTCAGTTGCTCGCGTGTAATTTCTCGTTATTATTATTTTTTTATTGTTATTAATAACGTTTCTTATATTTTGTATTTTAAATAGCATTAATAATTTTGTATTATATTATAGGTCGATGATATTAACTGTCAGAATCGTGACCGTGAAAGATATACCCCGCGCGACACGATCTTGCGTTACACGCGGAAAACAAAATTGACACAGGCGACACAATCTTGCTTAGTTAGAAATACTTTCAAAAGAGAAAAAATGTAAACATTTTCGTACGGCTCTTAAGGTTTTATTACTTCGCCGAATAGACACAGTGAACTCAGCTAGCGAACAAGGTGGTCGAGACCAGACACAGAAGACGAGAGTTATAAAAGTTCCAAGAGCAGTCGCGAAATTTACGAAGAAGAAATTTAAGAGACCGGAATGTTTTACTTTAAGATTTTAGCTAGTATGTATTCTATTAATCTCGCAAGATAGATCGTACATTTAAAAATAGTTATTTATAATAAATTTTAATGCAAGATGTTTTATGATAGTTCACGTGCTTGAAGATTAAAAATAACCACACACATATACATTTCTTATATACGCGTATTTTCACTTATTAGTAACTTTGTGTGACAATAATACCTCTTAAAAATATTCTAATAATTTCATTCTAATTATTTTTATATAGTAGGCGATAATGCCGAATTAGAAGAACATGTTAAATTGCTCCTGACAAATAGTATAGAGTACATAGGAGGAGAATTTATTTCTACCATAATTACGAAGTGTAACAAAGAGAAAGTGAAGGTAACTTCCACAGATAGTTTTTATAAATGTACCTTACTCGTACGAACGTACGCACACATACCTACATGTATATATGTATATATGTACGAACAATTATATAAATCTACATAATTTATGTTATATATAGGAAGAGTTAATTCGGTTGAGCGATACACTAATCCATATTGCTCCCTATGTTGTAATCGTAATCAGCAATATTACGCTTGACTCGGTACATACTATTGCATATGAAGCGATTATGGAAGTTATCGATAACAATATCTTCGAGAAGCTAACCGTATTGCTATCAGGTCTAAAAGAGATATTAATGAATTCATTTAAACGGTAAAATTTTGTTTCAATTTATCCTACAGTTTTCGAGATAACAGCTTTTACAGTATCAATATATTCTCAGTGCCATATGTGGAGTACGGAAGCAGACGCTTATTATTAACATGTGTGGCTCTTATGAAAGTGCAGCAAAATGTTTGATGGAAAATGGATACTGGATACTGGAAATAGTGGGAACAATGTACTCGATGCACGCGCCAGATGAAGCGACTTCTAATAATGACGATAATAATTCTGATGCATCACCTTCACCTAATATATCCGAGGAAGACGCGGTAAGACATTTTCTACGTTCACGGGGCAATAAAACGACGATTCCGCGAAGCTGAATATACGAATTATAATTAATTTTCTTTATAGGAAAATATCTCCATGGCAAAGAGACAGGTATGTAAAGCTCATTTTGCACTACCGGCCACATGAATTATTTTGTATTAAGCTGAGGGTCGTATGTTTTCTATATTCAAAAAATAAATAAAATACGATTTTTATAATTACTTTGTTTTTAGTATATATTGTATAATGTATATTATACAATATATTGTATAATGTATATTATACAATATATTGTATAATGTATATTATACAATATAGACTATGTTTATAGGTACACGGTGACTTTTATAGTCTGGTTTTATAATTACCGTAGGTATACTATCCGATCCAAAAAACTTTTCTTCTTTTATCATAATGCTTACTTAAATATGAGCTTCTTTCATAATCTAAACATTTGAATTAATCTCTATTGATATATAAAGAAGCTCTTATTTAATTGATTATTATAGGTATGATCAAAAAAGGAAAAATTTTGGATTGGATAGTATACGACAGTTATGAAACCATAAGCTGCCGTGTAAACGTTATAGTTATACAAATATATAGTTGTTTTGTATGTCAAGTGTACAGTCGTTATTTTTTTTTCTAAAGAGTTCCCAAAACGTTCGGCAGGTCTTGAGGGACCGTTTAATGCGTAAAAAAGCAGATTGGATGAGACTGACTGCGGAGGCGGAGACTGTGATAGGGATTCATGAAACGCCAGATCTTTTAATTTCGGTGAAAGATGCAATAATTCAAATGCATAACGTAGTACCACGTAGTGAAAGTGTAGAAGAAATACATACGGAAATTGTAAACATAAGAGACGCCTATGGCAGAATACTGGCCATCGATATATGTTCTTTGATAAACGTGACGCATAGTAGAATTTCCGCTAAACATGGATACGCGGTGCTGGCCAGCGACGGACGGAGCGTAAAGAAAGTATTGACAGCGCATACCACGGTAAGAGTGACTTCGACCGAATATTCCGATTATAACTTAACAAAAATAACGGTTCGCACGATTTCCGTTAGCACAGATGAATTTATTAATTTTTCTATGGTATCTGACGTGTGGAAGAGAATATTAGAGATCACTAAGGAGGCGAAAACTGTGCGGTTAGAAATTTTGCAAGAAGCATAATCTTTGACTGAATTCCGCAAATTAACATATTCGGCGATTAACTTAACGACCGTGACGGTCTGTGCTCCGATTTTCGGTAGCGTGGATGGGATTGTAATTTTTCTATGTTGTCTGACACGTGAAAGCAAATATTAGAGATCACGAAAAGTAAATTGTATGATAGAGAATCTGCCGATTAAATTAGTTTCCGATTAAGTCGGAATTTAGTTAAACCGTAGAAACCGTCGTCTCAAATCGTGACGCTCCGCGACCGGACCTATAGATCTTCCTAAGACAATGTTTATTTTCCAGGAGGAGTCTTACGTCGTGTCTGGCACGTGCATGCGCGTAAGAAGGGGAGAACCCATACCCATAGGTAAAAAACAATTGCAAAATCAAATTACACATGTCTGCTAAAGGTAAAAATTTAATTACTGCTTCTATATATCCATGATTGCAGGAGCGACAGCAGTTGTAACATACGAGAACACAAAAATAATAAAAGACGATAATGACAACAGGGATTATTTTAATATCGATGACATGGAATACGAAATTAACGTTTTAATAGCTCCAAAAGAAAACGAGAATATTAGGTAGATTTATAGTATTTAACGTACCTTTCAAAGTACGCTTTATTCAGCTATTACCGCAAAACAATTTAATTTTTTAATTGCATTTTCGAAGTAACCCTGGCTATAATTACGAGATAAGGAGCAAAGAACGCATTGTCAGAAAGTTTACTCGTCTTGGACCAGCGGAACTGGGCATTTTGGCATTATGTGGCCCTAATATGATTTCAGTCATTAAAGTTTTGTCTGTAGGTCTACTGTCCATTGCAGGGAATAAATTAGAAGACTCTTTTTTAAGACGCATCGACGCTTGCAACAAGATAACTCTGATTTCGTTATTGAAAGAGAATGGTTTCAATTCTCTGATAGACTTTGAGATTTCGGCTCATGAGTGAGTGCATCGAAATTTATTACAATATCCGCTTTGATTTACGAATAATCAACATTATCGTTGATCTTAATTAATTTTACGATCGTGTTCTCCATGATCAGATCGAATACAATAATCAAAAAACTCGAGGATGCTTTGGAAATAGTGGACGTACTCTTGATAATGGTTCGTGCGAACGAAAATAATATATTGAAGTCTATCTTACAAGAAAACTTTAACGCTACTATACATTTCGGTATGTCCTCCTTCTAATCTTTAATCATCGGTAATAGGTTACTAGACACGTCTCTTTATTTGAATATATGCTCTCTCTCGCTCTCTCTCGCGCGCTTTCTCTCTTTGTTTCAGGTCAGGTAAATATGAAACCAGGGAAATCGACGATGTTCGCAACGTGCGTGTTCGAAGAAAAAAAGAAGTATCTCCTGTGCATGTCGGCAAACCCAGCAATCGTTCCTATTGTCGCGCATGTACTGCTTCTGCCGTTTCTGAACTATGTGCACTACTTTGACGCGGCTCCTATCAACGTGCAGACTCACGTAAGTTTTGCCTTCTCGTCGCATCCCGCATATGAAAAGACACGTGTCACTGATGTATGCTGTCATAACGTTACAGATAGAATCGTCGCCCGAACTGCATTCGTGTCCGAAATTCTCGTGGACAACCTTACATTGGACGGAGGAGAACAATTTTCCAAAAGCTTACTGCTCGGGAAATCTACGTAAAAACTATCAAAGTGCTAATGCGTTTCTATTGCTGCCGCCGCGTACGCCGGAGATACCAAAGTTACCCATGGCATTCGTAGAAGCGACGTTGACCAGATTGAAATCTCATCGGCAAAATACTTCTGACTGACTATCGTAGACCAGCAAGAAGAACATTCGCATATTTTAGACGGACATCGGACGGGTTTGCGTTGTTATTTAAATTATATTTCTATTATATTAAGATCTAAATGAAGAATAATCACTCCTGTGTAAAAGGAACGTGTATGATTAAGGTACCGTACAGTAAGGTACGTACCTGATTAACAGGAAGAAATTAGAACTATATCATCTCGTGATAAATAAAAGAAGATTCTTAGCGTAGATATTTTAAGAGATTTCAACGTTAAATTTGTTCCAACTTTTTGAACTTTACTGTTCTGCAACATAATCAGAGCAATATATCTCGCGAACTAAATTCTTATATTGAAGACCAACTCAAGTTACTTCCCTAGTAGCACAATACATTGGCTACATGTTGGCTCAATATTGGTCAATATTGGTTATGTTGGGAAAATCTTGGCCAATTTTGTCCAACGCAAAGCTAATATTGGTTATTAATGAAATGCAAGTGCTCTGCCTTGTTTAGAGATGAAGTCAGTATATTAGTCCAATAATATAATTTGAAAAATTGGGTATATATTGTTAGCCAATATATGTCCAATATATAATATTGGCTAAAAAGGAGAGAGGGTCTACTTTACAATATTGGACCAATATTGAAAAATTGGGGATATATAATTGTTAGCCAATATTGCGCCAATGCACTGTGCTACTAGTATGATAAATTTGAAGTTACTTAAATTTTTTTTTAAATTGACAAGCGAGTATAATTTATGTTGCTTTTGTTAATTTGTACTTCTGCATAATTAATAAGGAACTCACCATTGTGAAATTATATTAATGCAAACCAGCTCTTTGGAATTATATATATTCATGTAATGCGTATGTAAAATATTGATCTATGTACATACATACATCCTCGGTAGGTGTGTACATATGGAGGGGTTAAAGCCATAGTGGTGTAAGTCAATTTTTTTTATCACTTTTTTCTTCTTTTTTCAACATATCTGCATGTTTAGATTGCATCTATGAACTCTGCTCGATAGGTTAAAAAAAGTGACTTACACCACTGTGGTTTTAACCCCTCCATATATACATACCTACATGTGTGTGTCTGTGAGTGTGTGTGTTGTATACACGCCGATTTTACACTAATCTTTTATAGTCTATTCATTTAGTAGCTTGACTTTGCATCAATAAATAAAACAGAATAAAATGATGTGCGATTTAGTGAATATTTTGTCGCGGGATAGAATAATTTTTTTTTATATAGAAATATAAAAAATTTTTAAAGCGCTTGTATCAATTATATTAAAATCTGTTAATACGGGTCCACGAAACAACGCGGGGAATACGCGGCGATAATAGCCCATTTATCGAAATACAAATATATTCGGCGTATGTTAATTCTGTATCGCTAGGTATATTAAACGTTATCAGGTAAATATTGTCGACGGCTAGACCGTTGGCACGCGCGCGGATGGTCAACATTGCTTTTTGTTTACGCTGTACGTACGCCGGCGCTGTACGATTTGTACGCCGCGTCGCCCCGTCACCCCGCGCACAGTATTTACAAAAACGGTCGCCGCTGCCGCGGAGTGCGGACCCGCAGCGGTCGCGCCGGTCGACCTAATCACTACTCGTCACGTTCCGATACTTCCGATGCTCGAACCGACAGGCAGCCGAGCGGGCGGCTCCGTCCGTATAAGCGCTGTTACATCGCGAGATATATATGCCGCGATAAGTATTACAATGATATCAAAGGTATTAGAGAGATGCAGCGATTCTTTATTAACCATCGGATTATCCCGTTTCCACAACCGACTCTAATTCTCGCCGGTCGTGATTCATGAATGTGGCCGAAGATTAATATACGCTGAATATTCCGTTTCTTGTATTTTGATAAGTGAACTGTTATCGCACACGAGAGTGAGAAGAGTGCTGAACTAACACGTTTTCGTCGCAATTTATTTAACGGACAACGATTGTCTCTCGGCCCTCTCGGAGAATACTTGAACGCTTTCCCATTATTCATTGGTTTGATAATAATCCGTTTGCCGCTTTCGCATTTCGAGAACTCAACTCGATCGTGTGATAATATGCGCGAATGTCGAATGATCATTGTGAGATTTAATGTGTGACGGAGTGCACGCGAATTGTGTGATATATAGATAACGAGAAGTGCAGTGATATGTCGACCGTTTAATTGCATTCGCATCTCGCGGAATTTACGCGCACAAGCTGTATCGTGTATAATATTTAAACGTATATATCTTCGAACGAACGGTTCGTTTGTTTCGGCTGTTGATTTGACTCGTGTTGTATCCGCGCGCGCGCGTCGGTATGAGGTTGGCTGCGTTCAGCAGAAAAGCGCAGCTCGGCGAATTGTCGGATTTGAATACTAGAAGTGCGCCGTAACACGCTGATCGTTGCATCTCGGGAGTGTCTGATAAGTATCGATTACAGTAATAATTAGGTAATTTTCCGGTTTCAAACAAGTATTTTATCATGCATTATATCATACGTATTTTGGGTGCTTTCCGTGTAATTTCTCGTTATTAAAATTTTTTTATTGTTGTCTATTAATAACGTTTCTTTTATTATGTATTTTTAACAGCATTTTATAATTTTGTATTATATATATTATAGGTCGATAATATTAACTGTCAGAATCGTGACCGTGAGAGATATACCCTGCGCGACATGATCGTGAGTTACACGCGGAAAACAAAATTGACACAGGCGACACGATCTTGCTTAAATAGAAATACTTTGAAAAGAGAAAAAATGTAAACATTTTCGTACAGCTCTTCAAATTTGATTACTTCGTCGAATAAACACAGTGAACTCAGTTAGCGAACGAGGTGGTCGAGACCAGACACAGAAAACGAAAAGTTCTAAGAGCATTCGCGAGATTTACAAAGAAGAAATTGAAGTTAACCAGAATGGTTAACTTCATCATTTTAGTTAGTATGTATATTCCATTAATCTTGCAAGATATATACGTATATCGTACATTTAAAAATAAGTATTTATCAAATTTTAAACAAGATGTTTTATGATTATGCACGTTACACTTGAAGATGAAAAATAACTCCACACACATACACACATATTTCTTATATAAATACGCGTATTTTTACTTATTAGTAACTTTGTGTGACAATAATACCTCCTAAAAATATTCTAATAATTTCATTCTAATTATTTTTATATAGTAGGCGATAATGCCGAATTAGAAGACCATGTTAAATTCCTCCTGTCAAATAGTATAGAGTATATAGGAGGAGAATTAATTGCTACCATAATTATGAAGTGTAACAAAAAGAAAATAAAGGTAACTTCTACAGATAGTTTTTATAAAAGAAACTTACTCGTTACGCACGTACGCACACATACATGTACATATGTATATATGAATGCACGATTATATAAATCTACATAATTTATGTTATATATAGGAAGAGTTAATTCGTTTGAGCGATAAACGTGATACCAGTGTTGTTATCGTAATTAGCAATATTATGCTTGACTCGGTACATAATATTGCATATAAAGCGATTATGGAAGTTATCGATAACAATATCTTCGATGGGCTAACCGATCTACCCGTAGTGCTATCAGTTCTGGTAGCTAGATTATTGGATTTATTTGAAAAGTAAAATTTTTTTTCTATTTGGCCTACAGTTTTCAAGATTACAGCATTTACAGCATCAATATATGTTCTCAGTGTCATATGTGGAGTACGGAAACAGACGCTTATTATTAATATGTGTGGCTCTTTTGAAAGTGTATCAAAAGGTTTGACGGAAAATAGTGAGATGATATTGGATATAGTAGGAATAATGTACTCGATGCACGCACCAGATGAAGCGACTTGTAATAATGACCATAATAATTTTGATGCATCACCTAATATATCCGAGGAAGAAGCGGTAAGACATCTTCCACGTTCACGAGGCAATAAAACGACGGCGAAGCTGAGTATACAAATTATAATTATAACTTTCTTTATAGAATAATATCTCGATGGCAATAGAAATTCATAAGAGACAAACGACAAATCTTTTAATTTCGGTGAAAGATGCGATAATTAAAATGCATGAAGCAGTACCACGTAGTGAGAGCATAGAAGAAATACATACGGAAATCGTAAACATAAAAGACGCCTACGGCAGAATACCGGCCAACGATATATATTCCATGATAAACGTGCCGTGTTATAAAACTTCCGTTGAAGATGGATACGCGGTATTGGCCAGCGACGGACGGGGCGTAAAGAAAGTATTGACAACGCATACTACGGTAAGGGTGACTTTAACCGAATTCCAACACGTGACGGTTCGCACGATTTCCGTTAGCACAGATGGATTTATTTATTTTTCTACGTTGTCTCTGACGTGTAGAAGAGAATATTATAGAGATTACTTAGGAAGGAGAACTGTGCAGTTAGAAACTTTGCAAGAAGCAAAGTTTGACCTTTCGATTAACATAATCGGCGATTAACTTAATTTTTCTATGTTGTCTAGAAGCTAATATTAGAGATCGCAAAAAGTCAACTATACAATAGAAATTATATCGATTGAATTAGTTTGCGATTAAGTCGGAATTTATCTCAAATCGTGACGCTCCATGCAAGAACCTATAGATTTTCCTAAGACGATGCTTATTTTTCAGGAGGAGTCTTACGTCGTGTCTGGCACGTGCATGCGCGTAAGAAAGGGAGCACCAATACCCAAAGGTAAAAGACAATTGCAATTGCAAATTACACATGTCTGCTAAAGGTAAAAAAATTACTGCTTCTATATATCCATGATTGCAGGAGCGACAGCGGTTGTAACATTCGAGAATACAAAAATAATAAAAGACGATAATGACGACAGGGATTATTTTAATATCGATGACATGGAATACGAAATTAACGTTTTAATCGCTCCAAAAGAAAACGAGAATATTAGGTAGATTGATAGTATTTAACGTACATTTCAAAGTACGCTTTGTTCAGCTATTACCGCAAAACAATTTAATTGTTTAATTATTTAATTGCATTTTCGAAGAAACCCTGGCTATAATTACGACATAAAGAGCGAAGAGCGCATTGTGAGAAAGTTCACTCGTCTTGGACCAGCGGAACTGGGCATTTTGGCATTATGTGGCCCTAATATGATTTCAGTCATTAAAGTTTTATCTGTAGGTCTACTGTCCATTGCAGGGAATAAATTAGAAGACTCTTTTTTAAGACGCATCGACGCCTGCAACAAGATAACTCTGATTTCGTTATTGAAAGAGAATGGTTTCAATTCTCTGATAGACTTTGAGATTTCGGCTCATGAGTGAGTGCATCGAAATTTATTGCAATATCCGCTTTGATTTACGAATAATTAACATTATCGTTGATCTTAATTAATTTAACGATCGTGTTCTCCATGATCAGATCGAATACAATAATCAAAAAACTCGAGGACGCTTTGGAAAGAGTGGACGTACTACTCTTGACAATGGTTAGTGCGAACGGAAAAAAAATATTGAAGTCTATCTTACAAGAAAAGTTTAACGCTACTATACATTTCGGTATGTCCTCCTTCTAATCTTTAATCATCAGTAATAGGCTACCAGACACGTCTCTTTATTTGAAATATGTTCTCTCTCTTTCTCTCTCTCGCTCTCTCTTGCACGCGTTCTCTCTTTGTTTCAGGTCAGGTAAATATGAAACCAGGGAAATCGACGATGTTCGCAACGTGCGTGTTCAAAGAAAAAAAGAAGTATTTCCTGTGCATGTCGGCAAACCCAACAATCGTTCCTATTGTCGCGCATGTACTACTTCTGCCGTTACTGAACTATATGCACTACTTCGACGCGGCTCCTATCAACGTGCAGACTTACGTAAGTTTAGTCTTCTCGTATCCCGCATATGGGAAGACACGTGGTCACTCATGTATGCTGTGATGCATATATTAATATATAACATTACAGATAGAGCCGCCGCCCAAACTACATTCGCGTCAAAAATTCTTGTGGACAACTTTACATTGGACGGTGGAGGACAATTTTCCAAAAGCTTACTGCTCGGGAAATCAACGTCAAAACTATCAAAGAGCTAATGCGTTTCTATTGCTGCCGGCGCGTACGCCGGAGATGCCAAAGTTACCCACGGCATTCGTAGAAGCGACGTTGACCAGCTTGAAATTTCATCGGAAACATATTTCTGACTATCACATAGACCAGCAAGACGAACATTCGCATATTTTAGGCGGACATCGGACGGATTTGCGTTGTTATAATATTTAAATTATATTTCTATTATATTAAGATCTAAATAAAGATGAGTAATCACTCCTGTGTAAAAACAACGCGTATACATAAGGTACCGTACAGTAAAGTACGTACATGATTGACAGGAAGAAATTAGAACTATATCGTCTCACTCGTGATAAATCAGATAAATAAAAGAAGATTCTTAGCGAAGATATTTTAAGAGACCTTAACGTTTGTTCCAATTTTTCGAACTTTACTGTTCTGCAACATAACCAGAGCAATCTCACGATCTAAATTCTTATTAAGGATCAACTCAAGTTACTCATGATAATTTTGAAGTTACTTAAATTTCTTTTTTTTAATTGACAAGCAGATAATTTATGCTGCTTTTGCTAATTTGTACTTCTGCATAATTAAAAAAAAACCCATCATTGTGAAATTATTAATGCAAACTAGCTCTTTGGAATTATATATATTCATGTATGCGTATGTAACATCTCGATCTATACATACATACATAAAACAGAATAAAATAATGTGCGATTCAGTGAATATTGTGTATGTCACGAGATAGAAATATTAAAATTTTTTAATATTTTCACATAAATTATATTAAAATTCATAAATTAATCTGACATCGGAACATATGACCGCGTAAAAAGAGAGTAGGGTATATGTAACTAAACAATTCCGATCGGAAACCATTATGAAATGTTCCGTAATTCACACTCGGAATAAAGAAACAAGCGAGCAAAAAAGCTGATCACGCGAAAGCTCGCGTTACTCTTCTTTATTTTGAATTTTACTTTAAAATCGTTTTTTAATCAGATCGAAATATTATTGAGAGAAGAGTTATCGTCTCAGGCAATGCAAATATGCTAATACGGGTCCACGAATCAACGCGGAGAATACGCGATAACAACTCATTTATCGAAATACAAGAAACGGAATATATTTGGCGTACGTTAATTCTGTATCACTATGTATATTAAACGTTATCAGGTAAATATTGTCGACCGACGAGACCATTGACACGCGCGCGCGTGCTCGACATTGCTTTTTGTTTTCGCGTACGCCGGCATTGTACAATTTGTACGCCGCAGCGGTCGCGCCGATCGCGCTATAATCAGGCTATCATATCACTCACGTTCCGATTTTCGATGCTCGGAATCGACAGGCGACAGTGGGCAGCCGAGCGAGCGGCTCCGTCCGTAGCGCTGTTACATCGCGAGATATATGCCGCGATAAGTATTACAATAATATCACAGCTAGGTATTAGATATGCAGCATTCTTTATTAACCATCGGATTATCCCGTTTGCACAACCGACGCTAATTCTCGCCGGTTGCGACTCACGAATGTGGCCGAAGATTAATACATACGCTGAATATTCCGTTTCTTGCATTTTGATAAGTGAGCTGTTGTCGCACACGAGTCGAGTGAGAAGAGTGCTGGACTAACGTTTTCGTCGCAACTTATTTAACGGACCACGATTGTCTCTCGGTCCTCTCGGAGAACACTTGAATGCTTTCCGATTATTCATTCGCAACTCGATCGTGTGATAATATGCGCGAATCGTCGAATGATCATTGTGAGATTTAATGTGACGGAGTATACGCGAATTGTGTGATATAGATAACGAAGCGCAGTGATATGTCGACCGTTTAATTGCGTTCGCATATCGCGGAATTTACGCGCTCGAGCTGTATCGTGTATAATCTTCAAACGTGTAGGTACATCTTCGAACGAACGGTTCGCTCGTTTCAATTCGGCTGTTGATTCGACTCGCGTTGTATCCGCGCGCGCGCTGCGTCGCGTCGGTATAAGGTTGGCTCTGGCTGCGTTCAGCGGGAAGAGCAGCTCGGCGAATTGTCGAATTTGAATAAGAAGTGCGCCGTAATACGCTGATTGTTTCATCTCGGGAGCGTCTGATAAGTATCGCGATCGTATTATGACAGCTGCTTTGTTCTTGATCGCGAAATTTTGGACAGTGGTTCCGTGAGTGTCCTGTGTAACGGGAGGCGTGAAGGAGAAGAAGGAATATAAGGTCGAGGAGGAAGAGGAAGCCTGACAACCCCCCGTCCTGAAAGGAGAGGCAGGCCTAGCAAAAGCATCGGGGCCCCGGCGGAGCAACCTTGGGGTGAGTATTATTTCTTATCTTAGAATTAATAGTTCTTTTCCAATTATTCAGACCGTTCTATCTCGATAAGCTAGAAATAATTTGAGAAAGAGAAACCATCTAAAATATTAGAAAAATTTATTCTTTTAAAAATCTTTTTCAGGAAATATAGAATATTATATTAGTAGGTACATCTAATTGAAAGACGAATCAGACACGTGTGAAAATTATTAATTAAAACGTTGATTATTTTTAGCACCTCATTTTGAATTTTCCATTTTTGTGTTACATAGCATCATCGTCGCTGAGTGGCTCCGCCCGTTGCGCATCGGTCGATGAGTGACAAATTTTTTATAATAGCCCGAGAAAAAATGGGTATTGATGTGGTCATATATAAAAATATATGGTAATTATGCATTTTAGGGGATGCACCTCCGATGACCTTGACCTTGACACATATTATCAAGGTCACCCTCCTGAGTGACCTTTAGGAGGTTTTAGCCGGCGTTCGTTTTTTATTAAAAAGTTATAAACAAAAAAAGTTTGAAAAATATAGCAGTTATTTTCAGTATATTGAAAGACATACGACTAATATGTATGTGAAAATAGCATGTATGAAATAACTTTGCTTCGTTCATACATGTACTATTTCCACATACATATTAGTCGTTTATGCCTTTCAATATCTTAAAATATCTGCTACATTTTTCAAATTTATTTGTTTATAATTTTTTAATAAAAAACGAGCGCCGGCTAAAACCTTCTGAAGGTCACTCAGGGCTGCGTTCCAAAACTGTACTCCGTCAACTCTAAAGAACCCAAGGTAGTGGGGAGAGAGTAAGCCCAGAGTAAGTTACTCTGGTTGAACGATTTGGAACGTGAAAAAGTAGTATTAGCAACGAATAAAATAGAAGCTCAACGATGTATAATACTGTATAATACGTTAACAATGTTTTAGGATTGAAAGTTAACCTTAACCTAACCTAATAAATCTTACTTTTTTTGAAAGTAGCTCTCAATCCTAAAACAGACTAAAAAACCATTAAAAAAGAAATTAATATGCTTATTTATTATGTGTGATATATAAAATACTTTATCTAATATGTTTATTAATATTATATTTCTTACTTATCACAGCAACGACCAACGTTTCCGCGGTGTATAGAGGCAATTGCGCTTATTATGTTCTAAGATCCCGCGTTTATATTTAAATTTAGTAGAGTTTACTCTCCTAACCCACCTCGGAAGCAGGGTTCATAGAGTTAACTCCGGGGTTACTTTACTCTCACTTTTGGAACGAATAGGCTCCGCCCATATAGTTACTTACTTCGCGTTTTGGAACGGCGTAGGGTTAACCCTGCTACTCAGAGTAGAGTTTTGGAACGTAGCCCAGCCATTCGTATGCGGTTAGCCGACGACTGACACTTTTTTAAAGAAATTAGGTGTGAAATCGATTGTATTTTGTTTGTAGATTATTGTAGTGCATTTATTTTCGTTTGTTAGTTCATAATTAATTTTTAATTAATTATTTAATTGTAGACCATGAAACTAGCCGACATGTATTTTAAAATAAAAAAAATAGGTGTGAAATCGATTGTATTTCCCATACAGCACATGTAGATACTGAGAATGTTCGAAGAATATCGCAGCAGTAGATTGCGTATATTCTCAAAACATTCGAGATACGTACTACGATTTATTGCGAACCTACTGAGAACATTTCTATTTCCGCCTTTTTCGAGTTCGTAGTACATACTGAGAATATTTCGCAGTAAGTACCAAGAATATCAGGAGTACCAATACAGAACCAAGGATAGAATGTGCACGGTATATACTTTTTTTTTTTTTTTAGGTATATACGTATTACGTTAGGTTAGGTTAAATAATTTTTATACTTTTTTTATGCATTATAAATTTATATTTATTCATATGCTTGTATCATGTTTAACAGTCGCGTTAATCGATTATTTATGTTTCGCGTAAACCAGGTACTTTCTCTTTAAACAAGTAAATTGTATATCCACCTTACTCAGTATCAAACGGGTGGCGGCTGTACAATTATTCATGGTAGCCATTGACAAATGAGTTCGATTACACACTTAACTTAAGAATTATTAATAACTGAAGAATCTATTATATGTCGATACTTATATACTCGTATAATTTGCTCACATAAACAAGTTTAACTGTACCGCGAACGAAACTAGTGACCCACGCTACTTATACTAAGTCTATCGATACATTGCACATGCGTTATTGCCAATAACATATGTACCTCTCCATCTCCATACGATTAATATACGTTCAGGTATATTTATTCATTAAAACGAAAGCAAAGACGATAATTACGCAGACACGTACACCTTAACATAATATTATAATAAAAGTATATAATAATACCTCTGAAATAAAAATCCCTGAAGTATAACAGTTGTGGACCATTATAATTGTGGTTGTTTTGATTAACGATATTTACGACGAAAATGACAGATATCCTTAACTCTAATAAAAATAATATAACTACTTGTAATCGATATTCACAACGAAATATATATATATGTACGTGTGTTATACAAAACTAGATATGTCATCTCGATAATATATTGACAAAGAAAAGACCAACATTTAAAAAATAAAACTGTTAAGAAAGAAAACATGTTGCTATAGCATCTATATATTCGCATCTGACTCACTCTTATGTCTTATATAATATGGATGTTTATCTTTCGCAAAAAGATAAACATCCATATTATAATTACTCTACATCATTTACAGGCACGTTCTCTTTTTCTTGTTCTTTGTTTCTCGTTATGCGTTCCTTGGCATGAGCTAACCATATTTTAATCGGAGCAGAAATCTTGTCATCTGTCGCCTCAGAAAATTATTTTCGTATCACACCTGCAAAAATAACATATTTTTATTGTTCATTATTTCTAAATATTACAACAAATACGTCTTTATATTTTACGTACTTATAATTACTTTACAAATTTCCAATTTGGAACTCTGTATTGATGATTCCATTGCCTGTCACTTTCATACGTCTTCGATTCATTATCAGTGTAATGCATATACAGGCTGCGTTGCGATATTCATTCCTAGTACTAAAAATCTATAGTGTACGTAACTAAAGACTTTCAGAAGTGGCAGTAAATATCAGGAATGCAATTTGTATTGCACTGACAATGAATGATAAAGATGTACGAAAGTAACAGGCAATGGAATCATAAGATAGAAAAGCAAGACAAACATGTACATTTTTTATTATTGTACTTACTTAATTGTTCCACTGGCGTAAGTGCGACCATGCAATTTCCTCTGTGGCAATTTATTATATTTTTCCACTGCTGCAATATTATCCCTGCTGCAACATAAGAATTACAGTTAATCAGATAATAATAATAGCTTCATTTCTCGATCTGTATTAATGATTCCATTGCCTGTCACTTTCATACGTCTTCGATTCATTATCAGTGTAATGCATATACAGGCTGCGTTGCGATATTCATTCCTAGTACTGAAAATCTATAGTGTACGTAACTAAAGACTTTCAGAAGTGGCAGTAAATATCAGGAATGCAATTTGTATTGCACTGACAATGAATGATAAAGATGTACGAAAGTAACAGGCAATGGAATCATAAGATAGAAAAGCAAGACAAACATGTACATTTTTTATTATTGTACTTACTTAATTGTTCCACTGGCGTAAGTGCGACCATGCAATTTCCTCTGTGGCAATTTATTATATTTTTCCACTGCTGCAATATTATCCCTGCTGCAACATAAGAATTACAGTTAATCAGATAATAATAATAGCTTCATTTCTCGATCTGTATTAATGATTCCATTGCCTGTCACTTTCATACGTCTTCGATTCATTATCAGTGTAATGCATATACAGGCTGCGTTGCGATATTCATTCCTAGTACTGAAAATCTATAGTGTACGTAACTAAAGACTTTCAGAAGTGGCAGTAAATATCAGGAATGCAATTTGTATTGCACTGACAATGAATGATAAAGATGTACGAAAGTAACAGGCAATGGAATCATAAGATAGAAAAGCAAGACAAACATGTACATTTCTTATTATTGTACTTACTAAATTGTTCCACTGGCGTAAGTGCGACCATGCAATTTCCTCTGTGGCAATTTATTATATTTTTCCACTGCTGCAATATATTACCCCTGCTGCAACATAAGAATTACAGTTAATAAGATGATAATAATAGCTTCATTTCTCGATCAATAATATAATACTCAGGATTATATATAAGTACAACAGAAATCTGTAATTCACAATTTTGAGGTTACTCTACGTTACATTGCTATATAAGTAGACATATATAGAAAAATAGTCTGTCTAATACGTTTGCTGAATAGAAGATAATCTCGAAATGCTGTTTCAAAACGCTGGAATTGTGTATTGGTTATATTTTTATGCGACTTTCTAACAACGTAACCTCTAATTTGTGAACACGGGTTTCTCATTAAATTATAAAGTATATGCATAACATTTCATGAAAATTATATATATAAACATATACGTCATAATTGTATTGTGTGTTTTTATGATAATATTTTAATAAAAATATGGATTACCTCAGATATTAAAAGATCACGATAGAACGGGTCCACGCGATGCAGATCGTGCGTTTACACAGAGGAAAGAGGCCGATCAGGATCAGCGATGTCGGAAACGTGAATATGATGGTAGACACGTATCCCAGGTCCCAGGCGAAATTAGCAACACACTGCGAGCGGACTTAGCTAATTCGGCGTTGTCGCGGCGAAAGCAACACGTCGCGAGCGGATTTAAGCCGATTCGGCGTCGTCGCGGCGAAAACAACACGCCGCGAGAAAACTTTGGCAGGCGAAAGCAATGCAAGCCGGGAACGGACAACCCAGCTCGTACGCCGTAGGCCGAAAGTTTACGCGCGCGCGCCGCGTTCCGACCCGCTATTCAATTTATATATTCTGAGTAGTATACGAGAATTTACGAAAAATAATATACTACTCAGAGATATTACAAGTACTTCCTGAGAATTTACGAAAAATAATATACTACTGACAGATGTTACAAGTACTTCCTGAGAACTTATAAAAAATAATGTACTACTGACAGATATTACAAGTACTTCCTGAGAACTTATAAAAAATAATGTACTATTAGAAATGTTATAGAAATGTTCGAAGTATATTATATACGGTACGTATATTCACAGTACGAGTACAGAATATTCGAATGATATCATGTGCTGTATGGGACTGTATAATAGAACCGATTGTATTTCGTTTGTAGATTATTGTAGTGCATTCCTTTTCGTTTGTTAGTCTATAATTAATTTTTAATTAAATATTTAAAGTGTCAGTCGTCGGCTAACATCATATGATACATCAAACATATTATAAAATAAAAAAGCTCTTTTGTAGTTAATTGTATTTTGTTTGTAGAGTTTTGTAGTGATGTTAAGAAGTTTTGTAGTTTCTTCAAATTGTTTATAATTAATAAATACATTTGTTGAACTATGTAGCGCGCACCTCTATTTTGGTCGTGATGTTAGCCGACACTTTTGAGTAATAAACATTTTTGGATATCTGATAACTGTAATTAATAGGAAATTGTTTGTGATTTACGAATATACTAGTGTTACGTTTGTGAATTAATAAATTTCTTTGTTATTTGCAAAATAAGTTCAGTTAACAATACTTGATAAATGTATGTACTGCGTATGCGCGAAATGTACTCAAGGCTCCTACGCATGAAGAGCACGTCGACGGCGGCGCTCTTTTTGCGCAGGAGCCTTAAGTACATTTCGCGCATGCGCAGTACATTTATTAAGTACCTATTATTAACTGAACTTATTTTGCAAATAACTAAGAAATTTATTAATTCACAAACGTAACACTAGTATATTCGTAAATCACAAACGATTTCCTATTAATTACAGTTATCAGGTATCCCAAAATCTGTTTATTACTAAAAAAAAAAAAAAAAAAAAATAATATTGTTAATTACAAAAAGACTAATTGGTCACAAACGTTAAAAATTGACTCACAATTAATCACAAACGATTAAAGCGTCGTCTACAATAGCCGTAAGCGTATGGAGTAAGATGTAAGCAGTAAGCTATATTGACTAATGGGATTTTTACAATTCAAAAATAATCGACTGTGGTTGGTCAATAGCTTACTGCTTACAAAATATAGAATGTAATTCCGCTCGGTCAAAGCAAACGCTAATAATAAATAAAACGGCCAATCTACGAGCAATAAAAGGTTGTTATTTAAAAAAGAAAAAGAAACACATATAGAAGTGTTTACAATATCGCAATCGCAATATAATTGTTTACGTTTCGGCCTAACTTGGCCTTCCTCAGAACGATGTCTGTTACATTTAAAATTAAATAAAATTACAAATTACATATAGGACACCGACTTAAATCTCGCGTGCATAATTATGTGGTCCATGACCGATCATGAGTCAATAGGTTAAAAAAACGCGACGAAAAGTTAAACGCTAAGGGTGCAGTCCCATGCACAGCGAAAAATCGGAAACGACAAAAAGGGAACCGCAAAATGGAAATAGAGCATGCGCAGCTGCACAGCGCGTCGTCTGCTTATTCCGTTACTTTTTTTCAACTTCAGGCGTCCCATGCAAGCTAAAAAATAGGAAAATTGAAGAAAAATCAGAACTTGTTAAAATCGGAAATGCTATTTAAAGGTAAAAAGTAATAAAATGTATTATTTATATAAAGAAAATAAATATTATTAAACATTTGTATAACAACTACACTCGAAATTACTAATTTTTCGGTTCTATGAAGAAAAATTGGTTAAAGAAAGAGGTTAGAGTATCATTCCTTGTTGAAAAAGCTGCTCCATGGGACGCTAGAAATCGAAAAATAGAAACGGAAAGGTACGCAAAATAACGCAAAGTAACGGAATAAGCAGACGACGCGCTGTGCAGCTGCGCATGCTCTATTTCCATTTTGCGGTTCCCTTTTTGTCGTTTCCGATTTTTCGCTGTGCATGGGACTGCATCCTAACGCTCGCAAGTGAGCACTCCGTAATCTCACCATCACCGCTCCTCGTCGTAATTCACATATGTGTGTCTTGTATTTCATCTCCGGTGGTACATGCAACTTAGTGACCACTAAACAGAATAATCCCCGTAAGACTTGTGGAAATTTGAAAAATATGAAATATAAACTCACATAAGCTGCCAGCACACCGAAACGTGTTACAAACTTAGTCATCGTGATTGTGTCAGATCCGTACGACGACATGTGGACGAGTGCGCAAAAATAAGTCGAGAGGACATATAATAACCGAGATCATTGTTTTTATCTACATGTGGAGAGCTCGTTCAAAACATCAAAATAGACTGTGTCCAGAGATTCAGTGTCCTTGTTTAAATTTATTCCATTCGATTGCTCCTTGATATGTATCAGATTAAAAGAACATATTAACAATATTAATTTAGATGAGTCCAGGCATTCAGTGGTTTCTGAGCATAGAGTTAAACACAATCACTCATTTGACTGGGAGAATACTCGTATTCTTGACTCTGAACATAATTATCGAAAGAGAATTATTTCTGAAATGATACATATCAAGGAGCAATCGAATGGAATAAATTTAAACAAGGACACTGAATCTCTGGACACAGTCTATTTTGATGTTTTGAACGAGCTCTCCACATGTAGATAAAAACAATGATCTCGGTTATTATATGTCCTCTCGACTTATTTTTGCGCACTCGTCCACATGTCGTCGTACGGATCTGACACAATCACGATGACTAAGTTTGTAACACGTTTCGGTGTGCTGGCAGCTTATGTGAGTTTATATTTCATATTTTTCAAATTTCCACAAGTCTTACGGGGATTATTCTGTTTAGTGGTCACTAAGTTGCATGTACCACCGGAGATGAAATACAAGACACACATATGTGAATTACGACGAGGAGCGGTGATGGTGAGATTACGGAGTGCTCACTTGCGAGCGTTAGCGTTTAACTTTTCGTCGCGTTTTTTTAACCTATTGACTCATGATCGGTCATGGACCACATAATTATGCACGCGAGATTTAAGTCGGTGTCCTATATGTAATTTGTAATTTTATTTAATTTTAAATGTAACAGACATCGTTCTGAGGAAGGCCAAGTTAGGCCGAAACGTAAACAATTATATTGCGATTGCGATATTGTAAACACTTCTATATGTGTTTCTTTTTCTTTTTTAAATAACAACCTTTTATTGCTCGTAGATTGGCCGTTTTATTTATTATTAGCGTTTACTGCTTACATCTTACTACATACGCTTGCAGCTATTGTATATATATAGACGACGCTTTACAAACAAAATATACTTAGAAAAATTATAAATAATCAAATTTAGTAATTTCTGTCGGCTATATTCATAGAGGTGCGCGCTACATAGTTCAACAAATGTATTTATTAATTATAAACAATTTGAAGAGACTGCAAAACTTCTTAACATCACTACAAAACTCTACAAACAAAATACAATTAACTACAAAAGAGCTTTTTTATTTTATAATATGTTTGATGTATCATATGATGTTAGCCGACGACTGACACTTTAAATATTTAATTAAAAATTAATTATGGACTAACAAACAAAAAGGAATGCACTACAATAATCTACAAACAAAATACAATCGATTTCACACCTATTTTTTTATTTTAAAATGCATGTCGGCTAGTTTCATGGTCTACAATTAAATAATTAATTAAAAATTAATTATGAACTAACAAACGAAAATAAATGCACTACAATAATCTACAAACGAAATACAATCGATTTCACATCTAATTTTTTTAAAAAAGTGTCAGTCGTCGGCTAACCTCATACGAATAGCCCAGCCGACTAGTAGCTCTCGGGCGGGTACGGATGTGTAGCGTTGTGTCGACGATTACGGCAATTGGAACACAACTTGTGTCGCCGTGTGCACGAAAGTGTCTAGGGATATTGCAATTGGAAAGCACCCTGTCGCTACTGGATATAGTTATACTGTGGTTATACAGTAAATTTCTTACGACTTGTGACTTACGACTCGCATTGTAGACCCCGCATGAATACCGGCCTTTCTCTCTTGAACGCAGCCATACTTCCTACCATGTTCTGTGCTTCCTACTTCCTACTTCCGTAGTCTATGGCAGGGATTCTACTAGTAGAAGAAAAAGTTGTATTCTGTTGTGACATATTGTTGTATATTTTCGATATCGATTTCGAGTTTTATTTATTCGTGCTTTTAAATAATTAACAGAAGTCATGGCTACGGACGATTCGTGGAAAACGCAACTTTTTCGACAGAGCGTAGTCGCGAAAATGTAAGATAGTTTGCTTAGGTTATAAAGCGAGAACATTGTCTTATATCATTATTCAATTAACATTATTGAAAGTTTAATTATTATTTATAGAATAATATCCTCTGAAATTGTTACATAAATTTATTTTTTACGTTGCGTATATTATTATATATATGTTGGTGGTGAGGGGTCTAAAATGTATAATTACCATAAATATATATTTATTTTGTTCCTTGACATAAAGCTACATTTATGTTGTTTGTGTGTGTGTACGTGCGTGCGTGTCAATGAAAAATTTATTTTTAATCACTTATTTATTTTGTTTTGAATTTTTTTTTTTTGTGGTTTTTTAAAAGTTTTTTTTCCCCTGTTTTATAAATGTGTGCATAGTGCAATAAAAGGAAATAATTCTAATTTTTTATTTGGAATGCAATAGCAAATGTTTTCTTGACAGTGATGAAGCGATACAAGTTTCTGGCATGCCCACAACAAAGAATAGCATGGAGATGGAGAATCATGTCTTCCAAAAAGCTAAGACCAAGGTATGTCTAGAATTATGCTAAGAATATATTAATTCTGTTCTTTGCAGCTGTATTGTGTTATACTTTCTGGATTTAAGAGTGAAATATATACATTGCGTTATACTTATTGGACTTAAAGTAAAATATATAATTAAATGTTGGAGAAAGATTGAGGAAAAGTGAATAATGATTATAATACATATATAGCAACTTATAGTTCAGTTTAATAATTACCATATACTGTTTGATCCAAAATTTTTCTTCTTTTGATTATATAAGTACAATAATTACGATCATTTAAGTATGAACCTATTTTGATTCTCTGAACATTTAAATCAATCTTTAATATGTAGATACATATAATAAGAGTTGTAGTTTAAGTATCAAAAAAGGCTCATATCTAAATAATCATTATAATCAAAAGAAGAAAAATTTTATATGAAATAGTATCCGGTAGTAAACTAGATTATAAACCACTGTGTAAACATAGTCAATAAAAAGAAGTTTAGTTAGAAAGAACAAATCTATTGAGTGACGTAATAATATGTATTACATATATTTGTATTTATCTTATTCATATTTAAATTATTGAATTATATATCTTAAGTATAATTTAATATTTTTTTTAAATATCTAATATTAATGTCTATCTATATATTATATATTTACAAGTCATATTTTTAAGCTAATTAATTTACAGCGATATCTTGTTATAATATTTTTGTTATAATGGTAGATTTTATAGTGTTAATTCTCTAAGAAGTTTATTTAGGAATTATTATCTAGATTGTACTATCGTGTAGATTATATTGGGAATTATTACATAGATTGTATTATATTGATTACATTGCTTTAAGCAAGCCTTTTAATATTACTAATCTATTTTTTTCTTCTTGCAGGAAGAATACTTCGGTTTTGCGGCGAGATTAATTCTTTATTTCAGAGAAATGAGTAATATTTTATATATATGTATATCTTATATATCATATTAATTTCTTTTTACACTATAATATGAGATTTATAAAAATAATTGATTTTTATTATGTTAACACACATTGCATATCAAATCAAATATAGCTTATGAATCTTGTCAACAAGACAATATGTAATTATTCTGTTAAATACAAATTAAATAATTGTGAAATAAATGAAAGTACTTTATTTTTTATATTTTGTTTTATTTGTTTGCAAAATATTTCAAAGTTTAGTTTCCCCGTTCGTATTCTTTTTTAAAAAAAAATTAGCTTTATTTCTTAGACCTCGTATATTATTTCAATGAAATTATATTTTTTTCGTAGAATCCAAGAAGGATGCAGCTGGTAATGCACCAGGTACTGCTGGTACCAATAATCAAGGCATGCCCGATCCAATTGGTGCTCTTCAGACGTTGCAACGCGTTGGCGCGCCAGAGCACGGGAAATAATCAAATGATGGGCATGGGAGGTCCAGGTCCCAATCATCAGGGTATTATCCCGCAACCACCTGCGAATACTGCAACTAATCATAAGCAATTAATAGTGATTTTATGTAGATTGAACCTTACAAAGGAATAACTAATGCTTGCACTGCACCTGTTATAATACATAAATGCTATTTTTAATAAATGCATTTGCTTCAATATATCATTCATTTTACTTTTTATTTCTGCTTAAACACTGTTAGCTTATATTCTATATATTTTGTATTTTCTATATTGCGTATCCTATATTGTAAGAAGTGTGTTATATTATTAAATTAATTATCATTTAATTACATGGTTGTGCTATTCTATGCTTCTAGCTTTAGTTTGAGATTACGTTTCAAGATCGCAAGTAACGGCATGTGGTTTGCTAAGACGAAGAAATGTACATACAGTTTACATAAATAATATTAGTAGGCTACTAATATTCAATCCTTACCGTAAAATGGCGTTTTTCCCTAATTGATAACCTATTATTGAATCCAAATTTTAAATTCTTGAAATATGGATTTTTGAAACAGATTACCATTTATTTCATATTCTTTTTCTCATGATCTTTAACTCTCTGATCAACCTTATGTGTGGAGATGTACGTGGGAGGAAGACCGGGATCAAACCCGAAAATCCACCGACTACAGATTGATTGACTGTTCTCACGTAGAGCCGCATGTTACCCTATATTGTTCCAACTCATATGTTTTTATTATGCCTACTATCATTCCTCTTGCATGTTAATCGGTTTTTAACGTTTGTTTTTTGATCAATTTGCTGACACATTTTTTCTGTTACATATTAAAAGATTACTTTTCATGTTATCATAATACTACTTTACATAATACTAATGTCATTATGTTGATATACAGTTTTGTAATAAGTTTACTTGTGCTATGGAGTTATTTTATGTTAAGTTTAATTTTTTTATGAACTTGGATGACATCTTTTCCAGTTCCTTGGCTGATAATTATAAATTACTAAGGATATGCAAAAGTTTTCATTGCTTGCGTTTAAATGCTATACTATGAGCTATTTAAGTAAGGATATCTTATTTTCTTTTTGTTTTCTTTATATTAAGTTAGTCACACAACCTGTATGAGAATTATAGACTGATAAGTCATAATTGTTGAAATAATTACAATTTCAGGTTGTGTGAAAATGGAAGCCGATAAGACACATATTCGTCACTGTATGCTTTTCTTGTTTAATCAGCGCAAGACCGCTGCTGAAGCAACAAGAATCATTTGTGCAACTTATGGCGAAGAAACTTTAACTGAATTTTTATGTTGCGAGTGGTTTGAAAAATTTAAAAATGGTGATTTTGACCTGAAAGACGAGGAGCATGTCAACTCATTATCGTCACAACTATATCAGTAGGATATCAACAATTAAAATTTTTGAATTGCTGCGAAAAAATGTTAAATTTTATATTGATAGATTTTTTAGCATAAAATTCTTTTAAATCCCGCTATTATCGTATTCGATTATCATCTCGATTATCTCGAACAATTGGTGACCGAAAAACATTCGTATCCGTACATATAATAATTAAGCTACAATAACGCATGTATTTTACATATTATTATAAAATATAATATATTCTACAACTATAGTTCTGTAAGAATCATTCCATTGCGTTTTTTAATAAAAGGAGATGATTTTTAACGATGAAAAAACATATTTTTTTGCGTGCGTTTTTATTTTATTGCAAATTTGTAATAAAAGTGGTAATTGTTATTAACACGCTGTCAAAATCCTTCCTATCGGAAGCGGTCTGGAAGATTCGGGATTCGTTCCCTCCTGTTTCGAAACCTCTGGCGTTTGATGGATCGCTTAACTCTTTTTGCGTACATGGATCTTGCGGAACTCGATGGAGAATCAGAGCGCATTAAGTTCGCTCTTCACCTCGAAGATTATTCTTTTTTGTGTCTAATGTCGTTTTTGAGTGAATGCTCGAGATTCGCTCCAGAATTTGCTCCGTGATCGCTCTTAGGTCAAATCATGCTCTAAATCATGTTCGAGTGCAATGCGATTGCACGTTATTTTGTTACGTTTATGGTTTTACACTATAGAGTAAAGACAAATCTTTTACATTCAAAATTGTTAATGGATAAAAGGAATTAATTCTGTGGTCATACGAGTTCGTAAAACATGTAGGATAAGGTTGCCTATCATGTACCGGCTCCTAAATTGTACCATCTTTATATTTCATATATCTGAAGGCGCTAAGCCTTCGGATTATATGAAATAAAGAGATGGTACAATTTAGGAGCGGGTACAATATCGGCAACCTTCTCCTATTTTTGTAATTTTTCAGGAATTGAATTAATTTTTCATTCAAACAGAGTAGATCCGAAATATGTTTGAGAGTTGCCCGTGATTGCCACTCGAACATATGATTTGCCCTCAGAGAAATCTGAGAGCATTCACTCGAAAACGACATAATACTTATAATCAGCGCACTACTCGACGGAGGGCTTTTGATGCGGTCAAATCGTTGGACTAACTATCCATCCCTGAACGCAGTCATTTCTGGTTATTTCTTAAGGTCGATTTGTTCATTGCCTTGGTCAGAATAGTCAGTGCTAATTTTTATCGCGGTTTTGCTTTTAGTTTAATCATTAGCTTACACTAAAACTTTGTTTATTTTTTTGCATGTAGAAAATTTAAATTTGTTTATACTTGAACGATTGAGAAACATAATACATAAATTTAATGACAACTTTTTTGGTCGCGTTTGCTTGTGTGTTAGATAAAATTTAATAAATTTTGTCGTATAAGTTGACAATTAAAAATAAATACGGCTCAATTATCATCATTTATATCAATATTACATATAGCAACAGCTATATGGCTAGTGAAATTTGTGTTATATCATACGTATTTTGGATGCTCTCGTGTAATTTCTTGTTATTAATATTTTTTATTGTTATTAATAACGTTTCTTTTATTTTTTATTTTGAATAGCATTTTATAATTTTGTATTATATTATAGGTCGATGATATTAACTGTCAGAATCGTGACCGTGAAAGATATACCCCGCGCGATACGATCTTGCGTTACACGCGGAAAACAAAATTGACACAGGCGACACGATCTTGCTTAGTTAGAAATACTTTGAAAAGAGAAAAATGTAAATATTTTCGTACGGCTCTTAAGGTTTGATTACTTCGTCGAATAGACACAGTAAACTCAGCTAGCGAACAAGGTGGTCGATACCAGACACAGAAGACGAGAGTTATAAAAGTTCCAAGAGCAGTCACGAGATTTACGAAGAAGAAATGTTAGAGACCGGACTGTTTAACTTTAAGATTTTAGCTGGTATGTATTCTATTAATCTTGCAAGGTAGATCGTACATTTAAAAATAGCTGTTTATGATAAATTTTAAAGCAAGATGTTTTATGATCGTGCGCGTACTTAAAGATTAAAAATAACTTCACACATACACACACATTTCTTATATACGTGTATTTTCACTTATTAATAACTTTGTGTGACAATGATACCTCCTAAAAATATTCTAATAATTTTATTCTAATTATATTTATATAGTATTAGGCGATAAAGCCGAATTAGAAGAACATGTTATTTTCTACCTGTCAGAGAGTATAAATTGTATAGGAGGAGAATTAATTGCCACCATAAATACGGAGTGTGACAAAGAGAAAGTGAAGGTAACTTCCACAGTTTTTATAAACGTACCTTTCTCGCACGCACATACGCATACATACATGTATACATATGTATATACAGGGTGTCTGTGCACGCAGTGTCGAAAACTGGTTCAGCGGTTTTAGCGCATGAAAACAACTCGAAAATGTCTAATAAACATATGTCCAAATCCCAAAGGTTTTGAAGTTATACGGTATTGAAGTTGCTTTCGTAAGAAAACAAATTGAATGTTAGTTAATGTTCTTTATTCTGTTTAGTTTAAAGCTTTACAAAAAGTGCTCAAAAATTCTTCCAACGACTTCAGAGATCCACGAATTGACCACGATTCAGAATTATGGCAACTGACACTTAATGCTACTAATGTCATTCGCAAAACTCCGAACTCCAATTTTCAAAAAGCTCGAAGCAATTTATTAATTCATGCTAAATAGTGTGTTGAAGTCGACGAAGGAATTTTTGAGCACTTTTTGTAAAGCTTTAAGCAGAATAAAGAACATCAAATAACATTTACTTCAATTTATATTTTTTTATAAATGCAGATTTAATACCGTATAACTTCGAAACCTTTGGGATTTGGACATATGTTTATTAGACATTTTTGACTTGTTTTCATGTGCTACAGCCGCTGAACCAGTTTTTGGCAATGTGTGCGCAGACACCCTGTATATGTATGCACGATTATAAAAATCTACATAATCTATGTTATATATAGGAAGAGTTAATTCGTTTGAGCGATAAACGTGACACCAGTGTTGTTATCGTAATTAGCAATATTGCGCTTGACTCGGTACATAATATTGCATATGAAGCGATTATGGAAGTTATCGATAACAATAATATCTTCGATGAGCTATCAGATCTAGAAGGGATATTAATAAATTTATTTGAAAGGTAAAATTTTGTTTCCATTTAGCCTACAGTTTTCGAGATTACAGAATTTACAGTATCAATATGTTCTCAGTGCCGTATGTGGAATACGGAAACAAACACTTATTATTAATATGTGTGGCTCTTATGAAAGTGCATCAAAATGTTTGGCGGAAAACGGAGAGTTAATACTGGGAATAGTGGGAATAATGTACTTGATTCACACGCCAGATAAAGCGACTTGTAATGACAATAATAAAAGCGACAATAATAATTTTGACGTATCAGCTTCACTTAATATATCCTATCCTGAAGAGGTAAGACATCTTCCACGTTCACGAGGCAATAAAATGACGGCGAATCTGAGTATAAGAATTATAATTATTACTTTCTTTATAGAAAAATATCTCCATGACTAGGATGAGGCAGGTATGTCAAACTCATTTTGCATCACGGGCCTAATGAATACATTTTGTATTAAGCTGAGGGTCGTATATGTTTTCAATATTAAAAAAATCAAAAAATAAATAAAATATACAATTTTTAGAATTATTGTATTTAGTATTTATTATACAATATATATTATGCAATATAGACTATGTTTACACGGTGACTTTCATAATGCGGTTTATTATATTATATTATATATGTATAGGTACATATATAATACATATATAAAAAGAGATTAATTCAAATGTTTAGAGTATGAAAGAAGCTCAAATTTAAGTAATCATTATGATAAAAGTAGAAAAGTTTATTGGATCGGATAGTATACGGCAGTTATAAAACCGCATTATGAAAGTCACCGTGTAAACATAGTCTATATTGCATAATATATATTGTATAATAAATACTAAATACAATAATTCTAAAAATTGTATATTTTATTTATATATATAATATATATAGGTATATATATTGCATATATACTAGACATTGTAGTTTAAATATCAAAGAAGCTCCTATTTAAGTGATTATTATGATCAAAAAAGGAAAAATTTTAGATTGGATAGTATACGATAGTTATGAAACCGGAATATCAGCTGCCGTGTAAACGTAGTCATACAAATATATAGTTGTTTTGTATTCCAAGTATATATAATCATTATTTTTTTTAAAAGTTTTCCAAAGAGATTGAGCAGACCTTGGGGAAACACTTGCAAGTACCTGCAATAGGAGATTGTATGAAACTGATTGCGGAGGCGGAGACTATAATAGGGATTCGTCAAATGCCAAATATAAATCTTTTAATTTCGGTGAAAGATGCGATAATTAAAATGCATAACGTAGTACCACATATTAAAAGCGTAGAAGAAATACGTACGGAAACTGTGAACATAAAGGACGCCTTCGGAAGAATACTGGCCGACGATATATATTCCATGATAAACGTGCCGTGTTATAAAACTTCCGTTGAACATGGATACGCGGTATTGGCCAGCGACGGACGGGGCGTAAAGAAAGTATTGACAGCGCATATCACGGTAAGGGTGACTTCAACCGAATTCCAACAAGTGACGGTTCGCACAATTTCCGTTAGCACAGATGGATTTATTAATTTTTCTATGTTCTCTGACGTATGGAAGAGAATATTAGAGATCACTTAAGGAGGCGAAAACTGCGCAGTTAGAAATTTTGCAAGAAGCAGACTTTGACTGAATTCCGATTAACATATTCGGCGATTAACTTAACGATCGTGACGGTCTGTGCTTCGATTTTCGGTAGCGTGGATGGGATTGTAATTTTTCTATGTTGTCTGACACGTGAAAGCAAATATTAGAGATCACAAAAAGTGAATGTATGATAGAGAATCTGCCAATTGAATTAGTTGCCGATTAAGTCGGAATTTAGTTAGACCGTAGGGATCGTCGTCTCAAATCGTGACGCTCCGCGCACGGACCTATAGATCTTCCTAAGACAATGTTTATTTTCCAGGAGGAGTCTTACGTCGTGTCTGGCACGTGCATGCGCGTAAGAAGGGGAGAACCCATACCCATAGGTAAAAAACAATTGCAAAATCAAATTACACATGTTTGCTAAAGGTAAAAATTTAATTACTGCTTCTATATATCCATGATTGCAGGAGCGACAGCAGTTGTAACATTCGAGAACACAAAAATAATAAAAGACGATAATGACAACAAGAATTATTTTAATATCGATGACATGGAATACGAAATTGACGTTTTAATCGCTCCAAAAGAAAACGAGAATATCAGGTAGATTGATAGTATTTAACGTTATACTCGTACCTTTCAAAGTACGCTTTGTTCAGCTATTACCGTAAAACAATTTAATTGTTTAATTGCATTTTTGAAGAAACCCTGGCTACGAAATAAAGAGCGAAGAGCGCATTGTGAGAAAGTTCACTCGTCTTGGACCAGCAGAACTGGGCATTTTGGCATTATGTGGCCCCTATATGATGTCAGTCATTAAAGTTCCATCTGTAGGCCTACTGTCCATCGGGGATAAATTAAGAAAACTTGAAGACATTATTTTAAGACGCATCGACGCCTGCAACAAGATAACTCTGACCTCGTTATTGAAAGAGAATGGTTTCAATTCTCTAAAGGACTTTGAAATTTCGGCTCATGAGTGAGTGCATCGAAATTTATTACAATATCCGCTTTGATTTACGAATAATTAACATTGTCGTTGCTGTTAATTAATTTAACGATCGTGTTCTCCATGATCAGGTCAAATGCCATAATCAAAAAACTCGAGGATGCTTTGAAAAAAGTGGACGTACTCGTGACAATGGGCCGTGCGAACGACAAAGATATATTGAAGTCTATCTTACAAGAAAACTTTAACGCTACTATACATTTCAGTATGTCCTCCTTCTTATCTTTAATCGTCAGTAATAGGCTACCAGACATGTCTCTTTATTTGAAATATGCTCTCTCTCTCTCTCTCTCTCTCTCTCTCTCTCTCTCTCTCTCTCTCTCTCTCTCTCTCTCTCTCTCTCTCTCTCTCGCTCGCTTTCTCTCTTTGTTTCAGGTCAGGTAAATATGAAACCAGGGAAATCGACGATGTTCGCAACGTGCGTGTTCAAAGAAAAAAAGAAGTATCTCCTTTGCATGTCGGCAAAACCAGCAACCGTTCCCATTGTCGCGCATGTACTGCTTCTGCCGTTTCTGAACTATATGCACTACTTCGACGCGGCTCCTATCAACGTGCAGACTTACGTAAGTTTTGCCTTCTCATCGGCCTCGTCGCATCCCGCATATGGGAAGACACGTGTCACTGATGTATGCTGTCATAACATTACAGATAGAATCGTCGCCCGAACTGCATTTGCGCCCGAAATTCTCGTGGACAACCTTGCATTGGACGGAGGAGAACAATTTTCCAAAAGCTTACTGCTTGGAAAATCAACTTCAAAGCTATCAAAGGGCTAATGCGTTTCTATTGCTGCCGGCGCGTACGCCGGAGGTGCCAAAGTTCCCTACGGCATTCGTAGAAGCGACGTTGACCAGCTTGAAATCTCATCGGCAAGATATTTCTGACTGACTATCACAGACCAGCAAGAAGAACATTCGCATATTTTAGATGACATTAGACGGATTTGTTATTTTAATTATATTTCTATTATATTAATATATCTAAATGAAGAGTAATCACTCCAGTGTAAAAAGAACGCTTATACATATATGTATAAAGGTACCGTACAGTAAGGTACGTATACATGATTGAGAAAGAAATTAGAACTATATATCATCTCACTCGTGATAAAGAAGATTTTTAACAAAGATGTTTTAAGAGATTTTAACGCTTGTTCCAATTTTTTTCGAACTTTACTGTTCTGCCCCGGTAAAAAATTTTTTATATAAAAATGTATAAAAACATAAATGTAGCAGTTATTATATATAATTAACATGAAAAACATAAAAACATATATAAATATATATATAGATTATATATATTTATATATGTTTTTATATGTTTTTATATATTTTTATATATTTTTATATATTTTTATATATTTTTAGATATTTTTATATATTTTTATATAAAAATTTTTTTACCGGGGCAACATAATCAGAGCAATCTCACGAACTAAATTCTTATTAAGGACCAACTCAAGTTACTCATGATAAATTTTAAGTTACTAAAATTTCTTTTTTTAAACTAACAAGCAAGTATAATTTGTTGTTTTTGTTAATTTGTACTTATGTATAATTAATGAAGAATCCATTACTGTAAAATTATTAATGCAAACTAGCTCTTTAGAATTATATAATATATATTGATGAATGCGTATGTAAAATCTTGATCTATAGGTATAGGTACGTATGTACATATATACATACATGTGTGTGTGTTATATACACGCCGACTTTACACTAATCTCTTATTGTCTATTCATTTAGTAGCTTGACTTTGTATCAATAAATAAATCAGAATAAAATGATGTGCAATCCAGTGAATATTTTTTCGCGGGACAGAATAATTTTGTTTTATATATAGAAATATAAAAAATTTTTAAAGCTTTCATATCAATTATATTATACTAAAATGCATAAATTAATCTGACATCGGAACGTATAATCCCCCGCGTAAAGAGAGGGTAGGGTATATGTAAAACTAAACAATTCCGATCGAATCCATTACTAAGAGTTTCATAATTTACACTCGGAATAAAGAAACAAGCGAGCAAAAAGCTGATCACGCGAAAGCTCGCGTTTCCTAGGTACTCTTCTTTATTTTAAATTACTTTATTACTTTAAAATATCGTTTCTTTACTCAGATCAAAATATTATTGAGAGAATTAAAAATTATCGTCTCAGACAATGCAAATGTGCTAATACGGGTCCACGAAACAACACGGAGAATACGCGATAAAATAACCAATTTATCGAAATACAAGAAACGGAATATATTCGGCGTACGTTAGTTCTATATCACTATATAGGTATATTAAACGTTATCAGGTACCTTATAAATATTAGGGAGTTTTTGCAATACCGTCTTTCAGATACGGTAAACGCTAAATTCACGTTATTCATGTGTCGGGTCAAGGAAAGATGATACTGGCGCACGCACAGAAAAGAAACGAAAAAGTACGCCAGTTTCATCTTTCCACCCGACAACATGAATAACGTGAATTTAGCGGCGTTTACCGTATCTGAAAGACGGTATTGCAAAAACCTCTTATTGTCGACGGCGAGACCGTTGGCACGCGCGCGGGTGCTCGACATTGTTTTTTGTTTTGTGCTATCAGGCTATATCATATCATTCACGTTCCGATGCTCGAATGCCTCGAATCGACAGGCTACAGTGCACAGTGGGCAGCCGTGTGAGCGGGTCCGTCCGTAGCGCTGTTAACATCGCGAGATATGCCGCGATAAGTATTACAATAATGATATCACAGGTATTAGAGAAATGTAGCGATTCTCTTTATTTTAACCATCGGATTATCCCGTTTGCACAACCGACGCTAATACTCGCCTCATGAATGTCGCGACTCATGAATGTGGCCGAAGATTAATATACCTACGCTGAATATTCAGCGTATATTACGCTGATTATGGGAGAATGCTCTCGTGTAATATACTCGTATACTTATATATAATAAAATCGGCGTATTTATTTCTTGGTCAAAAAAGGTAAAATAACGCGTATCGTTGAGAATTTAAATACAAAATTAAGTTAAATTTAAATTTAATTAATATTTTACTAACAAACATAATTATTGATCTTTTTTATATAGTTAATTAACGCATTTTTGTTAACGATTGTAATAATTCGTAATTGACCGTAACGTTTTAATCTACCAACCCTGATTATCAATCAGTATCGAAGGAGTTAGTCTCCTTCTCATTCTCTGGCTAATATACAGTCAGAATGGATATGGCCAGAAACAACGCAATAGGTAGGTCCAATCTGGCCAGAAAAAACTACGGGATTTCCACATCATGTAAGGTAGGGTCTATATTAACCAAAATAAAAGATGAGTAAAGTAGATGTATACTTGTGAAACATTGTATGCAAGTTAATATGTGATATAACATTACGATTGAAAGTTAATTAACTTGCTCGCATTAAATTGCAAACGCCCATATTTTTTAAATTATTGACCATTTCTTGTATCTTGCATAATCGCGGTTAGATAATCTCGCTGGATTTAACCAACACACAATTACTGACACGATTAGGTATCCACTGTATCCGCGGTTTCACTTCACATTTGTGTAATAAGTAAGAATAGGGGTATAGGTAGGAATACGCAAATAGGTAGACACAAATGAATAAAAATACGGGTAAGCAAGATAATATACAAATAGAAATACGGGTAGGTAGGGACAAAACATAATAACTTAATATTTTAAAAATTAAAATGCTGAAAATTAAATAACATTTAATAAAAAAATCGAGAAAAAATAAAATTTTCGCGATCGCAAAGTTAAACTTTATTTTTTTTTTGGATATATACAATTGAACTACTTACTTAATAAATTACGATACATGTAGCTAAGAATACATGGTCATCATAAATCTATATTTAATGACTGAAAAAGGAGGCTGAAAATTGAATAAAATTTAAAATTAATTTTGCGAAAACTAAAAATTCAAAATTAGCTTTTTAAAATTAATTAATTTTAAATTTTTAGCCTCCGCAGGATTTCTTTTTTTATGTAAAATTGTGTACAGTTAAAAACTATGTGATATGTAATATTAAATATGTAATGTAAAATTTATGTATCTAATACTATGTCCAGATAAATATGCCGTCATATTTTGTACAACTTTATACAATGTCACTTTTGTGCAATAATGATTACCAAATTATCTATATTTTAATATATCTATTTTTTAATATCTATTATTGATAGGTACTAATAGCATTTAACTGATGATCTTAGTGTTAGTAAGCCAAATTATTACGTTAATGATGTAAAGTACGTAAAATTGACGAAACGCGCATATGATAAGTTCACTAAATTAACGCCTTTGATAAATATTTAATTTTGAAATTCTTATTGTTAGTTCCAAAATTGAAAGTTTTATTTTGAGTACCTTAAAGTCATTAATAATTTAAAATAATTTTTTAAAATTAAAAATTTAGTGTTTAGAATTATTGTTAACTTTTTATAGCATTTAATTAATTTATTAAATAATAAACATCTATTAAATAAGATAATAAAGACTCGAAGTTTGGCTGACAATGAGCCAATGGTCGAGTATTAATATCTTGTTTGCGAGATTTGACGTTCACATTACTTATACTACGGAATCGCAAATACATTTTAATAATTAATTTTTGATATATTTATACTTACAATTAGTAATATTGCAAAATTCGAAATTTTTGTTCATTGTCAGTTTAGCAATAAAAATCCGCAGAATAATTGTATCTCCTTTTTCATTAAACGTTTCTGTGATTTTCGCAATAAGATAAATATTTTAAAAAGTTACATTTAAAATATTTATAAATTACATTTAAAAATATAAGAAATATTTAAATATTTATTAATGGCAACTGCAGACGCTGCGTTTTTTTTCTTTTTAGGTGCGATTGCTGTTTCAGTGATGAGGCTTTATCGCCGTCTCTCGCGTCAGGTGGGCGCCAGCAAAATGCATTGTTCGTACCGGTGGAAAGTCGAAATAATCTTCGTCGCGAAGAATTATTCCTTGTCGATTTTTGTGAGATCCAATCGCGAAATCTAGTTCGGTGCCTTGTTGATTCGAAAATTGGGGGTTTTTGTTACTGGATCGGAATTAATCCCGGATTTTCTCGACAGTTCTCGGAAGTAATGATTTTGGCAATGAGTCAACGACGACCACTATATGTTTCAAAGTTTTGTCATAAAATTAATTTAATAGTACATTTTAAGAAAATATTTTCTCCTCTTTTGCTAAATGTTCTCCTATTTTATAATAGTATATAATATTATTAATATTAATGCTGTCTTAATGATAATAAAATTCTCACGTTTTATACAATCAATAATTTGCGTGTTTTTTAGTGATTACTTAAACAAAAGTATGGTTACAAATGTATATAATTAATTCTTTAACTTATAATCTGTTTCAAGAAATTATTTTTGGGTACTGGACATCCCGTCATTCTAACATTATGATTAAAGTAAAGTAGTAATAGTTTATATTCGTTTGTAGTAAAATACATATACATGTAACGCGATCATATTTAACACATCTTACGAAAAAGATTTGTACCCTTTTGTTTTAATTTTGTTATCATGAATACATCAATTTAATTAGAAATGTGTGGTTACAAAAAGTTCGAGATAAGTTGAATGGGTAACCCTATATCAGTTAGTGCAGGGATATCAACAATTAAAATTTTTGAATTGCTGTAGAAAAACAGGAAATTGTTAAATTTTATATTGATAGATTTTTCAGCATAAAAATCTTAATTGAAATCCCGCTATTGTCGAGTTCGATTATCATCTCGATTATCTCGAACAATTGGTGACCGAGAAACATTCGTATACGTACATATAATAATTAAGCTACAATAACGCATGTATTTTACATATTGTTATAAAATATAATTTATTTTATAACTATAGTTCTGTAAGAATCATTCCATATATGCAATTTTTAAGATGATTTTTAATGATGGCAGAACACATTGTTTTGCGTGCGGCGCAAGTTTTTATTTTGTTGCAAATCTGTAATAAAAGTGAATTGTTATTAACATGCTGTCAAAATCCTTACTACCGGAAGCGGTCTGGAAGATTCGGGATTCGTTCCCTCCTGTCCCGAAATCGTTGGCGTTTGATGGACCGCTTCTCTTTTTGCGTACATGGATCTTGCGGAACTCGATGGAGAATCAGAGCGCTTTAAGTTTGCTTCTCACCTCGAAGATTATTCTTTTTTGTGTCTAATACTAACCAGTGCACTACTTAGCGGAGGGCTTTATTTGATGCGGTCAAATTGTTGGACTATTGTTATCCATCCCTGAACGCGAAGAAAACGCAGTCATTTCTCGCTATTTTTTAAGGTCGATTTATTTATTGCCTTAATCAGAACAGTCAGTACTAATTTTTATCGCGGTTTAGCTTCTAGTTTGATCATTAGCTTACCCTAAAACTTTGCTTATTTTTTTGCATATAGAAAATTTAAATTCGTTTATATTTGAACGATTGAGAAACATAATACATAAATTTATTAACAATTTTTTTGGTCGCGTTTGCTTGTGTGTTAGATAAAATTTAATAAATTTTGTCGTATAAGTTGACAATTAAAAATAAATACGGCTTAATTATCATCATTTATATCAATATTACATATAGCAACAGCTATATGGCTAGTGAAATTTGTGTTATATCATACGTATTTCGGATGCTCTCGTGTAATTTCTCGTTATTATTATTTTTTTATTGTTATTAATAACGTTTCTTATATTTTGTATTTTAAATAGCATTAATAATTTTGTATTATATTATAGGTCGATGATATTAACTGTCAGAATCGTGACCGTGAAAGATATACCCCGCGCGACACGATCTTGCGTTACACGCGGAAAACAAAATTGACACAGGCGACACGATCTTGCTTAGTTAGAAATACTTTCAAAAGAGAAAAAATGTAAACAATTTCGTACGGCTCTTAAGGTTTTATTACTTCGCCGAATAGACACAGTAAACTTAGCTAGCGAACAAGGTGGTCGAGACCAGACACAGAAGACGAGAGTTATAAAAGTTCCAAGAGCAGTCGCGAGATGTACGAAGAAGAAATTGAAGGGCCCGGATTGTTTAACTTTAAGATTTTAGCTAGTATGTATTCTATTAATCTCGCAAGATAGATCGTACATTTAAAAATAGCTGTTTATAATAAATTTTAAAGCAAGATGTTTTATGATCGTGCACGTACTTAAAGATTAAAAATAACCACACACACTCACACATTTCTTATATACGCGTATTTTCACTTATTAGTAACTTTGTGTGACAATGATACCTCCTAAAAATATTCTAATAATTTTATTCTAATTATATTTATATAGTAGGCGATAATGCCGAATTAGAAGAACATGTTATTGTCTGCCTGACAGAGAGTATAAATTGTATAGGAGGAGACGTAATTGCCACCATAAATACGGAGTGTGACAAAGAGAAAGTGAAGGTAACTTCCACAGTTTTTATAAACGTACCTTTCTCGCACGCAAGTACGCACACATACATGTATATACAGGGTGAGGAAAAAGTCTGGAACCGGTGAAATATCTCGAAAACAAGACATTTTAGGAAAAATGTTTCATACAGAAGTTGCAGGGTTTAAAAAGATCTGTTTACTGACTTTATCAGTTTGATCTTAGGTGGCGTCGTTTAAGTCGTCAGGGTAACTTTGAATTTTTTAAATTGGACCCCCTATTATTTATTGCATATTCTTGTAGCCCTTGTCGAGAAGTTTTCAAAACACTATAACAAAACTCTCTTTCGTTAAAAATGTCCTGAGATATTTCAAATTTTGTCATTAAATTTTTATATAAAATATGAAATATCTCGTAAGGTATTCACTTTACGTTGACTTTATCTTAATAATTTTATGCGTAGAATAATGAAAAGAATCAATTGTTGTAAAAAAAAGAACAGAAAAAATTATGTTAAAAAATTTGATTGCATTTTGTAGACGCATTCAATTTTACAAAATTGCTAATGTAAAAATTAATATTATTGTTCGATTTCTTTCATTATTCTACGTAAAAGTATTGGTAAAGTTATCGAAAAGTGAATACTTTACAAGATATTTCATATTTTATATTAAAAATTTAATGACAAAATTTGAAATATCTCAGGAAATTTTTAACGAAAGAGAGTTTTGTTATAGTGTTTTAAAAACGTCTCGACAAGGGCTAAAAGAATATGCAATAAAAGATAGGGGGTCCAATTAAAAAAATTCAAAGTTACCCTGACTTGACCTAAACGACGCAACCTAAGATCAAACTGATAAAGTCAGTAAACAGATCTTTTTAAACCCTACAACTTCCGTATAAAACATTTTTACTAAAATGTCTTGTTTTCGAGATATCTCACCGGTTCCAGACTTTTTCCTCACCCTGTATGTATGCACAATTTATATAAATCTATAACATAATTTATGTTATATATAGGAAGAGCTAATTCGTTTGAGCGATGAACGTGATACCAGCGTTGTTATCGTAATTAGCAATATTAAGCTTGTCTCGGTAGATAATATTGCATATGAAGCGATTATGGAAGTTATCGATAACAATATCTTCAATAAGCAAAGTGTATTGCTATCAGGTCTAAAGGAGATATTAAGGAATTCATTTAAACGGTAAAATTTTGTTTTTATTTATCCTACAGTTTTCGAGATAACAGCTTTTACAGTTTCAATATATTCTCAGTGCCATATGTGGAGTACGGAAGCAGACGCTTATTATTGATATGTGTGGCTCTTATGAAAGGGCAGCAAAATGTTTGACGGAAAATAGTGAGATAATACTGGAAATAGTGGACATAATGTACCCGATGCACGCGCCAGATGAAGCAACTTGTAATAATGACGATAATAATTCTGATGCATCACCTTCACCTAATATATCCGAGGAAGACGCGGTAAGACATTTTCCACGTTCACGGGGCAATAAAACGACGATTCCGCGAAGCTGAGTATACGAATTATAATTAATTTTCTTTATAGGAAAATATCTCTTTGGCAAAGAGGCAGGTATGTCAAGCTCATTTTGCACTACGGGCTACATGAATTATTTTGTATTAAGCTGAGGGCCGTATGTTTTCAATATTCAAAAAATAAATGAAACACAATTTTTTAAATTATTTTGTATTTAGCATATGTATATTGTACAATGTATATTATACAATATAGAATATGTTTATAGGTACACGGTGACTTTTATAGTCCGGTTTTGTAATTACCGTATACTATCCGATCCAAAACTCTTCTTCTTTTATCATAATGATTACTTAAATATGAGCTTCTTTCATACTCTAAACATTTGAATTATCTCTTTTGAGATATAAAGAAGCTCTTATTTAATTGATTATTATAGGTATGATCAAAAGAGGAAAAATTTTGGATTGGATAGTATACGACAGTTATAAAACCGGAATATAAGTTGCCGTGTAAACGTTATAGTCATAAAAATATATAGTTGTTTTGTATGTCAAGTGTACAGTCGTTATTTTTTTTCTAAAGAATTCCCAAAACGATCAGCAGGCCTTGAGGGACCGTTTAATGCGACCAAAAGAAGCAGATTGTATGAGACTGACTGACGAGGCGGAGACTGTAATAGGGATTCATCAAACGCCAGATATTTTAGTTTCGGTGAAAGGTGCGATAATTAAAATGCATAACGCAGTACCACGTAGTGAAAGTGTAGAAGAAATACATACGGAAATTGTAAACATAAGGGACGCCTATGGCAGAATACTGGCCATCGATATATATTCTTTGATGAACATGACGTATCGTAGAATTTCCGCTAAACATGGATACGCGGTGTTGGCCAGCGACGGACGGAGCGTAAAGAAAGTATTGACAGCGCATACCAGTACGGTAAGGGTGACTTCGACCGAATATTCCGATTATAACTTAACAAAAGTAACGGGCCGCACGATTTCCGTTAGCACAGATGAATTTATTAATTTTTTTATGGTATCTGACGTGTGGAAGAGAATATTAGAGATCATTAAGGAGGCGAAAACTGTGCGGTTAGAAATTTTGCAAGAAGCATAAACTTTGACTGAATTCCGCGGATTAACATATTCGGCGATTAACGTAACGATCGTGACAGTCTGTGCTTCGATTTTCGGTAGCGTAAATGGGATTGTAATTTTTCTATGTTGTCTGACGCGTGAAAGCAAATATTAAAGATCACGAAAAGTGAATTGTATGATAGAAAATCTGCCGATTGAATTAGTTGCCGATTAAGTCGGAATTTAGTTAGACCGTAGGGATCGTCGTCTCAAATCGTGACGCTCCGCGCACGGACCTATAGATCTTCCTAAGACAATGTTTATTTTCCAGGAGGAGTCTTACGTCGTGTCCGGCACGTGCATGCGCGTAAGAAGGGGAGAACGCATACCCAAAGGTAAAAAACAATTGCAAATTCAAATTACTCATGTCTGCTAAAAGTAAAAATTTAATTACTGCTTCTATATATCCATGATTGCAGGAGCGACAGCAGTTGTAACATTCGAGAACACAAAAATAATAAAAGACGATAATGACGACAGGGATTATTTTAATATCGATGACATGGAATACGAAATTAACGTTTTAATAGCTCCAAAAGAAAACGAGAATATTAGGTAGATTGATAGTATTTAACGTACCTTTCAAAGTACGCTTTCTTCAGCTATTACCGCAAAACAATTTAATTTTTTAATTGCATTTTCGAAGAAACCATAGCTATAATTACGAGATAAAGAGCGAAGAGCGCATTGTGAGAAAGTTCACTCGTCTTGGACCAGCGGAACTGGGCATTTTGGCATTATGTGGCCCTAATATGATTTCAGTCATTAAAGTTTTATCTGTAGGTCTACTGTCCATTGCAGGGAATAAATTAAAAGACTCTTCTTTAAGACGCATCGACGCCTGCAACAAGATAACTCTGATTTCGTTATTGAAAGAGAATGGTTTCAATTCTCTGATAGACTTTGAAATTTCGGCTCGTGAGTGAGTGCATCGAAATTTATTACAATATCCGCTTTGATTTACGAATTATTAACATTATCGTTGATCTTAATTAATTTAACGATTGTGTTCTCCATGATCAGATCGAATACAATAATCAAAAAACTCGAGGATGCTTTGGAAATAGTGGACGTACTCTTGACAATGGTTCGTACGAACGAAAAAAATATATTGAAGTCTATCTTACAAGAAAACTTTAACGCTACTATACATTTTGGTATGTCCTCCTTCTAATCTTTAATCATCAGTAATAGGCTACCAGACACGTCTCTTTACTTGAAATATGTTCTCTCTCTTTCTCTCTCTCGCTCTCTCTCGCACGCTCTCTCTCGCACGCTTTCTCTGTTTGTTTCAGGTCAGGTAAATATGACACCAGGGAAATCGACGATGTTCGCAACATGCGTGTTCAAAGAAAAAAAGAAGTATCTCCTGTGCATGTCGGCAAACCCAGCAAAAGTTCCTATTGTCGCGCATGTACTACTTCTGCCGTTTCTGAACTATATGCACTACTTCGACGCGGCTCCTATCAACGTGCCGACTTACGTAAGTTTTGCCTTCTTGTCGCATCCCGCATGTGGGAAGACACGTGTCACTGATGTATGCTGTCATAACGTTACAGATAGGATCGTCGCCCGAACTGCATTTGCGTCCGAAATTCTCGTGGACAACCTTACATTGGACGGAGGAGAAAAATTTTCCAAAAGCTTGCTGCTCGGAAAATCTACGTCAAAGCTATCAAAGGGCTAATGCGTTTCTATTGCTGCCGCCGCGTACGCCGGAGATACCAAAGTTACCCATAGCATTCGTAGAAGCGACGTTGACCAGCTTGAAATCTCATCGGCAAAATACTTCTGACTGACTATCGTAGACCAACAAGACGAACATTCGCATATGACATTTGCGTTGTTATTTAAATTATATTTTGGAGGACATGCAAAGTCCCGACAAATTATAATCCTGAAATTTAAGATATAAGACATTGTCCCGAGAAGTCAAAATCCTGAAATTTAAGACATGAGCCAATGTCCCGAAAAGTCGTAAATCCGAAACATAAGAAGTAAGACAAAATCCCGAATTTCCAATTTAGAGACATCAAGCTATTCACACATTAGTATTTATACAGATTTTGAAAAGATAATTTTCATAAAATCACAAAGTAAATTTTTAATAATTATAAAATACGAAAAAACTATTTTTAATTATACATATTATAAAGTGTCTATTATATATAATTAAAAATATAAAATGTCTAAAATATCAAGATAAAAATATTTTTTCTGTACTTTATTATAAATAAAAATAAATTTCAAAATATGTGCAAACATTGGTGTGAACAGCTTGACGTCTCTAATTTGAAAATTCGGGATTTTGTCACTCCTTAAATTTCGGATTTATGACTTTTCGGGACATTGTCTCGTGTCATAAATTTCAGTATTATGACTTTTCGGGACAATGTCTCATATCTTAAATTTCGGGATTTTGACTTTTCGGGACATAAACCCATTTTAAGAATTACTGTATATTTTTTTGGGGACTTTGCATGTTCTCCTATATTTTTATTATATTAAGATCTAAATGAAGTAATCACTCCTGTGTAAAAAAAAACGCTCATACATAAAGTACCATACAGTACACGATTGGCAGGAAAAAATTAGAAATATATCATTTCACACGTGATAAATAAAAGAAGATTCTTAGCGAAGATATTTTAAGAGATCTCAACGTTTGTTCCAACTTTTCGAACTTTACCGTTCTGCAATTACTTAAATTTCTTTTCCAAATTGACAAGCGAGTACAATTTATGTTGCTTTTGTTAATTTACACTTCTGCATAATTAATAAAAAATAACCCATTATTGTGAAATTATCAATGCAACTATAGCTCTTTGGAATTATACATATTGATATATGCGTATGTAAAATCTTGATCTATACATACATACATACATGGGTACATATATACATACATGTGTGTGTATGTGTGTGTGTGTGTGTTATATACACGCTGATTTTATACTAATCTTTTATAGTCAATTAATTTAGTAGCTTGACTTTGTATCAATAAATAAATCAGAATAAAATGATGTGCGATCCAGTGAATATTTTGTCGCGGGACAGAATAATTTTTTTTTATATATGTAGAAATATAAAAAAATTTTGAAGCTTTTATATCAATTACCTATGTATATTAAAATGCATAAATTGATCTGACATCGAAACGTATATCGACCGCGTAAAAAGAGAGTAGGGTATATGCGTAACTAAACAATTCCGATCGGAATCCATTACGAAAAGTTCCGTAATTCACACTTGGAATAAAGAAACAAGCAAAGGGAGAAAAAAGCTGATCACGCGAAAGCTCGCGCTACTCTTCTTTATCCATTACTAAAAAATATTTCTTATTTTATGCCCTTTCAAACAATATACTACAAGGGGTTCCGTGTAAAAAATTGAAGGTGACGTTCACGTGAGCTTCAAACAACTTTCCAAGGTCAAATAATTGCCACCATATTATGTCCCCCTTGAAACCATACGACTTTTGTCTGAAACATTTTTCCGTATCTTCCATATTTTTCGAGATATTACGGTGCAAATGTTAAAATAGGACACCCTGTATATGTATACATATATGTATATTATATATATATATTTATTTATTTATGTTTTTATATGAAAAATTTTTTACCGGAATTCTTTAATTTTTTGTTTCTTGTAGGAAATCATTTCGGAACAGAACCGAAGGCTAATAGATGTAGCGTGTTATCTGTTGAAAATATTCGTGGACATATGGCTACGTAGTTCAATTTCCACATTTTATGCTCATAGAGCCCACCAGTGGACGGGTTCCACTCAAAACGCGGGCATGTCTACTCTCATACTTTTCTGCTGCGGGTAACAGTTCTCGACTGTTAGTACTGTTGTTTAGTTACGCGTATTTTGAACATAACCTCTTTCATTTAGCCGCATGTGCACGACGCACATGTGTGAAAAATGGCTAAATCTTTGCGCAGTAAATGGAAAAGGAAATGCAGGGCGGTCAAGAGAGAACGTTACGCGGAAAAAGAATTAGAAAGATTGAAGAAAACTCTTGGTATTGATGCTAATGCATCGAAGGATGTCGAAATGGCAGACATCAGCGAAATCGCTACTGGTAAGATCCACCCTAACCACATTAATAATTGTTTATCTAAACCCTTTATAATGAGTGTTTTAATGTTGCATATATTATAATGTAACATGTGATAATGTTTTATATGTATTGTATTTTTTTTAAATTCATAGTTGTCAACGCTGAAAAAGTGAAAGGAGATGTGAAGGCTAAGCGGGTCAAACATGCAGAGCCTCTGACCGAGACAGGTGAAGACCAGATGGAAATAGAAGGTGCTAGAGTGTATAATAAGAAAACATTGCGGGATCAATATGGAAATTATCCTGTGTGGATGAACCATAGGAAGATAATAAAGCACAAAAAGGGGAGAGCAAAAACGCAGAAAGCAACCAAGAAGACAGGCAAGAGGCTTACTAGACGACAGAAGAAAACGAAGGAAGGCAAATAAATAATTATTCAACTGTCAAATTCATTTTTATGTTACTTACTAATTTTTAAGTATTATGAATATTGCTTTCTTTTGTAAAAATAAAAAAATTATGAAAGAAAGGATATTTTATTTCTAGAAAACTCTCTAAACAAGTATATTCAGGTCAGTATAAACTGGCAAGTGCAAGAAGTGTCTGTAATATAATATTTACAATGTATACCTATATTCATAGTATTAGTTTCGATCAATATTCAAATTTTTTCTTTACCAAATGTTCATTAACTAAACGAAACTAGAGATCTCTATACATATAGTGTCTATTAAGAAATCTTCATAAATAATTAAATAATAATCATCATACCTATATGTTATACATTATTCTAATATTATATGGTGCATTACCTTTATATAGTGCATTATCTACATTTTATCTACATTAAAATCTAGATTAGTATAAAAGAATATAAAAATGCAGAATCCACTTTATTTTATTATAAAAAAACTGAATACAAATACCTAGTTATAATATTTAAATTGTACTATTACTATTATTAGCTTGAAAAATATAATAAATGCTAAATGATGGCAGTGATATTTCATGGCAGAAACAATTCCACGTAAATCTTATAGCTACTATTACGTCAGCACTTTGAGACTAAAACGACCAATATCGCTTTAGTAGTTTAAAAATTAAAATAAATTATTCTGTTTATAAATGTACAGTATTTTCTAATTGTGTATAAACATATCTCTGATTTGAAGATATTATTAAATTCATCTTGACATATTTCAAAGGCGCAAAAAATAAAAATATATTGCTATCTACTGTTAAGTAAAATAGTAGTAACGCTATCTACTACTAAAATATCAAGTAGTCGAGTAGAATAGTAGATAGTACTACTATTCGTTATTAAGTATCAGATTGTATTGATAATAATTTACGCGTGACGCGTAAATACTTTTACTTTACCAATACTTTTACCAATGCTAAAAGTTCAACGATCCACAAATTATTGGTATCTGCAACGTATTCTTAAACGATTTTCTAATTCCGCGACACGATTCATAAGATGATGTATTTTTCTCATTTCTGCCTCATATTGCCTCATCTTGCTTCTCATGTCGTATACTTCTTGTTGCATTAGTTGCTAGAACAAATAATTGCATAATCATCCATAAACAAGATAAATATTTTCATTTTACCAATACACTTTAATATCAATATAATGTAATTCGAGATAAAAAGTTAAGAAGAATACCATTGGATTATAGCATTCGTTAACTTATTTGTTTCTTCCAAAACAGAAAATTTGAAAAAATCTTACTATTACTGAAGTACGAGATTAACAAATTTTTTTAAGTAAATCGGACACAAAGATTGTAATATCAAAATATCAAGATCATATACGTTTTTTGTACTGAACTCTGAAAATCCACTCTTTTATTTTATTATAAGGATATATGTATATAATAAAGAAATAACTTCCAATGATAGTAGTACTTCTTACGATTATAACAGTGATAAAACAAGATCTGAAAGGAAATGAAACAAATATTTTTTGCACGCATTTATTTATATGAGTTATTATATAGGTATTTGTATGCACGTCTTCCCACGCTCATACATGTACTAAATAATTTTTAATGGACAAAATTATTCACGAGATTTCTGCTGTGTACTATATTGAGATTTAAGTGTATAATATTTTAATGTTCCTCATAATACCACATTTTCGACGGTTCTCTTCATCTCGTTAATACTTTCGACCGCCAATGAAACTTTGGTGTTCACCTCAGAAGCCTCTGTATCTCTCTTTCTGTTTCTGGCTACTTGCTGAAGAATTAATTTATTAATATATTTCCTCATCAACTATACATACCGTATCAATAATCATTTTTAACCTACCTTTTCCAATTTAATCAGTCTCTTTAAGATGACCTCGTAGTCTTGGTCATCATCGCTAACCTCATTTTCTGTATCTGCAATTCATCGGTATTGTGTCCATTATTTTATATGTATATTAATTTATTTGTTAATATAAACTTTGTTTTACTGCGTAAATTATACATTAATTTATTAATATTATGAAAAATAACTTTATTTTCAGCTTTATTTTTAACTAATTACAAAAAATATTGCGACAATTCCAAATTCCAAATTCTAGATAATTATAATAATTACTTAGAACTACCTCCCGTGTACATTTTTTTAATCTGAGATATTGTAATTTATACATAGAATTAAATCTTTTCAAAAGCAATAAAATTTATATATTTTAAGGAAAATTATATTCTACGCTAACTGGCAAAACTCATTTATTAGTGTATTGGTTGCATCCGACATATGTAATTAAATCATACTTGAGAAGGACCCAAATCTCGGGTTGAAACGTCGTAGAATACACTAATAAATGAGTTTTGCCAGTTAGCGTCAAATATAATTTTCCTTATTATTTTCACTGGCGAAGAAAAGTGCTTTTCCTTGTTTACATATATTTTAAATAAAAATTTAACAAAATTTTAAGATTGTATCATACACACCATGAAAATCAGTTGGATCCTTTGTTGCCGACACATCATGAAAATCGGTCTCTAAATCGCGTGCTTCAAAAGCATTTTCGTCTGTGTCTGAAAAAAATAAACCTACCTCTTAAAAATATTCTTTGAAAAATACTGTCTTAAGTTTCAAACTATGCAAACCTACCATTTCTTCGGCAAGATTGGCCATCTTGTTGAAGTTGAAATCCGACTCTACAGTGACATCGATATCTACCAGGTAGATTTGTGCAAAGTTGTCCACATGGTTTCTCTATCACACATTCATCCACGTCTGCGCGATAAAAAATAGATAATATTTAGTTCATTTTCATAAGGTATCAAAATTAATATAACGCTACACGCATTATCTTATCGGAAAATTAAAAACTGATTTTTTAATGACTTTTAATTTTATAAAAAATAGAAAATTAAAAGTAAAGTTTTACAAGGAAAGGTACGGAGGTGTCCACCTCTGATCTTGATGAGCTTTTAATATGTTGTGTAGACAAAAATAAGAGACCGTATTTTTTTATACGTGCCCATACGCATGTTTAGGGGGTGAAACACCCCTTCGAAAAAATCGATTTTTCTCTTTCGAGCCGAATATCTCCGAAACTATAAGAGATAGAAAAATTTTCAAAAATGAAAATTAAATGGCTTTAAAAGTACTTTGAAATAATGACAAAATAATTTTTTTATTTATTTTATTTTTAAACATACCTTCGCCACTAATACATTTTTTCAAAATTTTAAAATTTTTTTATCACCAAATAAAAGGTTATTTTTTTACGAATTTAACTATATATGATAAAGTTATGTTACGATAAACCATTTTTGAGAAATAATTACAAATGCCTCTGTACACACACTATAAAAAATTTTTTGTTATTAGTTCAAAGTACTTTTCAAGCCATTTAATTTCTATTTTGGAAAATTTTTCTATCTTATGTTTCGGAGATATTTGGTCCGAAAGAGAAAAACCGATTTTTTTCGAAGAAGTGTTTCATGCGTATGGGCACGTATAAAAAAATACGTATCTCTTATTTTTGTCTACACAACAACATATTAAAAGCTAATCAAGAGCGGAGAGGGACACCTCCGTACCTTTCCTTGTTAGTAAAATAAATTTAGAAAAGGATATAAGTATGGTCAACAACATTATGTTGTTTGATTAATTTTTACGTATACAACATAAATTATATTTGGTTGGAATCTTATCATATAATATGTATGTTGCAATTCTCAAAATATTTAATATAAAAAAATTGTATTTTTTTATTTTTTTAAATATTTATTTATTTATTGACTAGCAAATATTATTTACAGTACATTATATACGCAAATAACACCTAAAAAGGCAAATAAAATTTAGGTATTTTTTTACATCTTTTCTTATTGCTTTATTAAAATTGTAATTTTATATTAAATTACTACATAATAATATATAATTAGAAATCAATCCTATGTAACGACATATGAGCGTCGCGGTCGCCTCGTTAAGGCATGAAGAACATACAATCGATTACTCGGTTACGAGTGCCTTCTCGTGCGTGGTATCGTCAGACGTAATTAAATCGACGTGGAACGATATACTTCTCGATAGCATTACGCCAAGCTAACTGCAGCACAATACGTATTGCAGTGTCCTGCATGTCCTGCTGCATCGGTCGGTTGCAACCACGCTCTCGATAGATTTACGAGCAATTCCATAGCTCTACACGGATGTTTTGATTACTACTCTCTTATATATATTATGTGAGCTATTTACTATGTTAAGATTTAATCACGATCACGTACGACCACAATTACGACAAAAAGACCAATTTATTTAAAATGTGAATGTCAAACTTTTCTTGTCTTCACCTAGCAAGGTCTCTCGTTATATAAATTAATAAATACCTTGTCATATTTGAGATAAACTAAATATATTTAAATTAAATAAAAATTTCATAAATTTTATAAGTCTGCTTCATTTTATAAGATAACGCTATTTTTTGCTTTAATTATGGACCACATATATTACACATTTATTTAGAAAATATTATATATATGTACAATAGTAATTTATATACTATATATCTTCTTAACGGTACTAATTCATAAATCAATTGTAATTTTCTCGGAGTTCATGATAATAAAAGACCATGCAATTTCTGGATATCTATAATTCTAATTTCTAAGTTAAATTAAAATTACCTGTTTGGCATTGATTGCCGGTATATCCTTTGGGACATGTGCATTTGTCAGGCGATGTGCAAATTCCACCATTCAGACATGGCGCTGGGCATATGGCTAGAAAATAATGAGATTGAGATTAATAAGCTCATATAGTTGAGAAAAACTCACAGTTGAGTAAAAAAAATGTATAAGTATAATATTGAATATGTATTAGTATCTTCCATATATTTTATTAATAAATCAACTCAATATTTTTTAAATTATTTATTAAAAGTTAAAATAAAATGTAGTACTGTACTAATAAAATCTAATAATTTATTTTTGTAATATTTGTTACAAATATAATTATTCCTTATTACTATCTTGTATCTTCCACATATTTTATTAATAAAGCAACTCAATATTTTATTTTTTAAGTTATTTATTAATTTAAAATAATATTTAGTACTGTACTAATAAAATCTAATAATTTATTTTTGTAATATTTGTTACAAATATAATTATTCTGTAATTATATATCTAGATTTATTACAAAATGTCAAAAATAAATTTTGTCGAATTTACTTACGTTTATTACAACCAAAACTCAAGTGAGTAACTTGTGACCATCCCGGACAACAAATGAAACTGGAAGTCATCTCAGTGTATACTAATCTAGGATATTTCATAAATTTCTTTAATTTATTTAACGTAATGAATTAGATACAAAAACTGTTACATGCTGTAGTGGAAAACAATCTTTTATTACTTATAAATCTATAAATATTTATATTATTTTATCTTTAGACAATATTTATTTCAAGGTAAAATAAGTTAACTTTTCTAATTTAAATAACCAAAAGCTCTCAAATTTGCGAGGCTTACAACATACCTAATTTGTCTTCCTCGATGATGATGAGAAACTGCAGGAGCTTGCCTAGTGCATACTCGCCTCCTGAAATACAAATTGTTAATTTTTAATTCTAGAAAAGAAACAACTTTTTGCAGATTAATTTCTTAATGCATTCTGTAAATTACAATTGATCATATATGTTGATATAATTATATGCTAACATATTCCTACATATATTAATATATAAATTTGGAATATTAATTGTAAATTACATAAAAATTGATTAAATTTATAAGAAAAAATTGGATCTCATGATTATTGTCTAAGAAAAAGTAAATTATTTAATAGACTAATTAGATACACATATTATGCTGTATATTATATTACGTAAATAATTTTTTTTTCTTGCGTAGAATTACTCAGAAAGACCTCCTCTACAACATACTAAAGTGGCATTAAAATCTGTGAGGTGTAACCTTTTATGCATATTTACCATAATTTTTTCTAAGAAAAGATTTTAAAAGGTACCTATCTATCTATTTTTGACAGAGCTGTTTACTTGATTTATACAAATTATTCGTATTATTATATACATATACCTATAGCATTTTTACATAAGATAATATGTAAATAATATATTATATATTTCAATCAATAATAAATATCGCTATATTTGAAAGTATACCGGATGTATAAAAGACATTATATTATCACGGAGATGTTATCGATAAAAATCCTTCATGAATTCTTAAATAATCCTTTCTTTGGATCCCGCATCTCGATTTCAGCTTTGCATTTTGTTATTGCGACTTATATGCGATGGAGAAATTAAATCGGCAAGTCGATTATTTCGATAGCCATCGTAAACGATATCCCATGTCGTGTCCCTTCCAGCCAAACTGTACGCTAAAGCGCAGTCATTTGAATCGTAAAATACGCAGAAGACCGGTTAAATCGTAAAATACGAAGGCCGATTGAATATACACGTTCGAAATAAGTATTTGCGTTGGCGACGATATTACGGCTTGTCGTTGCTCGAACTGACTCCGGAATTAAGCTTACGTGACAGAACTCAATATGAAAGATTGCATGTGTGATTAAGGACCAGTATTTTGAAAGCAAAAAGAATAATATCGTTCTATGACTTGGAAACAAGATTAAACCTTGATAACATCGCCATATCATTTAACAGAAGTATCACAACGACGCGAGCGAAGACGCAGCGTGTACAGATAGCGGAAGGCTCTCAACAATTCATAAAGGAAATATATGGCGATCGTACATATAATTGGGCGTCGAAACGAATGCTCGCTCGACAGAACCACTTCGTCATCGTCAGGCCATAGAAAATTGCATTTCGCCACGTCGATGTCGTGTTTGCTGAAACGCAACAGAACATTTACTGTCGCAACAACGAATACCGAGGACACGGTGGTCTCTGTCCACGTTCGTTTCATGCTCAAGAGGCAACAGGCATGAGGAACGCGATCTATCGCCGAGTAAGTCTGCTCAAAGTGACTGCATAAAGGACTTATACGCGCAAATTCGCCGCCATGAAATATTAACTTGTAGTCCACATAGTTCTCGACCCGTTTTCTCACCGCACATTGTATGCAGCATTAAATACGCTCCATCGATTTGAAGTCTTTGTTCATATACATATATCGCGTTTATGCATGTAACATTACTTTATTTATAGACGGACATAGCATTTATAATCTCTTACGATAACCATCATAATCATTTGCGTTTATCGAGAGATACAAGATTAAAAAATATTTTTACTCAGGATTTTATTTTTAATATATTGTAATATTTGGTTTAATAATGTAAATTATATAAAGATAATAAATGCGGAAGTCACATTCAGCCTAGCAATCCTCAGATAGTCCAGATACTAAATACAGACGAACCTCCGATTCTTCAAACATTCTTCATTAATGGCAAGTGGTCTGAGGAAAGCCAAGGCTAAATGTCGAGAATCCGCAAGAGTATGCCAGTAAGGAAGAACGTTTATGATCATATAAGAGAGAAAGGATTAGAAAGATTAGCGCAGCAGGTGATCGCTTATTGCGAATGTTCTGACCATTTGAACGGCTTGCATGATGCCATCACTTTCACCGTTATAAGCTCGTTCAATAAGCTTGAATTTTGATTGACATATTGTTGGCATATTTCCATAAAGCGTTTATTAACTCCAAACTAAGATGATAAAGAAGTAGCTGATCGTTCGTAGCATTATGTCGGTTTGATATTATTTGTATTGTGTTACTAATTTCTTTTTATTTAATATCAAAAGATTTTAAGAAAATCTTAATTTAAAGTTTAACTTATTTAGGTACAAATTAAAATATTAAGATATTAAGGTATTACGGTATTAATAAAAAAAGTAGCAAAAATCAAATATTGAAGTATTAAAATAAATTGTAATCGAAAAAAATCGTTTTTGTGAAGAAAACATCTCGACTTTAAAAATATTAAAAAATCTATAATCAAAATATGCGAAATTTATGAAAATTTGTATATCATTATTCTATTTATTAATCGAGATTACAATACAGTACACATGCAGAGATCACAATTTAATAAAACTCTTTGTACAAGAAATGTTTTTTAATATGATAGGTATTGTAGGTACAATGTTATGTCGCGAGATTGTAATGAAATTACATATGGTGCGCTTCATGAAATCCAAGAAACCATCTTTTATCACTTATTGTTAATATCATATCACTTATAAATAGAATACTTCAACCTCATGCACAATAACTTTCTCAAGTTGCTCTAGTATAAGTGCGTAAATCGCTTGTGTAAAGCCGTGTTCTTGACTCGCAAAAAATATCGCGAAATGCGTTGCGCGACGGGGGTTTATATAAATATACGGTTCGCGTGACATTTGTGTGGGAATACTGGTTCGGGGCTGTTGCTCTGACATATATATATATATATATGTATACATACATATAAACGCCGATAAGATTTCTTCTCCTTCTCTCTTTCTTTCCTTTGTGATATTGAACGGACGTTTTGACAAACGTAAAAACGAAATTGTCACGAGAGGTATATAAAAGCGTATCTCGCGGTGATAAGAATCGTCGGAGATTTACGGCACGCAAATGATTTATGACAAGAAATCCTATAGTTTTTCGCGTAAAACTTCTCATCTCAACGACCAAAGCATTTATGTACCAACCAGTTACAGTACCAGTTTTGTGCAACGTGGGTCAAGGGTCAGTACGGAATGATTGGTGATTACGTCGACCAAAACGATTGCAATGTCTCCGTTGACTTTAAACGTTATCCTAATGAGGAACATATTTGCTACAAACAGCTAAGCGCTCACTTGTATGGAAGAATTCAAGACTCTATTCACTCTATTGCTTGAACATCATTACTAATCATTTCTTCCTACACTGATATAAGATGACAAAAATGTGAAAATAATCAGTAAGCGGAATCAGCATCGCTCCTCGATAGAATTACTTATAATATATTATATATATATGTATATATAATTATATCTACACGATATTATTTAAAAATCAGTCATATTTAATTCAAGCTTTAGCCGAATATTTTAGCGTGGCATGCTTGGCGATGATAGATTAGATGTTTAAAAATAGAATATATTAAAATATATACGTAATAAAATCTCCGTAACATCTCGCATCGTATACATAACAACCGAAGGCGCCATCGCGTGATGCGGTTCACAATATATGTTCTGACCGAAGGGTAATAAATCCAGAATGAATTACAGCATTGGACGCTCGCATGTCTACGGCTCTCTTAAGCGCTTCCGAAATCTTACCGGCGATCTCAGAATGGGAACCATTCCTAAGAGCGCCACGTAGCCCTTAACGTGACGTCGTGTTATCGCGGTCGTTTGTTACGTACATACGTTTCTACGTCCATCTGTTGCACGCGTAGATTTTCGCCGACGATGACGACGACGGTTTCCTTTACCGTCTCTGTAAGCCTAACGAGCTGCATGCCTTCTCCACAACATTGTTGCGGCTGTGCGTTTTGTGTCTATGCGTCACCGAGGGCAAGTTGCACAAACGCACAAACGTTTCTTCGTCGAACTGACAGTTATCGGCTCTGTAAACTTTATGAATCTCATAATTCACGTCAGATTTATCAGGTCAATAAAGGCCTATATGACACTTAGGTTTAATACTTGTGGGTTTGATTGTATGTATGTTTTAATATTCTCTTTGATGTAAATAAAACGTTTTATACATAACAACCAAAAGGCGCCATCGCGCGTGACGCGGTTCACAATGTTCTAACTGAAGGGTAATAAATCCAGATTACTGCATTGAACAAAGTTACAGATTTGTAAATAACTTTATGTGTTTCGTATGGCTTATGCATACACGGTCTGTCCCAAAAGTTTCCAAACTTTTTTCGTACTGACGGTATTTATAATTATACATTAGTAGCGCTATCCGTTTAAGCAAAATCGCATTGTCTTCGTAGAAGCTTTGTTTATAATTCCTATAAGTTTAATCGAGATTCCACTAACACGGCTGCTTTATATACCATAGGAACAAAAGTGATAGTACCTCTTTGACACCTGTCGAGAAATCACCATGGAAAAAAGATTCAACATCAAATTCTGTGTTAAATTGATCCCCGGTTAAGCTTTCCGTAATATTTCAAGTGTTTCTGTAAATGATTTGCTCAATTTAACACAGAATTTGATGTTGGATCTTTGTTCCAAGGTGATTTTTTGACAAGTGTCAAAGAGGTACTAAACACAGTTTGTACGAAGACAATGCAACTTTGCTTAAACGGATAGCGCTACCAATACCGTCAGTACGAAAAATGTTCGGAAACTTTTGGGACAGACCTTGTAGATCTATACGGTATGTGGTCCAAGGGGTTCCTGTTGCGGTCAACCGACCATACACAACATTATCGAGCCATCGCATCGGCGGAACGGTCCCGGCCATACGCACGCACAGCCGCCAGCGGAAAACGGCTCCAACCGTACGCGCGCCGCGCGCGCACCGATTACGTTCCGTCCGCATGGGCCCGAGGCCCGACGCGACGTACGGCCCGCAAGCTCAACGAAAGTTTCGCCGCTATAGGTGGGATACTTTCTCGTAGTTAAAATTAGAGTCCGACCGAAACAGCCCTTTTTAGTTTCGGCCGAAACCAAAAACGAATATTTCCTCATACATATTAGTCGTTTATGCCTTTTAAGGCTCCTGGATAGTCACCGCGGCCATATTGAATTCTTGCTTACGATTCGAGGAAAACACTGGGAAACACTTTATTTTGTTGTGCATGCCATTTTCAAATAAAAAGATATTTCGATAAAATATCACTATATAGATCGTTTCAGAACACTTCCAAAATTGACCGAAAACTATCCTTTTCCCTCGACAATAAACAAACATCCATAAAACGAAGCCTAAACATACGGGAAAACAAGCCGTTTGACGACTATTGAAAGGAGTGGAAAATGTTCCTTCCGCATATGTATTCCTTGCAAATCTTCTTTTCGGTCAATTTTATGAGTTTCACGAATACGTTAAATATTAGAACACAAGTACAGAGCTAATAATAAGGAAATAGCATGCACAACAAAATAGGGTTGTCAAAATGTCACTTTCTACACCTTATGGCTATTTTCTCGCCTTATACATAGTTCTTATTTCTATCGATGTCGCCACAGTCAACGCGAAGTTCTCGGCTGAGTATCCAGGAGCCTTAAGCGAAGTCGCGTTGTCTTCGTAAAAGCTTTGTTTAGTACCTCTTTGACACTTGTCGAGAAATCACCATGGAACAAAGATCCAACATCAAATTCTGTGTTAAATTGAGAAAATCATTTACAGAAACATTTGCATTTACACTTGACAAGGACTGGAATCTCAGTCGAAACGTCGTGTTAACTGATGAATAAATGTTGCCAGTTTTGGTCGAAAATAACGATTTCTTATTATTATTCACTGGCGAAGAAAAGGATTTTACTTTATTTACAGAAACACTTGAAATGTTACGGAAAACTTACGGGGATCAATTTAACACAGAATTTGATGTTGGATCTTTTTTCTATGGTGATTTCTCGACAGGTGTCAAAGAGGTACTATTACTTCTGTTTCTACGGTATATAAAGCAGTTGTGTTAGTGGGATTTTGATTAAACTTATAGGAATTATAAACAAAGCTTCTACGAAGACAATGCGACTTCGCTTAAACGGATAGCGCTACTAATGTGTAACTATAAATACCGTCAGTACAAAAAAAGTTCGGAAACTTTTGGGGCAGACCGTGTATATATTTATTTGTAAAAAGAAAACTTACAAATATTGTTTCTATAAATTAGAGTTCTCTAATAATAAGTAAATAAAATTCAGAAAATTCTTAAGAAACAACTCGATTTAATTTCGTAAAACGAAAATTTAGGCGTGCAGAATTATTTGATATAATTAAATTTTATAAAATATTAACACAATTAATATTTGTGCATCTCCATGAAATTATTAGCTAATAATAATAAATTAGCAAAATTAATCAAATAATAAATTAAATGCAAAATATGATTTATGCATTTATTTGTAAAATCCATTAATTTTTATTGTTTGTATCTCATCGTTTTACAGTTCTTCTAGTCATAGTATATTAATTATACTTGTTCCGAATATTTGAATAATTACATTCCCACACGAAACATATTACCATTATTTAATGAATAATAATAGTACCTTCTAATTTGTAAGTGAAGTAAATGTAAGTGAAAGATCAATGTCGAGAGATATAGTTTCTTGTTGGAAGCTATCCAATAAATAATAAATCCTAATTATACAGAGTAAAGCATAAATTTTCGTAGAAATACGTACATGACACATCTTGTACGTCTGGTGGTTAGTGGCAATAAACACCGGTTTTTTATTGCCTGATCTCATAAATGTTAGTCTCACCGTTTCCTTTTTTCTCGTGCACCACCCATCGCGGTGTCATCTATAAGCGCGTCTCGCAGTTTCCAACTTTGTGCGGTCTGTCGTAAATCAAGCAATTTAACGAGATCAATTTAACAAGATCAAAGTGTGACGATTCCTTTCCCGAATTAGCCAGAGTACTCATAAAAATCAGATTAAGATCACGGCTATACTATATGTATATATATATTCTGTCATATATGATGTGCAATACTTTCCATTATCGTTAATATCTCTTGCATCCATTAAATGCATACAACGGAACTATAAATTGTTACTATTGTATTTATTCATTATTTATATTTACCATTATCGTATCAATAATCTATTTTTTCAAATAACTAACAAAAAAAAGTATATAATAATTTTATTTCAATTCCAATATTATAGGATTACTAAAAATTAATGTAAATTAGTGTATTGTATTTTAATATGTATAAATTGAATATTGCTTTGTTATATTAGTAAACAATTAAAAGCATTAAGACAATGTCTTGAAGTAACATTTTGAGAAATTATCATTATTTTTATTATTATCATTATTTTATTATTTATTTATTTTTATATTTTTTTTTATACTTATACATATATATCGTGTTTATTATAATAATGAGTATACTCTTATTATTTTAGGATCTGATATATCTAATAATTTATATATTAACGATTTATATTGACAGATTTCATAGTTAGATTGCATTGTTTATTTCAGAAGCAATTTTTAAATTAAATTGAAAACTTCAAGAGTAGCGATTACATCGAAGGCAATTTTGTCTCAATTTGCGACTAATAGCAAAATTCATCACGCGAACGATAAGACTATAAATCAGGAATTACAAATAACTTGAGGTTTCGAGGCGGGCCAGGACATCGATCCAATCGGGTCAATGAAAGGGCGGACAAAGCTATCGATTGTAATTGCCAGCAGTATAACGACCATTTGTTTTACGAGCCGTTCGCATGCAAAACACGTGGAATCTCGACTGACTTTTGCAAGGCGGAACAAAGAAACTGAAGAGCTGAAGTGCCACTCGTGTGTCCGGACGGCAATTTGTTTTTAAGGTTTTCCAATGACTATCTCGGCCATCGGCCGCTGTTTTACAAGTGGAACTTAATTGATCACGCGCAGATCCTGGGACACTCGTGACATCTTATTTTTTCAAGTAACTGCAAAATGCCATTCACGCCAGTTAATAAAGAACTTCCCGCGTAAATTTTATAGCTCAAGGGATAAAGTATTAAAAAAGATATCTAAAAAATAAAATTAATATCTATAAAAAAAGGTAAATAACCATTGTACCAAATCATATTGATAATCATCACAAGTTCATATTAACTTCTCTTTAAAAATAAGTTTATGTTGTAAAAAAAATTTTTTTAATTATACAACATTTTATAGTAAGATGTATTGTTATAAGTTTTATTATATCTTTATATAATTATTCTGTATAAAAATATTCGTATTAATTACATATCAAACACTATATTTAAGAATTACTATTATTTTTGCTCTTTGTATAAAAATGGTAACTTATTACCGTTCTAACGAAATTTAATAAACGCGCAATACGTACCTATAACGATTTCTCGAAGCACACCACTAAGAGATTGCACGAGCTACTTGAAAATTATGATGTATCTTATTTCAGGATTCGAGGCTTGAGCGCCATAATGCACCTATGTATTGCGCGTTTCAATTACGAGACTCGATAACACCTCTTGGCGGTAACTTCATCTTCGCACAGCTGCATCCATATAGCTTATCACAAAAGCACTGATGTTATTTTTAAGGCGATCAGATGGGTTCCATGTACTCCAAAAATATTTTCCTCCTAAAATATTGTACAGTATCCCTATATAATATAATACGTATAAAAATGCGAACCCTTTGCATTATATAAAAGAGCTCCTTCCGTAAATATTTTTCGAGCTATTATTCTTCATGTAATATTATCGCAGCGCCATCCAGCACGAAGAGCAAGAGCTTTATTTTATTATAAAAAAATTCTTTTCTAGAAAATATTTTTTTTAGATTATCTTTTTTTTATGCTATAAGTATTTCCCGAATTTTTATATACTTACATATAACGCAAAAACAAATAAAAAATAACATTCTGAAATATTTTTTAAGAAATTAAAGAGAATAGTAATAAATAAATCAATTTCAATTTGGGCAATAATGCACCATCACTTTTATATATGTACTCTATATTTTATAAAAAGCAAGAATTCTTTTTTGTAAGAATTTTTGAAAATTTTTTTTTGAATATTTTCTTGCACAGCAAATTTTTATAGAAAAAAAAACCTTCAAGTATAGTCCTATATTTAAAAAAATATTTTTTAAAACAATAGTCTAAAAAATTTGTATGTACATTTTTGTCAGAGAAACGAGCTATTTTCTAGACTGCGAAGCTTTTAGAACATTAAAAATTTCAGATCGCTAGTGACTACTATGGCCATGCTTTACCATATCCGTGAAGGAGGAGTGTGAACGAATGATGTCTAAACAATCCAGTACCGCAAATCGATATATGTATACGCTAACGAGAGTCGGTCGTCGATCCTCGGATCTGGCCAAGGCGCAGTGATTCATACCCGCTAATTTCAGACCTACGCTTTGAAGTATTGCTTACATGAATCTTTTTTTAGGACCGCCCCTTTCTGCGTCGTTCATTGCATTATAATCGGTCAGCCAATAGTCCGGTAATATTTACGTAATTTACTTGAACTTTGTACAAATACTTATTATTATAATATAGAACCCTTTAATTTATTGGTACGTTTATGAAAAAAAGAGAAAAGAAGATTATTTGTCTATCATAAAATATACATATATATATATATAAACAAGAGAAAGCAAAAAAGGTATAAAAAATTATAAAATAAAGTGAGATGTTAGTAAAAAATAAAGTATTGTAATATTATATGAAAGAAATAATAAAATTAGTAGTAAAAGATGAATTTCTTAATTATTTATTTATTATTTATTGTCTGTTTAACTACATATTATAGAGAGAGAATATTTCGCCATCGTTTAAGATAGATATTGTAACACAGTCTTCAATCAAATTTATTAAAGCTTCATTGATGAAGCTTCAATGACCTTAAAAAGTTTCGGCTCTTGGAAAAATTCTGATAGCGCCCATGGACTCATTTGACGTCGCGTCGGTGCCTTCAGTATTTCCATAAACAAAGAAATTGCCGGTCTGCGCCATCCAAGAATGCACAGTCCATATTTGCGAAAGAGGCGAATCGCCGCGCCGCTCGTTCATTTAGAGATTGCATCTTGCGCGTCGAAAGCCGTTCTCTCGGCGGAATGCGCAACGATGCAACGGGAGCCGCGGGCAGGCAGTGCAAAACTTCCAAATTACAAAATTGCTTGATGACGGGTTACCCAGGTTACCGCTCAGGTGAAGTAATTATGCGCCTACGCGGTGCCAATAAGACGCGCAGCGTCTCTCATTACTGCCTCCTATGTTTCGTTTTCTTCTTCTTCTTCCTGATGATGCGGCGCACGACGTGTCTTGCCACTTAAATTTTTGAAAACAAACATGGAATATAAGATATTTCTCATTAACTTTTAAAATGTCATTCTGATTAAATTATGCATAGATACGCGCGGCGGTTACACCACTATTCTGTCTTACTCAGGTAATCTTCACGGTGCAGGTGAAAGTTCTATCGATATGTTTAATAATTATAATCGAAAGTTTCTAAACACACTACAATACCATCTAACTTTATTAGAAATAATAATTATATTCTTGCGAAACATTTAACAAATTTTTTTAAACGTTTTAGATTACGTATAGTTTTAAAAATATTTAAATATTGTCATTTAACAGTTATGATCAGAAGAGATAAAAAGAAAATAACACAATTATTAAATTTGATTAAATAACGGCACAATCGTCCGAATCGTTCACTGCTCGCAGCGAGCCGGAAGTGTTCGATTTTACCGAATGCACATATGATTTTTAGGATTTTGACCTGGAATCTCACTGGCATCCCAATCATTGTTCTCGATGAATCGAGAACCAGTTCCCGTTCAACGGCCGTTCGTTTCGACCATTCCAAGAACAAACGTTGGCAATTTCTCAGCAGAAAAAAGCAACCTCGACCTTTTCTTGCATCTCCATATGCGGAATCACCCAGCTCGCTCATTTTCTTCGGTGGATGCAGTTTACGTTCCCGGACGCCATTTGCCTCCTGCCGTACGTTCGTCCATAAACTTCGTAGTTGTCTATTAATTCTGTTGTAGCTCGATTTCACTCGTTGGACTAGGTTGAGCAACGAGCGAAGCGTTGCAAAGCGTGAACTTTCAAGCAAAGTCAATCGCGAACAATATTACACAATTACAATGTAAGATATCGTTGTGATTGACATCACTTGTAAACTATGAGATCTTCAATCTTATCTTGATGCTGATGCTTAAAGATTTCATACGCTTTTTCCATCTAATAAAGCAAAGTAAATGTATATAAACGATTACTATGAAACTTCAATATCTCCGCATGTCTCTTTAAGTTAACATTAATTATCGTCTCTCTTTTATATTTAACATTAAATTTATTGATTACTGGCATAAGTTTAAAATTAGTCATGATACAAAAACATCTATTTACAAGAAGTATGAGTTCAGTCACAAAATCTTCCTCCATTGTTATTTTCTTTTCTCTTTTTTTATTTCTATTGCGGTATTTTCAAGCACCAGATATAGATTGAATATCCAAACAGAACAAAAAGGACCACTAACCGCAAAATACCCCTGCATTTGTCCGTGCAAATTCATAGCGCGTGCGTCAGCGCACGTGTACTACCTGCATCTCGCGCCTTATCCGCCCATTCTCTTCTCTCGCTTTTGACCTTTTCACCCCTCGCGTCTGCAGCCCACAGATAAAAGTTCACGTTAATGGATTTACATGAAGCTGCTATCATCGAACGCGGCGGAATCAAGCTGCAAGTGTTCACTTCGATCGTTCATCCCCCTCAATTTCTTCCTACTGCGATGTAAAAGAAATATGGCGTAATATACTCTATATTGCATTTTTTATTTAATACAAGTAAATAAAATTACATAATATTCGTAATTGTTATTTGTTAAATTTGTTTACTAAATTAAATCTATTTTTATTAAATCTGTTTATTATATATTATTTATCGAAAATTGCATTTTTAATGTCAATGATAAAATAAAAGATTATTTGATAACGTTTGTTTTGTTTAGTTGTAATGGTATTTAAGTAAATTTACAATATGAGCAATACAATTGCAAATAAAATATATAAATATTGTGTTAACTGATGAATAAATGTTGCCAGTTTTGGTCGAAAATAACGATTTCTTATTACAATTTTTATTCTTTTTTACTTTAATATACTTTTACTTCTTTATTTTTTACTTTAATATTTTCTATAACTTTTTCATAAATTCTTGCAACATATACGTATATGTATATTCATCAATATCATTCTTTGCTCTTCGCTGCACCGCTTGACGTCAATCTTTTTGCTTCGTTAGCTCGCAATCGGTATTACTTGCCCACGACTGTCAGGGGACCGATGGATCGCTTTGATAGCAATACGATTCAATGTCGAGTGCTTGCACGTCCACCGAAATTGTACGTCTTCCCTCGATCCAGTGTGCAATCGATGCTCGTGGCCTTCGCACGAGATGTAGGAATTATAAGGTCATGGGTCGGAAAACACACATGCACACACATATATAGATCATGTGAAGATTTTGTTTGAAGTTCTGAAACTTTTGTTTTGGAAAGCATTCGACAATGTCGGAAATATTAATTTTTGTTAACTTTTTGGTAATTAATAAATTCTTAACGTTCTGTACAGCTATCGTAATAATGAATTTGATCGGTGCTGCTTTATGGTTCAAAATTAGTTAAATTTTTTAAAAATAAATATCTCGAAAGAAGACTTATACAGTCCAAGCTAGTATCAAACTATTTTCTATGTATTCCCTTCTACGTTCTTTATTTTTATATTTCTCTTTAGTAAAAATATTGAGAGAAGTCAACGTGTAGGTATCATAAATTTTTAAGTCAAAGAATGCTCCATGCCAGCTTATAGGTATGACATCTCTGTTTTTCCTTGATTTTACTGTTAGATCTTTTATTAATTTTGTTCTGGTGTTAATGATTGTAGTTAGTCACTTGAGAAGGACCCAATCCCCCGGGTCGAAACGTTGTGTAAACAATAATTATTTGATAATTGCCAATTGCGTCGAATCAATAAAAGTTCCTGTTATAAATTTTTAATTCTCAGCATTAAATATCTTCAATTATTTTTCAAATTACATATCTAGATCAAGTAAAGTTTACTTAAAATAAAATACAAATTTACTATAATTATTAATTGCTTATAATTTCGTTCTATTTTTTACATTTAATTAATATAAAAAAGTGTTAATTAATTAATATAGAAAACTTATTATAGAAAAGTAAACTTCTTAATTCCATTATTATGCAAATATTTAAAACATTCTGTATAATTTTTGATTATCGAAGAACTTTCAGAAATTGGCTAAAACTTGACGCGTGACGAATTCGGAAGGTGCACATTGCTTGGAGTATCTTCAGGGTTGAACGGCCTGCGCTGATATGTTTATCCTGCGGGATACCGGTTAGCAAAAAGGGAGAAGAAGAGAGTAAGACGCAAGTGTGCGAAAGGAGTGCTCTATTTGTGGCCATGGAATTTTTGTGCATTTTGGTTCTTCTTTTATTCACTGATCGGAAGGAACTTTATTAACGTCACGAAGACGGAATTGTAAAAGTGAGTGTAAATAAAACAAAAAAAAATAGTAAATTTTATGCATAAATATATTAGTAGGAAAGGTTTACACGAATATAACCCACAAATTTCTAACTGACAGCAAGCTAACTAATAAAAAAAATCATAATTATAAGTTATTTGAAATTGAAGATCTTAGGTAACTGTAGGTATGCAATACGATGATACTTTCTATAAAATGGAAATATTAATGAAGATATATGTATGATATAACAGATACAAAACCTGTACTACAAGGATATAGTAAAGCAATTATATAAAAAAATTTAAAACCTTCTTGACAATTTGTAAACTTAAATAGAAATAAATACGCTGCACATGTTTTATAGATAATAAAACCATTAAATTGAATTAACGGTATCATTATTGTAATATTTTAATATTATATACCTATTATGTGTATATTATCACGTACATTGCGCTCAATAATTTACTTTCATTAATTCACTTCTGCACTATGCGGATGTATTCGGCATTCCCAGCGTTCCACAAAATTTTGAAGAGAAGCACTATATTTTTAATAAAATATAACGACTTTGCATACACGTTGAATAAAAATAAAATTAATAAAGTGTTTTCACAAATCTATATACAAATATAATACGCGTGTTTAATATTTTGATACATATAAAACTCATATATAATTAGATGTAGAACTATATACTTATTGAAGCTTGCAAAGTTATATAATTAAAAGCATAATAAAAATTATTAACCGTACGTAGTAGAATTAATATTTTTGATAAATAACATAACGCCACATAAAAAAATAGCATTCAAACTCTTGAAGAAAGGCATTAAACGAATGTACATAAATGTATAAATGCGTTCGCAGCTATATTGACAGGACATATACATATACCTATTCAAAGCGCAATTGTTAAAATGTGTTATTCTGTGGGTGGGATTTGGAAGGAATATTTACATGATGAAACATATATGGATTCCGGCGAGATTCAATATTATTTTATCAGAATATGCAGTATGTTGTTTGAGCAACGTTTGCGCACCCGTTGGTACTGCAATGTTTGCGCATTAAAATGAATCATTTTCGCGAATGTACATACCACCCGCGCATTTTGCTTCTTGTGTGTGAAATAATGGGAGTTCGCGTTTCAAAGAGAGAAACCAAGCCAACTAATGAAGACAAGCAAACGTTCTGATATGAACGGATTCCCTAATTAATCATTTATTTTGGGCGATTAGTGAGACACAACGTGAGCACGATGAAAAGTGAAGCATCATTTGAGTGAGTTGCGAAATTTGCTTCGCGTATTCGTCTAATGAGCTCTTTACCTTGGGACGACAAAGAACGGAGCAGGAAGAGTTTTCACGCGCTACACCATTTGTGATAAATTTACATCTATGAATATTTTAACTTGAATATTTGACTTGAGCCATGAATATTGAAATATTTCTTTGAAACTGATAAAACAAAAAGTGCTTTATAACTTTCATAATATTTGCGTTTCAACGCTTTATTTAAATCCGTCTGACAAGCTTTTTAATTCGAAAATACATTGTACAATACATTTTTCTAGCAAAAATATTTTTTTACGCAAAGAGAAGTGAGTTTTACTTATTGAATAGTGCTTGATAGATTTATATTCTCTACTGCTTTCTTTTTAACACAATAATGTGCAATGATATTGACATTTATTTGACAAATTATTAATAGTCATGCATTAATAAAGACAAAATAAACATTTTGTAATTTATTGGTTAAAGATATCGAAAAATTAAAAAATTAAATGAACCGAAAATAGTTGAAGGTGCTAAAATACCAAGGATATAAAAGCTTTGTATTTATCGTACAATTGTTCTAATCAAGGAATGATCTACAAGTTAAATGTATGTATATTGTATTATAATAATTTCTATTTTATAAACAGGTTTATAGATGAAGATAAGAATATCGTATCTGCTGTACTTATTTGGTTTAGTTAAGCCGCGATACGATAGCTTCACATATGGTATCAAGAAATGGCTGCTAACGTTTCCGAGGGAGATGATGGGACGCGCGTTTATAGTTCTCGAGAACACATTACATCGACGAATGACACCTGTCTCTTTATGACCTCGTTGCTCATCGATCAGCCATCGATGTTGAGTTCTACAGCGATAAGCAATAGCAATGCTGGGCATAGCGAAACGTGCCTAAGAGTGACATTGCAGGATGGTTATCTGGAGTACTCGGAACGGCTTGAATATTCATTATTCGCGTTTCTTTCGTACGATGCTCATCGATCACTCGGTGTCGCAAACGAAGCAACATAAATGATCGAGACAGAAGGTGGCCGGCGAAGGAATGCCGCGGTCCATACCTCCTTGCATACCTCGAACAACACGTATGTGCAACAATGGCCATTAATTACGAAGAGAAACGCGGTGCAGCTTAGTAATCGTATCGTGTCCGTTTCATAAATGCGTTAAACAGTTTTAAATTCTGAATCTGATTTATCATCTTAGTGATAAATACAGTTCGAAGAGAAATTAATCTGCATTATTAACGCGTTTGTGAAATGCATTAACATTATTCAATTTTTTTATTTTCTATAAAGGTTTATGTTGTTTGTATATCGTCAACAAAATCCTGAATATTAAAATTGCGAGGTAACGCATTACATACTAATATTACATTACCTCCAATTTTTTTCAATTTAAATCGATAGATCACATTTTAAGTGTAAGGGTCAATCCAGACAAACTTGCGTGGGTGCACAAGCATATAATATGCATAAGGGAAATGGATTGGTCCATTTCCTTATGCACGTGTAGGCCCTGTATGGACCAATCAATTTTCCTATACTTATACATTTATGCGCTATGCAAATTTGTCTAGATATACTCTTTATGATTGTCGCATCAATGGATTTAAATCGATGACACGATTCGGCGCATCAGTCGCATCGTTGAGAAATACTCCGCGCGAGGTGCACGCAAGTTCGACCGCGTGTGCATGATGATACGGAGAGAAAGAGAGAGAGAGAGGTACACGCACACTGGTATCCTTGGACAGGTTTACAAGATTTTTTAGCCTGGGGCACGCATCTGGGCAACCCGATCGCACGACTCGCAAGATAGACGAACATCGAATCATTGCATTCAGACTAAATAGTAACTAAATATTCTATATGTGTATTTGCATATACGTGCTTGCGAATATAAACCCGTTTAATACAAACAGAATATATATTTTACAATGTGGAAATATTATGTGCATTAAAAGGATCTCGTTTACGAACTAATAGAAAAGATAATGTGAGATAATAAGTATCAGAGCTGATAATTATTATTATAATTATTAACATATTTTTATATAATTATCAGTCTTATATTAATGATATTATACTACTAGTTTATTGAGAAGAGGAATTGAAAGGAGTTTAATCGTTATTGTGTCGTAAATATAGCGCTTGAAGCTGGATCGCCTAATATTTATTCTATAACTTACTCTCATTTGCCAAAGTATATAGAGTGTATGTAATTACGACAATAAACAGTTCGTGACAAAAGACGAGGAGAGGCAAAATACGTGTGATGAAATCACTGTGCAATAATATTGACTGATACAGACACCGGCTTGTTCTTTCCCCGGTGTTTATATTGCCACGAGCGCTTTTTGCTACGTCTGGCGTGAACGCCCGCAAGGCTTTCTGACAGGCAATCATCGATTCATGCTGGGGAGCGGAATGATCTCGTGGCTGTCAGGAGGTGATAAAAGTTACGCGGTATGGTGATTTCCCCTTAATGACCGCTTCGAGAAGCCGAAGACGGGATTATACCTAAGGTGAGAATGAAAATATCTGACGCTGCTTGTTCCAAGAAAATGCCGTATCTGTCTTTCACTGATAAATTTCGTTCAATATTAGGACAATTTTGCTATATTATATAAAATATTAGCGCACAAGTGTACAAATTAATTAACAATAATTTTGCTAATAAAATTGTATATTTTTTTAATAATTTTAATTACTGTAAATAATGTTATAAAGTAGTTTATAACAAGTAGTTTATCAGTCTTTGTACCTAAATAAATAAAATTGTTGACCTCATAATGTCACAATAAAATTTTTTTATTAATTAGTTACTTCTTTTATAGAAATAGATTTGAATTATTTATATCAAATACAGATGGTTAATGTGATAAAAATTTCATCAAAATAATTATCTTTACCGATAATTTTACATATTGCCAGAAAAATACTAACTTGCATTATCTTTACCAATTGAATACTGGACGTTATTCATAATTATCAGTAAATGTGATAAATTAAATAAAAGTAATCAAAATTTATTAAATTTACCAAAATTATTGGTAATTATGTACCTACAATTGCCAGTAATTATGCATAATTGTCAAATTAATCAAATTTGCGGTAACATATTAAGTATTGAATCTTGAAAATCATAACAATTCTGAATTTTTTTGTTAAACTTCAATAATATGTATATATATCGTATTTGTTTGCAATTAGCTAAAACGTAGAACTTTCATAATCTCACGGACTACGGACTGTTTCAGAAATTTTTAAAATTACATATACCTGCGCAAAAAATTTTACTAAAGTCAAATTTTACGATCGCGTCGGACCAATAAGATTAATTGGCACCTTAGGGTTTCAAGCCCGGATTACAGAGAGTATCATTTAATCCTCGTGTGCACACATGTGTTGAGAGCCGTTGCATGCGCAAAGAAATCTGCCGCCGTGCACTGACAATCCCAATAATTGTACGCGACAGAGAAACGCGGTACGTGCGAGATAATTAATTGGTCGATTAATTAAACGGCTCGCGGCTCGGCTTTGAACGACGATGCGCCCGCGCCGGCCTTATTCCGTCGACCATCGCGCTCGATCGTACATCATCGCGCGGACGCGGTGCGTCGCTCATTGCTCGTAAATATAGTGATTCAACGACACACGTTAACGGCACCCGTATATTTACGCGTCGCGGTTCATTCACTTCCATTTACATGCTTCCCGTGATGCGACGAGTAATCGCGCCTGGATGTATTCCGCGAGTCTGAATTATTCGATCCTCGCGGATATGCGAGTATCACATCATCTATTTCTATGGATGAATCTTACCTGCGCGCGCATATCAATGCTTTCGTTAATCTTTGATAAAAGGACTAGCAAAATAACATTTTTGGTTAAAGCCATCTATATCGCCTTGATTAAAGGTAAATTTAGTCTTCTTGAAAACACACAGCATTATGTCCAAAATTGGGGCATAAGACGTCTTAAAGACATCATTAAGATGTCTTTTAGACATACCGTAAGACGTCTGAGAGATGTCTTAAAGATGTCTTTAGGATGTCTTATGTTCCGATTTTGGACATGCGTGCTGTCCATGGGAAGTTTATCATAAATACATACAAATATTTTATATTATATTATTTTACTTCTTTAAATCAATTACAAAATATAAATGCAAATTGTCACATAAATATGTGATTCTTTCATATAAAGAATATCTTCTGTCTGCTCAATCTGTATTGATTTAATCTTATATGTGTATATATTTTCACATATTTAGATTCACATATTAATTGCTGTTTTCTGTATTTGCTTTACAAACTCTTTTTTATTTACAGCAGAAGTTCTCTGTCTACAATGGTGCATGACCTTCATTTCTCAGAAATGCGACTTGAACAATACCTAAATTTAAAACTATTGTGATGAGCTTATTCTACACGTAATGCCTGGCATTCTATTTTAAATTCAGTGATTCTGACTGTAATAGTCTAACTTCGAATGAAACTATTTGAAGCTTGAACATTGGAGAGGTTCTAAATCCCGTATTCATTACATGAAGATTGATTATCTTGTATGACATTTCCATAAATTTTCAATAATGTATTCTAAGTCGGAAGTCTATCTCATACTCACCCCGAATGATGTCTAGTGTACGTGGGGGCGGTTGTAGTAATCGGCTGAAAGCCTTGCGTGCCCATCTCTCTTGGCTGATGCTGATGATGATTGCCGTGATAACCCGCGTACGCTATCGCCCTGGTACCACCGTTCTCCACCATCGTCACGGCACCATTGAACTTTTGTTCCAGCATCCGTTGCTCTATATGTCTCAACGCCGAATTTATCTGTTGTGGTGATCTTGTCGTGGAAACCTGTGGCCGTGGGGTCCATGGACTTCTCGTAGAAGTAGTTGTCTCCCGGACAACGCGTTTGTCATCAAGGCGATCATGCCTAGCGTGGGGCGGCAGTCTGTCGCGATACCAAACTGGCCAAACAATTCTGTGGCTGCGCGAGGGTGTCCCATGATGATCCTCCAACGACGATAGAACGGAGCTCGTTGTGGCTGCGATAAGCAAGCTCGCCAGCAGTATCTTCAGGGCCATCGTTCGGCTCTTCAAAAACTAATGATGACTGCGCGATGTCCTGACCAACAACTGTACGAGCCGTCACATCCTCAACGGCCGCGGTGGACGCGTTAAGTTCGCGACAGGCTCGACGGATATCCGGTGTGAGATCCTCCACGGGCAGCTGGAGAGCACTACTGAGAGCACTACCGAACGAGACATACGAAGCAGGGCCCACGTGCTTCAGCTGCACCAACCCCACCATGAATCTCTTTTTCTCTGTCTCGTTCCTTCTCCCTGTGTTTCCCTCTTTTTCCCCGTTGCCGCATTTACTCACCGCATTCGCTTGTGGCCCGGTCTGCCCGGATTCTCTTTTCTCCCTTTCTCCTTTCCATTCTCATGCTGTAGCCGCTGTCTGTTCTCCTGGTACCCCACCAGGTCCTTCGGTAACCACCTACGTATCCTTCCGCGACGCGACGGTCTTACTGTGCACGGGGAGAACCGCGTTCCTCTCGTAGTTGCTATCTTTACGAGCGATAACACTGTTCCGGACAAAGCTCTTGCGCCGGCTGGGAAGGTATCGCGATTCAAAAACGGATATGGGTCGTATATGACTCACACGCGGCTTGCAAATTCCACTATTGCCGGAACAAAGTCTCAAGATGATTAACGGGGGTGAGGTAAACGCATGAATGCGGGTCTTTCAGTCGTGCGACACATTCTTTCGAAAAAAGATATCGGTTATATCGTTCTATGATATTTAAGAATCTTGTATTTAAATCAGTAATTATAAAATTCTATAATAAATAGAAAAACATACGAGACACGCACAAAAACGTACTATAGTCAAAAGTTAAAACTAAATAGTATTAATGTCATAAATCTTTGAAATATTAATATTATAATAAAGTTGCAATTTTTTTATGTAAGTAACTTTAATAGGTAAGTATAAAGGTTTTATTTAATAAAACTACAAAAAGGAGATCACAACAAAAAGATATTATAAAAGAGTTAAAGTGCAAAATCAGAAAATTAGACTAATAAATTAAAAATAAAACGTTTATCAAGAAAAAATATAAAATACATAACAGTATGAATAAAAACACTCTTTAGATTACTATTAAATATTTAATGATATAGCAACAACATTCAGCATACGAATAGTTTGCAAATAATTAAATGCTATGCGATATATGATAATTAGTCATAACCAGAAACCGCAATTGCCGCAATACCGTTGATATAATGATCAAAGCTATGCATAATCTGTGTTACCAGCCTTTATATTACCTATGACCTATGCGTTATGGCCTATGACCCATGTTATGGCCTCATTAATATAAAAAGAAGTAAACGGCAAAACCATACAATGAAATAAAAGAATAAATATTAAAGTTATATCTATATTAATATTTATTACGTTGTCTCTATGCATACCTATGTCAGATATTAGTTTATTAATAAATATTAACAAACTAATATCTGACATAGGTATGCATAGAGACAACATAATAAATATTAATATAGATATAAGAAGATATATATTTCTTAAGAAAAACATATTTACATTTCTATCTTTTCAATAACTAAATAACATATAGCTTTTACAATCCTCATACAATTATTAAATTCTTTGTTTCTATAAAATTCTCATTAAAAATTATTAATTTAAAATTATACATAGAAATAAGGTAACAGAATTTCAAACAGACAACGTTTCTTTGTCTTCTAACAATTATCAGCTGTATATTGAAGAATAGATGTGCGAAGATTATATTGAAACACTCGGTTCTTTTTAATCAAAACCAGCAGCGTCAGAGGAATTGCACGAGGCGGCCGATTCTGCAATGTTGTGAAGCTGGAAGTTACGCGCATTAGAAGTCCCTGTGCCATTCTTGAATCACTTCGGCCACGATGTTACCTGAGACCAAGGTCAGTAGTGCAGTCAGTGGCTGGAAACACAAAGTCTTTGTTACTTCTTTGCTCGTTACTCACTGAGGACAAACCGAAAAGATTAATTGGAATAATTGCACAGATCCTCGTCACATTATTACCAATTAGAGAGCATGAAGCACAAAACTTTTAAGAGCACATCGCGACCGGCAAAGGTTAATCAATGTAGCAGAATAACGTAACCGTACGCTCGTTCTCACGAACACGATTCACCCTTTTTATCCACTAATAATTTCTCGAATAACTTGTAATAATTAGGTATACATATATGATGAAATAAAAGCGAAAACCGTCTAAAAAAGAAATATATTTCAGGATAAGAATGTAAATTTTAGAAGAAAGCGAGAAAAAGATTTGAAAATTGAATCAGTATTATATAAATTTCGATTATGTACTCTTTGAATTTTTTGTGTTGTTATATACTTTCCATTTAAGAGTCATAAATATACTGATTTAAATGCGAAGGACACGATTAAAGCCAAAGTAATGTTTCATTCAGACAGTGTCGGTGAACTCGAATGAAATGTTTATGATTAATGCTGCCGACACTGCAGTAGGAATGTTAATCGAGCTCACGGCGATCGCAAAAGTATCTTTCTTTTCATACGTATACACTATACGTTGTTCTTTTCTCGGTGCGTACGATAAGCCTCGTTATCGAGATATCGTAGATGTCTTCTCATTATTAATTATCGTTCATCCGCTTTATTCTGCCGATAATTTGTCGGCAGTCCGACCGGTTCGTCCTCACAATCAATTGCAGGCTCATCGAAATGCACGTAAGTAATTACGATGTTGGTAAACGATTAGTTATTTGCATAATTTGCTTCAGGCTGCACTCCAAGTTACGACTGAATCTCCACATGATCATTATCTAAAAATTAGTTCGAATTTTACAAACACCAATTTCATAAATTTATTTTTGAAATTTACTTAATTGAGATTTTTCATTTAAAAGATCTCCAAGAGATCTGCGCATTGTTGAAATTTATTATTCTGGCTTTCTGTTGTTTTCGTCTTTGCGGTGGAATTATTATAGGTATGTTTATAAGAAAAGCACTCTGCTGAAATGAATAAGCGCGCGCATCTCAGCAATATCTTTCATAAAGTACAGAAAATTTCACTCTGTAGGGAGAGATAATATTGTGGTAAATTGCTAAAATCACAACATCATAAATCTTGTCTTGAAAGAAAACTTCAAAACATACCCGAGAGTTAACCATATGATCGCAAGTTGATGTAATAATATGATAATAAGTTTATATGAGAGACAATAAGTTGATTGATTATATGACAATAAGAGATTTAATCATATGTAACAATAAGTTATTACTCGTGCTTGTGCACAGTTGTGTCATAAAAGATTAATGAGAGAAACTGTATTTGTAATATATTCTCATTTCAGTCTAATAGATCTAGCAATGATAAGAATATGAGCTTAGAACAATTGTTATAAGGTTGCAATGAGAACTGAAACTTAATAAAAAGAATTCAAATAACATTTTTTCTTTCTTTCTATCTTGATAAAAAATCAATAATCAAATTATAGGGTAGTTTACTTTCTATAGTTCTTATCTATGGAATTGGTTTATGGAATTAATTTTCTATAAATCTCTCTTTCTATATATCATATTTATATAGTGTTCCATAATTAATTTACATTACCAATTACATCGATGCAATCTTCGAATGTAAATTTTACAAGGAATAATTTCGCGAATCATAATCTTTATGTCTCGAGGCACGCATATCAATAATAGATGATATCGTTAGTAACAAAGCAGCTTCCGTCGTGAAAGCAAACTATCAAAAAAGTTAATCAAAGATACTATCCATTTACTGAACGTGAAATGCAATAAATTGCTTCATTTTCGTACACAAATAAAACATAATCAGTTTTCAATATACATCATATTGACATTTTATTTATCTTAGTGCTTAATTAGATATTTACAACTTATTGCATTCTATGCATTTTATAATTGTGAATGAAAGAGCAAAGTTACAGATTAATTATAATTAACTATGTTTTAAGGCGCACAAATACTGCTCAATACTGCACATTTCAATATTGTTCGCTATTTGTCAAGGCAACGTCAGTCATTTTCCTGATATATAATATTGACACAATGTGATGTTCCAATATGCAGTTGCTAATGTTTTTTAATTTCTGTACACCCGATACATGACGCAAACACGAACACATACATCAGACTTAGGTCACGTATCCAGGTTTTGACCTACTGACACGATCCAGTGACGTCACGGGAGAGCAGAAGGACGACAAGGGTGGCAAGGCTGGAGTAGGTGGAGCTTTAGCTTGACGAAGGAAATTTCCTCCGTACGCTGAAGTGATAGGGATAATGCAAAGACAAAGGATATTAATGTTCACTGTAAACTACTGTAAAGTATGTAAGGCAAGGAAATTTTTATGGGGCATTTTTATTTAATATAGATATTTAAATAATTTAATTTAATTGTAAAATAAACCGTAAATCCTTTAGTGCCATTTTAAATTCCTTTAATGCTATTTTTAAGTTATAATCAATTTTCAATTTTCTTAAGCTTATGTATCTTAAAATTTATATTTATATATTTATAATGCAGAAAAAACATTTGAGAAGTAAAAGAAATATAGAATTAAGGAAACTGATATCATCCGTGTAGTTTGTGTTATTAATTACGTAATAAGAGTTACTTCATAATGTGTGAAGGAATCTCATATAAGACATTATGGTTTTCACTCATGTACTTTGCAAACGAATACAAAATATATGGAAAAGAGTAGTTTTAATTTTAAAGAGCTATATAAAGTATTTGTTTTTTATAATACAAATTTTTCATACAATATCTACAGTATTTATTTTTTGCTTGTCGCTTAATGCGATTGATTAAATTATTGTGAAAAAGAAGTCATATATCATCATCGGAATTCTGTTTTTAAAAGGTTCCTATGCAAAAGCCAAAAATATGATATGTTGTTTACATCACATTGTTGATATAAGTCATTAATTATTAATTATGAGAAGTTTAATCCTCAAACGAAATTTCGCTATATTCCGCTCGTGTCACGGTCGACTAATCGCCACGCTTGCTAGCCAACGTCAGACGATCGTTCAAGAGCGACGCCATCCTTTGTCTAAATTCTCGCGCTCTCCCGCTTTGCTTCATATGTTATTTTACAACTTTTTGTAGCCTGTTTACTTGTATTTTTGATAGAATTTTTCCGCGTAAGCAAAACCACCGAGTACGCCGCGATCTCTTCCCCAAGGAGACCGACGGAAAGCTCAAAACCGAAAGATGTGATAAATCATCGCGACGGAAAGTCTCCATCGTCCAAGAGCCGTCGGAGTCGGTGTGACAGCTTCCTGGTTAGGCCCATCGTCGTTCCTCCCCCCAGGCATCCTCATACATTGTAATAACCGGCGACGACCCTATCCGCGTCGTCAGACTGTCATCACGACACGACGAACGAATGTGAGAGTCACTGCGTCAGCAGTGAATGCGAATCTTTTGGGGTGGAGATCGAAGAGATACATCAGGTGGAAGATTTAAACTAATTGTAGACATCAAAGTACGTATTAACTATATATCATTAATATAGGATACATAATTAAATTATTATTAATTTAATTATATAATTAGGAACTTTCCAGTACTTGCATATATGTATATTTATTACTATCCATTATTTTAAAATATATTAGACAGATGAAATATATATTACATGAGATTTATTATTATAACTACTTCTTTTCATCTGAATTCTTTCAATTATTTTAAGTAATTTTATTTCTTGCAAAAATATTGAAATATCTCGTTATTCTCCGGATTATATACACAGGCCATTAAAACTCTGGAAATAGAGTTTAGAAATAGATATGTAAATAACACACACACAAAAGCTTATTTTTTAGTTGGTTTAATTGGTGAGTTAATAAAAATATTTAAAAGTATAATGTAAAGTATCGACAGGTACATATGTTGGTTTAATTGGTGAGTTAATAAAAATATTTGAAAGTATAAGTTGATAAATTTATAAAGTTTTTTTCACATAATTGTTTGAAGAAAAAATAATTAAAATTAAGAAAAAAAATTGTGAGACACGTTATATTTTTAGACTAAATTGTATATGATACATCAAAAACATTTCACAGTATAGAGAAGCACATTCACTACTACATGCGCGACGTAAATGCGGATTATATGTCCTTCCGGTTCAGTAAGCGCTTCCTCGAAATGTAGGTATCTTCATATAAACCACCTCCGCATATTTTTACGAACAATTTATAAGATTTATGTTGCGTATTTGCAATCAGAATATCGTATTTCCTATGTATCTCATGAAAACACATGACTCACCTTGACATCGTAACGGAATATCTATATATTTCTTCAGCAGCACTTAACTTTTCCTTGCATTTTTTCATCGATTTTTCTAATGCATCGGACATTGTGGATTTTTCTGCTCTACAGCTTATTGTTAGATGTGTAACATGTCAACATACACGTCTACCTTCTGCTAATTCTGTGCTCTTCCGCTCCAGAACTGAAACATGAAACGTTTTAGTACTGTTTATTTTATCGTCAAGAAATTTTTCTCTCACCCTTCTGTTCGTGTAAAAAATATCATATTTCGTATTTGATAAGAATTGAATCTTTACTTTTGTATATTTATTTAAACCGCTACAGTCGGCAATATAACTGTGTTAAATTATTGATTTACGTATTACCAATGTTTCATTTCTCTTTCTCCTTCCCTCTAGAATAAATATGTACCTGTCGATACTTTACATTAGTCGATACTTACATTTGCTTTCTGAGCGACATTAATCCTAATTTGTTTCTCTTGCACTCTTTTACTTTAACAATTTAACTGAATGTCTCTCAATTGTTGAAATAAAAAGTACGGCGATCAGTTGAAGATAATTTAAAATCAATTTAATTTTGCAAATCATTATTTTTATGTTTCCAGATTCCATCGCCATCTTTTGCGAATCAGCGTTCACGGCAATTCTATGTTTCGGATAGTCGACCCACCCCCCATTTTCAGGCAGAGCGCCAGCGAGTGGATCTATAAGGTCAGTCCTGACAGTAAAAACGTGCGGTCAATGCGAAATTTACCCCGGAGGTCTCTGCCAAATGGGTCACTCCGGTGGAAAGAAGAGAGAGCGAAGGTTACGACGACGACGGAGATGTCGCGGAGCCATAAAAGTCGAAACGCTGCCCAACACGAGTGAACGTGTTCGAGACGTAGTGGCTCTAAGCGAATTACCTGAGATCCACACGTGGATCTCAAGGTGCACAGCCTTGAAAAGCTACGATGGCCGTGAGATCGATCGTCTGGCCGCACGATGGTTTCTCGTGCGATCTTGAAACCAATGTCAGTAAGAAGTCGTACAAATCACCTGTCGACTTCAAAATGCCGCGACATTATTTTATCAACGATTTATCGTCAGAAAATTTTTTCTTTTTATTACAAAATATTATGCAACATATTATTAATAAGTGATTGCATAAAACTTACTTCGATTTAAATAAAAATATAAATGTTAATTGGCTGGAATGCACATATTATGTCACATCGTAGCAATTAATAAGATACTCAACCATTCGTCAACTTCTTTGTTATTTAAAATAACTTTTGACTTCAAATTAATGATACGACATTGCATGCTGATCGTTACTTCTGCTCTAGATACCGCGCTGTATGATTGCTATAATACCATTTAACTGCAGATTCACCGTTTTGTTTTTTATGTCTATGATGTACTAAAGAGCCTTTTATATAGAATCAATGTTTTTATTTAACGTAATTATTACATTATATAATTGTGCGAAATATTGCAAGTAATATAATACATTGCAAGTAATGTAAAATGAACATTAGTTATTGTAGAACAATTCTTTACTTTTTTATTAATAATAGCTTTTGATAAAAGCAATGTACGTCAAAATAAATTGTTCTATTGGATGAGTTAATTATATTCGTTACATAATTATTTTAATATAATAATTTTTAAATAATAAGAATTAATAGTTTTAAATTACTATAAAATCATTAAAAACGAGTTTCTACTAATGTTATCATTGAAAACTTATTACGTTCTCCTATTTACACATGAATTGCGATTATATAATTTAATTTTGTAGATTTATCCTAAGGAAATTAATTAGTCAGGTGCGACTTTTTAAAGTTTTTAGACTTTAATAAGTCGCCTCTGACTAATTAATTTCCTGAAAAGAAGAGACTACTTTAGTAAATAATAAATATCATGAGACACTCATTGTCCGTTAATTAATTTTCTGAATATTAATTAAGTTTTCCCCTATTATTTTAATAAAACAAAAGAAAAATTATTAATAGCGCAATACACTACTTTACAATAATTTCTTTTGGTAATGTAATTAAGATTATATTGTATTATTTCAATTTCTTTGAATTTTCAATGTTAAACAATTTTTACATTTACTTATTTGCCCTTAGATGTGGTTTATCTGGTCGAGGGAACCAACCCCGGATCCCAGAGCCGGTCCATGGTTCGCCTGGTTCGCGACGGCTGTTCTGTTGTGGCGTTGTCGACGTCGCATCACCAGAGCGATTTTAGGAATCTCGCCGCTGAGGTTGCTAAAGAGACGTGCTGCCAGTCTAGCAATCAATCAGAAGATGATTCTGAAGCAGCAGAAGAGACACAGCCTTGCCCAGCTACACAAGCATAAGGCTGTCGGCATACGGCGAGCAAAGCGATTGTGTACCGGCGACGGTCCGCACGTGTCCGGCAGTATGTCTATGATACACGCCGGACCACAGATCCACTACAGGGTCACTAGGAGCGGCAGAATCTACGGCAAATACCCGAATAAGACCGCCATTCCAAACGGCAGCATTGAAGAAAGCCGTTGACATCATGTTAAAATTATTAAACTCTCTACCATATACTGTCTTTGTCCCTGTATAAATCTCATGATTGTCATTGTCGTCGTGTAGTCGACATAATTTCATACTCTTTGAAAAGAAACAATTATTCAAAAATATACTTCGTATATGACATACTTATATTCTTTTCTTTTTGGCATAAATTTCTTTTATGAAAAAGGTGTTGTTCTTTCAAATATTGTCTACAAGAGAATTTAGAAATTATGGTAATTTTTCCACACTTCTTATCGATCGAATAGTTCTGGTAGAATTTGCTAATCTACCGTTTTGCACATATTCCACGAGATTTAGGAGCAACATCAATGTGTATTTGGTTTGACTATCAGCTATTTTTGTTATTGCACATGAAATGTAACACGGGAATTATATGACGCAAATGTATGTTTTGTGCGAAAGTAAATAATTGCGATATCTTGTTCAATATGTTCAAGAAGTATTGTCTTTGGTATTCAAAGAAATCTCCGTACAAAAATCTTATTTTGTCCGTTTTTACGCGTCCTTGATATAATTTGCAATACAAAGTGCAAGACCTTGCAAAGAGGTCATCATGCCGCTTAGCGTTTTGGATTTCTAGCTGCGTTCATCTCTTTGTCGACCAACCACGAATCAATAAGAGCCGGCTGCGTTTAGGGCGCCTAGTGCGTTTATACAGAGTGTCCCAGTTTTTCCAGATGCTTTCTTTTAATTATAGATATTTTAATCAGTATAGGAATATTTTTTCTTAACATTGAAAAATCTATAGTTTGAACATTCCAGTGATTAAAAGTTTATAAGTTTTGCCAAATTAATATTTCATGCACTGATGTTTATATACCTATTTCTTTTTTACTTTTAGAAAAAAAGTTGCGCTTCTAACGTAATCTAGTTTGTATATTAACAACAGTTCAAACAGACCAACTTAAAGACATACATATCTCTTCGCTTACACATTTAACTTAAATTTAAATTTTTTAATTAAGGGAAAACGGCTTTCGTCCAATTGGAATGATGGAACGTCTAAAAACGTCTTTCCCTAAGCTGTCTCGCAAGCGATGTTTCGCGGAAAAGCGCTCGTTGGCACAGCCCAAGTAACAATGAAATGCTGCAGAACTTTCGTATCAGAGATGTGCCAATTTGAGCGGCACAATGCCCGCGGTTTCAGAATGAGCAACGTATGGAACGTATGCGTCGTCGAACAGAATGGTACGTAACTATGCCAAATTTAATCATTCAGTAGCTGGGCTACGTCACTGACATCGGGGCTGTGCTCGTTGCGTATTGCTGTTCTAAACATTCAGCAGGATATTTGTAACATAACTCAATTGTTTTCAATTTCTTTATACATACCTTTCCTTTTCTATCTATCTATAAAAAATATATCGTATCTTTTTCTTTAATTCTAGTTTTCTAAGTTAATATATTAATATATAACATAAAATATATAAAAATACAGTGCATACAAATATATTATTCTCAAAATATGTATATATCTTTATTATTATGTCAGAAATTCGTCAGAGCAAAACTTTTAATATAGCTAAATATAGTTATTATTTTTAATTATTTTAAAAACTCTTTATTACTATATTGATTTCTTTTCTTACGCTTTACGGTATTAAACCACGCTTTATAATATTAAAACATAACTGCAATGATTATCTTGGAATCTCGGTACATATTCATGAAAGAAAAATTCTTATTATGTATGTGAGTTGTTAATCAATAAGTGGAAAGCAAATGAATAGCAGACTATTTTTACTCCATAAAACGTAATTTACATTTGAACAAATTAACAATTCAAATCAAATCGTATAAAAAACTAAAAAAGAAACAAACAAGCTAAAATTATCGCAAAGATGGAAACATTTACATGTAAAAAGTTCCAGCTTTCCTATTTTTATATAATGTGACATCGAATTAAATTTTGAAGAACTGCCTAAATACCTAATTTAAATTTCTATTTGATATAATTAACAGTGTACGTAGTCATCTCATGAACACGGCCAGCGATTTTCTGGCTTTAATCAAAAGAGTACGAATAAATTACGAAGAGACTTCATTAACGTGCTTAATGATAGTCGATAGAAGGACAAAACTTGTCTTGAATAGACAAATATTCAAATTAGATTAACAGCTGCTTGTTTATTTGCAATAAGACTTTAATTAAAAATTTTAAAGAAGATGTCATTAAAAATAATCATATATTGAATCATCGTAGAAATTGTTTAAGACATGTTGTAACTCATTATTTTAGTAATTTTGCTACTTAATGCAGATTTAGAAGCACATTTTTTTGTTTACTTTTTTGACCGATCTAGACCAATTTTTGTACAGTTACTCTTTGCATTCTTGCGCAAAAGATAGGCTACATAGAGAACCTCGATATTTTACTTACTCCCCCTGATTTTATCCTTTTTTTTTTTATAAACGAATTTATAAAGCGGAAAATATAGGTTTTCCCGGACGTCTTTTTCGGGAATTTCGAGATGGCTCGCTCGCGATGTACCTGTAGTTATCTCTAAAATATAAAAAGGGATGAAATCAGGGGGAGTAAGTGAAATATCGAGGTTCCATAGTAGCCTATATTTTGCACAAGGATGTAAAGAGTAACAGTGAAAAAATTGGTCTAGATCGGTCAAATAGTTTAAAAGTGTATAAAGAACAGACAGGCATACATATATATACACAGCCATTCTATTTTATATATATATACAGATAGATATACATATAATAATTATGTACAAAATTTTACTATATATAGTATCAAATGTTTATTAAACATTTGAGAAACTTGCAGTTTAATGTAATATCTGAAATGTTAATAAAATTGTTAATTATATATTTTTTATCGTAGAATAAAATAAAGTAAGATTTAATTACATTTGCGTCCTAGGTTACTAACGCCCTAGTTAACTAATTCCGACTTAACTTTGTCATATATATTATTTAGACTATATCTATAAATAGAGAAAGAGGATTTAGTCAACTATAGTCAGCATAAACTGACTGTGGCTGATGCGTGAGTCGCACCGATCGTCTAAGTTACCAAGTGTATCGATTCTCTGTCCATTTCTACACCTATTCGACTTAGATAGACATAGCTACGGAAAATCGACTTAAAAAAATGTTTATTAACATCGTACCCTCCAATTGGCACTATAAAACAAAATAAAAATTATTTAATGACATATTACATAATTTTTATGTCCAAGCCAGTTACAGTTCTAATAGAAAAATTCTTAGGCTAAGGAATCTGTCAGTAGAAAAATATAACTAAGGTAAGTGGGGTAGTTTCTGACACTGTTAAAAAAAGAGGTAGTTTCTGACACATAAAAAAAACGTAGTTTCTGACACATTTAAAAAAAAAGTGTCTGTGCAATAATCAACAGCAAAAAACGCTCTTTAATTTGCCTGTAATTTTTTTTATATTTGACGAAAACTTTATTTATTACAAATATAAATGTACCGTCAGTGTCAGGAACTGCAACAGTGTCATTAACTCCCCCCTTTACCTTAATGGTCTGAGATATTTTATGTTATAATTTAAATATTCCAGAAATCTCATGTCCAGAATTCATCCATAAATTTCATAAATCTTTAAAATACGGCAGAGCGGAAACATTATCGGCGGCGAAGTCGCAGAATCGATAAGAAGACATTATGGAGATATTTGATCAAGAACAGTTCAGAAAATACCAATCCAATAATCATTGACACTCTTATCGCTTTAATAATTTGCTTTAATAATTCTGCGTTAAATAATCCCGAAATCGCCGTGCTCCTGCAACGGTGAGAGTGCAAGCGGACTCGCCGCGACGATGATGTTCGTGCGGGGCATTGCGACAGCAGGGTCGCAGCCTCGAATGCGCCACGAAAATGCCCGGGTGGGAAAGGGTGGATCGGGGGCGGCGCGCAAGCGTCGTCGCCGTCGTATCGACGCTTCGACGCCCGGGCCGAGGGAGAGAAACGGATTTCTCAGCCAGTAGTGGTAGAAGTCCCTGTCGGGGTCGAGCGAGAGTGCGAACATGTGCGCGTGTGCATATAGCGGTGTGCTTTCGCGAATGCATCTCGAGTAACATCTCTGCGTAGCGCGAGAAAAATATGTAAGACATTGAGACGACATCGTGATATAGGGAACAACGACGAGACGAGGACGTCGACAGGCGTAGAGGACGGCGCTTTATCAGCGTCTTGACTGTTCGCTACCGATTTAGCCAGGGTTCGCAGAGAAAACTGGCGCGAGAGGGTGGACGGGAGTGTAGGAGACTGTGAGAGGCACCGGCGAGAGCTGCTGGTGCACACAATCAGGATGCGACCGAGGAGGTATGTGTGGCGTCGATCAAATCTGATCAATGGTAACGGGGAATAGCGCAGCGTTCAGAATGCCCGAAGTGGGATGCTGCTGGACCACGATGTCATCTTTGCTTTATTCAAACACCTATATTGGGATTCGAGATATTCTGATACGTGGTTATTGTGTCGTTTCAATCCGTTACTTTTTATTTGGATCCTATTGTCACCACGCGATACTTTCCAATTGATGATTCGGAAACTGCGAGTCAGACAGGCAAGCTGGGGAATATTTAAATTTGGTTTCTGTGTCTAATACCTCCCAGCAATCGAGTTCTTTGTACCTCAGCAACGAAGGGAAACCTTGCGCAATCATGTACGCAGTCGGTTGGTACTAGCGTATTCCGTTAATATTTCATGAAGATGATCATCGAGCTGTTGAAGTTTTTGATGTTTCTCAGTCGAATCTCCTATCATGCGCTAATTGTCATATATCTTTCTCTTTCAATTCTTAATTTTATCTAACTGTATAAATGTCATCCTACTTCATTTTTTACCAATAATTCTGATTAATTTTAGCATTATTTAACATTTAGATTCCATATAATTAATAATAATTATACATAACTGCATATAACAATGTTAATTAAATGGTATTTGTATTAGTCCAAATATAATAATGACTTTTAATTGAAACAAATTGATTAAATAAAATAAATCTCTGACACTTTAAATTAACTACTATAAAATCCAAAAACATGAAATATCATACAAAGAACTCATTTATCAGCATCGTTAAGAAACCATTTATTCATAAAAGAATTTACTTTTTTATATTTTTCATTGTTTTTGTTTAGTTATTGCAAAATTGCTACATAAGCTACTAATAACATACACACAGAAGACCATTAAAATTTCATGTTGCGAGTCTAAGCACGCGGCTGTATCGCCCTGAAAATCTACGATGTGCATTGACTCGCGCGCGCCCGTCGCTCGTGGATCACCTCTTATCATGACACATGCGCATGGTTGGGCAAATATTCGGTTAACTAAACAAAAGGGAGTAGCTGCTCGGACATGGCTTCGGTTGTTCGTCACCGTGCATTCTGATATGAGAGCGTTCTCGCTCCGGCGATAATTGAAGAGCTCCGCCGGGAAAAGCGTTGCTCCATGTTTTCTTTTTTGTCAGCCGCAATGAGACCATGCCGTTGATTGCCGTCGGATATGAGAATAGATAAAAATAGCAGCGGTTCGAACCCGCGAGGCTGTGTTTGACTCAACCCTTTCATCCTTCGTGTAATCTCTCTCGTACATAGCTATATTGGAAATTTAATTAAATTAATAAATTAAACTAAAGATTAAATTAGAGATTTAATTGAATTAAGTTAACTATATCAGATTCCAATCTTTGTTCATCAAGAGAAAGGTCTAAATTTTTCACAGGTATTATTGAGTAATTTAGAGATAATTTAGGAATTTTTTCAGAATTTTTGGATTTACTGGATCTGAGACCAAAATTTTTGGTAAACAAATAAAATAATTGAATAATGATTTCTATTCCTTTACTATTTATCCTTTTCTACATTTTATTGCATTACTTCTGTTTATAAATTTTATACTTAAAAATTATTAAAATGTGGCAAAATTAAATAAATGTAATAAGAAAAAGAAATTAAATGTGTTATAAGAAAAGAAAATATAATTAAAAGTTGATGTGCATTTTGACTTAATGTATTTTAACAGATATAAAATAAATTCTGAAAGAAAGTAAAACTATTTAAATCTTTTCTAGCTTGAATATTCAATATCATGATATTCAAAAGGGAACTAATTGATGCGTATAATTACCTATATATACACTCTGTCTCGCTGCCTGTGTCGCGGGCGCGTACACTTGGCACGAGGCACTGCCGTGTCTCTTGATACGGCGATTAAATGTGATAAAATCTTGTTGATTATATCGAAGAATAATATAGATACAAAGATGAGTTATGATTATTAACATAATAGAATGTAAATAATTTTGATAAAATATATCAAGATTAAATTTGTAATTTTGAAATAAATAAATTAAATGTTGATTTTTACGGTATTTTGTTAATATGCAATTAATATAGTAATTATAATTTTCTTAATCTCTTGCAGTCATAATAGATACTTACTTTTTTTTTAATAATTTCTTTATCGAATTATTTTTGTCTTGACTATATATGTATATGTGTATATAGCACAGTATAAATATCTATTAATTTATTTATGGCATAAAAATCAAATTAACAAAAATATTACCATACAGATAATTAATACCAAAGTTCGTCACACATAGTGCTTCATTCTTTATTTATATCACAAATTTAATTGCAATTAAATGCAACACTAAAGGTTGAATAATCATTTCTGTCATCTTACAAAGATAATATTGATACTGTTCTACGAAAGAAAATGACTATAGGTACACCAAAATAATTCAAATCACCGTTTGACATTTCTGTTGCAATTTTCTGTTTTAAACGGCAAATATTACATATGTAAGTTTGTCTTCAATCATGCCACGCAAAAATAACGTAGGCAGATATACATATAATAGTTTTGCCGTATACTCTGTGTCCTGAAATGACTGAGTGCCCTTTCAATTGCTTTGATCGTTAAATCAATCTGAAGTCAATTTTTCTACGATAAAAGAGTTAAAAGAAGCCATTGTTTACTACAATTTTCCATTTTTATTATTACATTTAAAAGCTTAGTACATAAATTTAAAATCAAAGTTACGTTTAAACAAGTTTTACTTAAAATTAACCTTTAAACTTTTTTGTAGTTTCTATTTGCTTTTTTAAAATTTTGATTATTATAAAAACTTTCATTTTTAATTATAACTAAATCAAAACAATATTATTCCTTTAATACTTTTATTAAGATACCGTTGAAGAAAATACATATCAACCAGAGAATCGATCAATAGTTAAAATGTTTATTAAAAATATTTATTAGGAATATTGTAAAAATTCAAAAGTTATTAGCGGTATTGTAAAATAATTTAAAATCTTTATAAAGCCAGTAACGTGTTGATTGGCGTATTGATTATGTGTTTTTACATATTGTGTTTCGACATATTTCAGCTTCCATTATTCTGTGCTATTAAATGGAAAGCGTTTTTATTACAGTGATAAATCGAAAGTAAAATTACTATTTCCTTATATAATAATACTATAAATAAGACTAATTCTACAACTTTTTTATTTTTATTTTACGTTTTAATATTAAAATAATCTCTATTTGTTTATGGAAATTGGTCTATTGTATACATATGTAGGGGAAATGTGTCCAAAATGATCCCTCGAGGTAAAATGATCCCTACCGATTTTAACGAAAATAATAATGCCATTGCGCGGACATATTAAGAGACTTCTTCGGAGGAATTAGTATGTCAACCGAGTATAATGGCGGATCGCGTTGATGCACCGTCAAGTTTTAAAAAATATATATATAAAATTCGCCAATGTGATGTAAGGTAAGAGTGATTTTGATTACCGGGCGAAGTACATTTATGCATGATTATCATATTCTATTATTACTACTGTACTTCAGCACTATCTAAGTTTATGTTTTCATAGTGATTTAAGTACCGCGTTTAATTTTAAGTTAGGTTTTAATATCGAAATGAAAAAATGTTATTTGGGGCAAAATGATCCCTCCCATCATATACAAAATGATCCCAGGATCATTTTACCCTAGCCTTTTTGTTATTTGTGCTAGATGATTATTCTTGTGACTTTTGTATTTCCAATCCCTTTGGTAAATAATTTTATCATTTTATAATTCTATATATTTTTATTTTTTTTTGTTTATTCCATTTTTTTAAATAATTTTATAATTTTTATTTACTCGACATTCATAGTTTTATCTAATGTTAAACATTTTTAATTTAATTTTGTGTTTAAATTTTAATTACGTTAATTATAATATGTTTTTTAAATGTATTGACCTATTTTTGTGTAATGATCCCCAGGGATCATTTTGTCCATACCCCAGGGATCGTTTTGGACACCCCTGGTACCAAATAATCCCTTTACAAAATTTTAGTAAAATAACAAGTAACTATGTATCTAGCAGCATTAATTGAAAACTGTTTAATTAATTGTATTTAAACAACCACTAAACCAAAAACCATTAATGATTTAAACAGAGACACATTATTTTATACCATTTATTGATTTCTCCCTTAAGGGGATTATTTTGGACACATTTCTTCTACGTATATAATATAATGATGAAAATACAATAAAACAAATTATATTTGTATTATAGAAATTGAGTTTGTTATTATTCCCTAATGTTTACAATAATTGACGAGTAACAACAATTAATATTTATAATAATAAGGAATTAGTAAAACATTAAATTTCATATTTTGTCAAAAGTAGAAAAGGAATGTGACAATTCATATAAGCGAAAAACATGAGCTATCCTTTTTCTGTTATAAAAATGCAATTAACACACACAAAACTGTGTGTGTGTAGTTTTACATAAGACTAGATTATTGCTCTTTTTTTCTAATTTTTCTACATAGTCATTTTAATAAGCGTATTATTTTTGCGTCATAAAACTATTGCATTTTTGCAGGGCAGTATTATACCTAATGTCATCTACATCTACAATAAGAATACATAAATTATAATATTAAAATATTGCTGCAAAAATTTAAAATAGAATTTTACGAAAAAAATCCAAAATTTCGAAAGTATTTTATTAATAATTTATTGTTGTGGCCTAGATCAATGTTATGATATGAGCACAACACCTAACAGTACGAGCCCCATTTTTGCAAGTGCAATAATACGCTTTTACAGAATTTAATCATTTGCCATTTCATATTCTGCTAAAACATAAACATATTTTGTTTTATTTACGTGCCTTGATTATATACTAAAGACTTAGCTAAACAAACAAATAAGTTTGTTCATTACCGTCATTACCACCAGGAGGTGCCCTAAACGCAAGGAAGTCCGGACGATATTATAAAATAAATATTTTATTGGTATAAAATTTAGTAATATTATAATATTTAAGTTAATTATTGTGAAGTATTTAGGACCAATTAGCTAATATTATATGTGGTAATATGCGAAATTCACCTCTCACCAATTAAAGTATCTTTCCCCCAATTTTTAAGACTTGAAGACTATGTTATTATTACTTCTACCAACTTCCTCTACAAATGCATATAGAAGTGTGTGCGTTTACGGCCTAGAATAACCCAAATATAACAAGCAAAGTTTTTTGTTTATTGTTTATTTTATCAAATAGATATCAACTATGTTCTTAATATATATAATATGTTGCACTACATTTTAAATTATTTCCTAAATTATGCAACAAGGGCAATCGCTTTATTTCGACGCATTTTTTGTACGATCAATGTCACCGTCAGCGAATAAAAACTACTGGCAATTATTTCGCGTTCTAACAATCTTGTCGGTTAATATTTACATCGTACCTTTTTTACTTTTAATAAAAAAGGAATAAAATGAGAAAATCGGTAGCGGAGTCACGCGTTATTGAAGCTATCGACACTATATAGTGGCGACGAGGCGAAGGAATAGCGAGTGTAATTACTCAAGTTGTAACATACTTGTGGCTTCATTAAGCTGTTTTTTATGTAACAAAGTTTCGATCGTCGCGTGTCGGTGCTTATGACGTTCTGCTTATAATTAAGCAACCATTATAAACGATAATTACGACATGTATCGATCTTCGAGTTGATTATTATATACGTCGCTTTCACGTGGGCAAATGCCCACGCATCGGTAATTAGAACTGCAGTTGGTTTTGAATTGTTGCTGGTTGCAAGTTCGCTGAAAGGCTAAGCCGATGAAAAGCACGATGTAATGCCCGAGAAACGTCCGGTCGAAAATTCAAACACAATGTTAAGTCTATCTCTGAACAAATCATATTCTCGATACTTTTTACTTTATAGAAACAATTGATTAATAATTTATATTGTTATGTTGACTATAAAATATTTTTTAATTTGAGATTATATAATTTTATACATTTGTAAGCCACATAAACACTGACGAAACTAAAGGAAAAAAAATTGTTATTATTCAATTTTATTAAAGAAATTTTTGTTATGCAAACGCAAATCTCTGATCTGTTTAGCAGACCAAGGACAATCAAATAATTACATAATTTCCAAACACTTATACGCAAGATACAAATAAATGCTACGAATAAATTGTGCATTATTGGAATATTGGATATTACAATTGTAATACAAAAATATTCATAGGAGTATTATAATAATTTTATAATACAAATATTTAAATATTGTATACGAGTATAAATATAATATTTCTTAGAGTTTTTATATACCTATGTACAACTAAAAAGTAAAAAAATGGAAAATCTTACATCCTATTTTTTTTAACATATCTAATCTTTAATTTTATAGGTTTAAACAATTTAATTTTTGGACTATATTATAAACACTTAAATGCTACAAACAGAATCATGCAATTAATTATCATACATAATCGACATATTAAAAAAAAATACCTTTAAATAATTGTACAAAGCGCGATGTTTTCCCAGATAAAAGTGCGACGTCAAGTCTCGATTGTATACGTTTTACATACACGCCATTATTGTATATTGCTTTTACTTTGTGTCATCGGCGCGACGGCGTCACGTGACAATGTATCACCTTGTCATGCATAAAATGTGAAAGTTCCACTTTAATTCGGGAAACACGACATACGGCACACGTTGCCACACGATACACTCCTCCATTCAGGATCGACTGAGCTAAATTATGAATGGCGGTCGATACTTAGGGAGGGAAACTGTCATGCGGATAGTCTGCGGGGAGTTCCCACCAGGGAAGAATTACGTGGCTTTCGCGGGAAAATAAAAAGGAAGAAAAGTCTCTGGCGGCGGCGTGTATTATCGACACGAACGATCCAGAAACTTGTCCAATACGCTCGTTCTATACGTTATCTAACCCCCGATCTATCCTTCGGAATGCAATTTTCCTGTGTAACTCTCTCTCTTCCCCCGCTCTCCACTCCTAAAATGGAACTAAACTGACACATTGACCTCAAACTTGAAGATATGCGGCACGCGTGACGGTCTTAATTTAGAAATTCTCATTATTCTTCACAAACAGCGTTTGTCTAAAGATGAGTCAAAGTAATTTTTTTGAATAATTAATAAATTATTTTTGCTATAAAATTTTTTTTAATGTTAAAACTAAATATCTATTAATAATCATTACATATCATAATATTTATATCATATAAAATTGGATTATGTTAATCCAAAAGGCTATCAAAGAAATCTTAAACGGCTACATTGGATAACTAACAATGTAATGCTAAATATATAATATCAAGTATATATTCTATCTTTATTAAAATAAACTATTTAATCCAATACATTTTTGCAGTTGTAAATATTTATTCTCGTATAATTATGATTTTTATATGTTTTAAAGTCTATACATATTTATCAACTGCTCGGTTAATATGTATTTTTAGATTATTGTATTATTGTACTAATTTTTTTTCTGCCACGCCAATTTACGTAGGTATAGGGGAGAGGGGGGGCACTTTAGGACAGGGGCAGTTTAGGACATCTCGAATAAAGAACAAATTTGACACTTTTTTTCACGTTAAACGCATTTTTCGGCTGGCAACCGGTCAATAGACAAACGTCATGTTAGAGCTTCCACGCTGTCAACTGTCAAACTAATCTACAAGCTGTTAGTGATTTTCACTAACTGTTGTAATTATTTTGGCTCGCAAATATAAGTATTTTTATATTAAACTATTGCTCCAAAGGAAACTACTTGTATGTCCTGGTTATGCTTATATGTTTTGCGTTGTAATGAGTAAAATACAACGACATAATAAAAAGAGTTGGTATAAAATATTACATTTTTTTTTTTCAAATTAGGGTTGGGGCAGTAATGGACAAAATAGCATTTTGGATACTTAGCACTTTAATACTTTCTAAAGAGAGCTCTAAAGACTAGAAGGTAGATATTTTATTATTTAAGAGAAATTTATGAGACTGATTCTTGCCTTAATTAAGGTTCCAATAAGTGGACACTTATGTTTATTTGATTGCCTACTATACAAATTACCTACTATATTGTTAAAGATATAATATATTAAAAGAAGTTTATGAGACAGTTGCCTAGCAAGAAATTTATTACTTTTAATAAATAAAGTAAGAAGACGAGAGTTATCTCGGTTTTTATTATCAGTCCTAAACTGCACCTCCAGGGGGGGCAGATTAGGACAGAGGAAATACTTTTTTAGAAAGTAAAAACAAAGCACTACTCTCAAATGTGTTTGTTTTGCTATACGTTTATATTGAACATTAAAAACCAAATTAACTTATAATTGAGACGAAGAACCAATTTCTTAAAAATGGAAAGAGATATGAGCTTTTAAAAAAAAGTGTCCTATAGTGCCCCCTCTCCCCTATATAATAAATTAAGTGTTATTTTAACACTTAATAGACAATACAAATTAGTGATAATACTAGAGTTAATACTTTTGATCCCCGAAGACACATAGCAGTTCCATATGTTAAGAATTTGAGCGAGAGCGGTCGTCCAATAAATGTGGCTTGGAGGTGATTTATACAGTGCCAAAAAAGCTGGATTCAGTCATTAAGAGAAGGAAAGATAAAATAATCAACACAAAACGAACAGAAGTTATAGTGTACAAAATCAATTGTGATAAGTGTGACGCGTCATATATAGGTCAAATGATAAGACTGCACTTAGAGACCAGAGTCAAAGAACATCGTAGCGATATCAAAAGGCATAATAGCAACCATTCGGTCGCTATTATGCTTTTTGGTTAGTAAGCATCGAGTGGAGTGTGGACATGATTTTAGATGGTCTACACACCTGAGGTGTTACATAAAGAGAAACACAGAAGAAAGAGGGAGATTGCGGAGATGTTCGTTATTAAAAAACATAGTAATAACATAAATTTGAAATAAGGACACTGAGAATTCAAATGTCGTTTATGTAATGTGTAATAAAATCAACATAGACTTGATCTCTTATAACATGTTTTTCTCTGATACACTCTCCAGTGACGCACTCAATGTTTAAATTCAGTTCACGGTTGACTCTTGTCTTGGTCAGATGGGCATGTGCGTCGCCCGGCTCTTCAATTAAGGAATTATGACCGCTGTGTGCTCTAAAAAGTTTGTATCTTTTGATATACACAGAATTTGCAATTTTATACCATGTCCATCCAGATTGGTTTAATTTGCAATGTTTGTGTTAAACTTGAAGACTTACACTATGTGTAAATATATTAATTTATTTTATTTCTATTTTATATAACCGACAAATAACGTTATGTTTTAAAGTCATGACTTATGTGTACATTATTCCTTTTCTCTACTGTTTGTCATTTTAATACAATGTTACGTTTCTTTTGTCATACGTTATATAAGTATATGTAAGTAATAAGACGTCGTTGAATTTGTGATTTAACTTGAAAAGGACCGAAACCCGCGGTCGAAACGTTGTTACTTTTATGTAATTAATTATATTAGCCAGTCAGGTCGAATAAAGGAATTTGTTGTTAATTATTACTGGCGAATTATAATATTAATTTCTGTTTAAAATATTTTATTTTAAAACTGTTTCTACAAAAGATGCAATTATTTTAATCAATTATGTACACAATCAATTTACAAGAAATGATTAGTAAATAATTAATAAGAGATTAATAATCGCAACATGCACATACAAACTAATTCTTTTAAATTTACAGTGATACGTTTACATCGATTGTATATCAAGATCCTCGAAGACATAACTTCAGTATCGAGGACTCATTTGCCTAAGGACTTTGAACGTTCCTTTCCAAGGGTGTGGGGGTAGCCTTAGAAACATACGTAACCAAGGAGACAAGCGTGTAGAAGTCGTCAAGTCAAAGGTACCTACAAGCTTCTAGGAAGGTCCAATATCTGGTAGCGGAAAGATTGCGAAAAGGGTGAAGAGTAAAAGCATCTAAGGGCGGGTGGGGGGGATGCAGCTCGAAAGGGTGACGGCATGGAGGAGCACTCGTTGGAGGCTCTCATGCAGGCGAGCCTTATCTTCGTGGTCGCCGTCGCCATCATCGTCTCGAATCTCCTCATCATCGTCACCTACCTCAACTTCCGCGGTAAGACGTAATTTCTTGCATTCGCAAACATTGCACATTTCAAAATTATATTTATAATGTCAATTTTAGTTGACATGTCGATTTTAATTATTATACTTATTGTTAGATGAACGTTTATTTAATATTCCAGCGTATACTCCTGTTTTTCTTTGCATATAAGATAAGAGCTTCTTTTTTTTGAAAATCATAAGCTACTATATAACTTTAATGTTCATAAAACTATAGACTTACAATTAGTATATTAATTAATAATATATATTTTCGCAATTTGACATTTTTGCAATCTTCCTATTTTTGGATCTTATGTCCTCTCTACTTTTATTCTAATTATAATTTTGGTTTGTGCGATATGAATTTCAACATTCTTCTAACGGTAAATTTCTGAAAATATCAAATTCTTGATATATTTATATTTTTAACGCATAAACGTTTTTTATTTTAAAAATATAGATATTATTTTGTTGATTTTAAATAATAATATAAGAATTTAATAATATATAAGAATTTTGAAATTCACAAAGATGTTTCTCTTTCAAAATTCTAAAAATCTTAGAATTGGTTATTAATAATACTGATCTATACTAATAAAAAGAGAAATAAATCAATAAAAAGAGAAATGAACGATTTTGCCAGTAAACGAATAGGTATAATAATAATAACGTATTTTATTAAAAATATTTTATTTATAGGTCCCTCCGAGGTGATAAACTACTACTTGCTATCACTTGCCTCGGCAGACCTTCTGTGTGGTGTGTTGGTGGTTCCGCTCTCGGTGTATCCAGCGTTAGTTCGAAGATGGGTCTACGGAGACATCGTGTGCCGACTCGTCGGTTACTTGGAAGTCACACTGTGGGCGATATCAGTATATACCTTCATGTGGATCTCCGTGGATCGCTATCTTGCTATCAGGTATATTATAATTATATCTAAGTATATTACAATTATACCACATAACAATAGGAACGCATAACTCTGTCCATTTTGTATATTAGCGCAATGCGTTAGTACAAATAAATCTTATTATATTATTTATTTTAGTTTACTACATATTATAAATACCTTTGCTATTATGTTAGACACAAATCGTATATTATTATTTTTTAATTGTAACAGTCCTCTTTTGCGACGTCACATTTGAGACTTCTGCAAGATCTTCCTAGAGGCGATTAATATCATCGAGTTCTAATTTATGACTTTTTCAGGAAACCATTGAGATACGAGACAGTACAGACGAAAACCCGATGTCAATGTTGGATGGTCTTCACGTGGATCAGCGTGGCGATGATGTGCTGCCCACCTTTGCTCGGTTTCAACAAACCAATCTTCGACCGCGAGGCCTTCATCTGTATGCTCGATTGGGGCAACATGGCCGCATATACCATCACGTTGTCCATCCTCGTGTTGGGACCGTCAGTCATTACAATCGTCTACACGTACTCCTACATATTCTCCACGATGAGGCGACTAAAGTCCGGCGTTCTAATCCACGACAAGGAGTATGCTACTGCGTTATCGGAAAATCTGAGCAACCCGAGTCATATTATGTCCTTCGTCCTAGTGATGGTTTTCTGCCTATCATGGGCACCATATGCCGGGTTAAAGATATACGCGGTCGTTAATGGACCTCCTCAGGTATTAATTTTTGCGATCTATTAATATTGATGAATTAATATTTGAAAGAGCAATTTTATCTTATAATGCATGCATGAGAGAATCTCAATACACTAATACTTTAAGATTATATACTACTTAAGTATATGTACATCCGGTATAGTTGATTCATGTAAATTTAATAGTATTGAATAACGTTCCTATAATGACTTTAATGTCACAAAGTAATAAGAAGAATCAATTGAAAAACAAAATTGGAAAAATCATTTAATATAGTATATTAAGCGCAATTAATTTAAATCAAAATCAATATCTGGATTTACGTTCGATTGACTTCTTCTAACAATTAAGTATCTACAAAATTAAGTGATTATTAATATAATAATCACTTCCAATTTTGATGCAAAGAATATTACAATTTATACTCTCATTTTACTGATGTAGTAGTATATTTCTGTTCTTATAAAAGTTACTTCTCTAAAAACCACTGATATTAGGACGATTGTAATGACACTCGCTTAACATTGTGATGTAATTTAAAAATAACTTTGAACTTTGTGAAAAGAGGCATTGAAAATAAGACTATTAAAAATGTAGGTCGACACGTTTGTAAAGCAAAGTAGGTTAATAGAGACTCACTAGTAAGCGTAAGAAGTTCGCATGCAAGGGTATACTTCGTGTGACACTTTTATAAAAGAAAGAAGATACAAAATATGAAATATTTCTCTAATATTTACTTGTGCACAATATTTTTTTAATATAAAAATAAACTTTATTTTTGTCTTGTTTAGATTTTTATTAATAGAGGTCAATTTGCATTATTGCAAAAAAGAATTTATTTCTTTTTTGCGCTTCTATCGTGTGCATAATAACCACTAAAAGTTAGAATTACTTATTTAGCATTATAATTGGCCTCAAGAGCGCTTGACAAAATGCAAAAAATAACAGTCAAGATTTCAGCTCTAAATTGCAAGAAAAAAAATGAATTCTGATCATAGATTATGAGAGTTAAATATCTACTAAAATATATCTCTAATCTGATCTTATCTTACTCAACCGTAGGTGCCATTTTTAAACTTTGCCGTGGTGTGGCTAGGAGTCTCAAACAGCTTTTGGAAAGCGGTTGTGCTCAGCACACTAAGCCCCCAGTTCCGGTTGGCCGTGCGAGTGCTCTGTCTCACCATATGCTGTCGGCACAGGCGACTTCCGCCGGAACTTCTCGGCCTCGACGACGACGACTAACGTCACATCGATTACGTCTACGAGCAGCAACGCTTCTGTTGCGTCCTGTTCTGTTCGCGGCGCATTTCTAAGAAGTCGCTTTCACCTCTCTTGAAGGATCGTCCTCGCATCTTGGCACCACTCGCAAGACGGCTCCTTAAAACTTCGCGCTCCAAATGAAAGAAATGAATAAAAGTCGCGAATAAAGAACTCAAAAATGTATCGGTACTGGCTTTTAATTTAATTAAAATAAATAATTTATTTAATTAAAATATATTATAAACAAAAATAAAAAATATATTTAGTGACAAATTAATAAGATGAATATTATATGGGATATAAAAAAAATTAGAAATATGAAAGCAGTTTGTAAGCGTAAAAATAAAATTGTTTGGACTTTCAGGTGGCTAAAAAAATATAGTTCTAAATTTTGTTTTAATCATGAAAAATTAATTTTTTTTCAAACAAAGAAATCTGTACTTATTATGGTATTATCTGCATTTCAATTGTATTCACGTATAGTTGTATAAACAAAAATTTATGTAATATGTCGTGTATTTCCCGAAATGACTTTCTGTAAAAAAATGTTAAATTTTAACCGCTTATAAAAGATTTATAAAACGTTGAGAAAAATCTAAGGTACAAAGAGTAAATTTTCCCAAAAAGAAGATTTCGAAAGTTCTATTAATAACTTGCACTATCTTGCTCATTGCAATATCATAAAAATAATACCACAAAAATAGTTAAACGTTCTTTACTCAAATTATTATATTAAATTAAGTCTCGTATCTCAGATAATATAGACAGCTTACCTAAATATTACCTAGATTGAACTTTATAAATAATCAAAATTACAATCAATATTTAGCTTGCCCAATTTTTGAAATAAAAATCAACATCACGGCGGTCCATTTATATGAAAAACAAAAAAAATAACGCGAAGTAGTTAAAAAAATGCGAGTGGTGCAACGAGCTTTGCGAAATTTTTTGCCGGCGAAATTCGGCGACTTCGCCGACGCGCGTCCATTTCTCTAAAATAATCTCGCTTCGCTCAAACACGCTAAAGTCCGTTAATTAAAGTCCCGTTAATCGGGATGACTTTCTGCGCTGTATACGAAGATAAAACGGAGAATCGTTCTACGGTATTTACAACTAATCGTCGCCTAGTGTACATCGTAAGATCACGCTCAATAAATGTCGTAGCAAACTATGCGAAAACCGTGAGTTACTAATGATGACTGTCGCGCAAGCAGATCCAATTATAAAATTGATCCATTAAATGACGCCGGAACATATGCGGGGAGAGAAATAGTCAATTAACGGAGATGCCTCTATGAATGTGACGCGTCGTCGGCGACGAGTTGTGCGTCGTCGAAGTGTTGTCGTGCCCGTAGAACACCCTCGATGAAAGATAATCGAGTGCCGAGCGTGCAAACGTTACGCTTTTTTAACGCGCTTCCTAGGCGCCAGCTTTCTACGCTCTTTCTCGTCGAGAAGCTGCAAAATAATGTGAAATTAAGGAGTCTGAGCGCCTTATATGTCGATTAATTCGCTTATCCCTTTTATTATTGTTAGTATACTTTGACACTAACAAATATAGGTAGTCGTAAATTATAGTAAAATTATTAAAATGATATAGTTTATACGGCTACTTGACTTATTATAGATATTTAAAAATATTAACAGCTTGCTCGTAAAAGGGATAAGCCGACAATGTGAGTTTGTCAACTAATGCGAAAAAATGTTGGCGAATTGCGTAAATTCTCGCTTATAGCTTAATAACTTCTAATATGATAAATATGAATCTCGAACAATTTTATCTGTTTATCGAGATTCGCTTTCGTTAACATGTTAGCGAGACTCGATTGCTTAATTATTCGAATAACGGGTTTTTCGACAAGAAAGAAAAGGTGCCTCTCTTAATAATCTAGCTGGGCTCTCATTAGCTTTCTTGACGAACTGCATTAACAAAATATCCTCCTCATGGAAATCAAAATATCGTCGTTTAATCTAATTCCTAATTTAGATCACGCGCTAGTTTTACGGGCATTCTAACTCGGCGCCCGCTGTAAGCTTTATTATTAATCTTGTACTAAATAATATATACAAAATCGGCTAATAGCAACTCTTTTGCAGAAGAACGTAAACTATTGCGTCCAATTTTCGCACGTCTACGTGAACCATGACAACTCGAGGCGCAATTTCGAATGTGTTTTGAACAGCTTATGTACAAGCCAACCAAAGTTGAAACTGGAATCGATATTCTCGAAGAAGGCTGATAAAATATATATATATATGTTGACCGTTATAGAAAAACTCGGTTTCGCAAAATACTTCTATAAAAAAAGAAACTTTTTGACTGCTTAAATTTAGGCGTAGCGCAATCAACGAGTGCGAATGCAAGACACAGACCATTGGTTTCATTTACCTCTAGAATCTAGATTATAAACATAAAAATATATATGCAAACATATATTTAAAATTGTGTAATCTGCTTATATACGTCTCTGACAAAAATGACAAAAAAAGAAACACAGTATTCGATCATTTTTGCAATAAAAAGTGTAAATGTACCAACATCAAAATCAGAAAGAACTTTTGTATTTATTTAAAATAATTAATTATATTACTTATTAAACTAAACTAGACATAACGATTAGATAATAGAAAGTTTTTCATCTGACATTGAAACATTTGTCTGTGTTTTGCAAGGAATTATAGATTCCAACACAAGAAAAATTAGCGAACGTGAACAGATTTGTGACGCCTATTATTAATAGCATGGAATGCTAGAATTAGGCGTAGCTAAACTGCCACGTAATTATCGCTAAAATGAAAAGCAAACAATGAAATTTGCCAAAGTTTCTTCGTTGGGCTCCTGAATAGTGCTCGCGTGGATGTGTGGGCGCGCCCTAATGTCTTCGACAAATATTAATTCTGTAAATGAAAATCTATGCAAATTGGTGTCTAGAAAGTCTCAGCTTCTATTTTTTACTATAGACTCTAATACACACATTTCATTCAAGTATAACTTTTCTCTAAGAAATTAATTCGATAGGAGTGTTTAATTGCTGTTTAATTCATAACATTTAAAGCGTTGAAAAAGCACAAAGGTGCTTTTCTGTGAATGGAGAAAAGCAGTTCGAAACATTTGCTCGTTATTTGAAATACTAAAAATACTTAAGCTTTTTGCAGTACTTAATAGTAAAACAATTTAAACATAAAACAATTACTTTTACAATGTAAAATAATTTTTTGGTATAAGTCATTTGCATTTATACATGTATATAGTTTTAAGTAAACTACAGATAATAAGATTCAAATGTTAATTTAACAAATTTATTAACAGAATACTTATTTTAATATTTTTCTCAATGTATCTAGTCCTCACGATTACAGTTTTTACTTAAGGAGGTTGGCGCGTTTTATGAAATATAAGACAAGTCTATAATATATACATAGGGCAAGTTTTTTAATTCATCGATTGATAAATCGCATTATACGCAAATGCAGCTTTTACAGAGCAAAGTTGCCTTTGCGCATAATGCAATTGATCAATCGATGAATTAAAAAACTCGCCCATAATACGAGAGTCAATTATATCAACAATATGTAGAAAAAATTTCATTGACTTTTAAAGTTCCGTTTTAAAAATACTTAATTTTAAATATAGAATTTTACATTACAAATCTATGCAAAGCCTTATTTCGTAGATATTTTCTCTTGCGAATTGAGACATTTGCATATAAGACAGAAATTTAAAAAATCGTTATAATTACAAAGTAAACATTTAAGTTTGTTCTGGTAAAGTTTCATCTAAATTGACCGTACAGTTTGAGAGAAATTTATATTTTTCGATAAAAAAAAGCAAAAATATTTGACAAATGGACGACGCCGTGTATGGTTACGTGGCAATGTGTCATCAAATTATTGTCTTATAACTTTTATTTTATTGAAAGACGTTCAAATTATTGTTATCCGGTTATTGCGATAAATATTACCACATGCTCCGGTAATCGAATTGGTAAGACGCCCGAACGGAATGCGGGAGATTCCAGGTTCGAACCCTGGCTGAGGTAATATTTTTCGCAATAAGTTCTTTACAGTGACTTTAATATTAAATCGATATCGATTTAATTAGGGAAGGGAGAGGGAATTTCTAATGTTCCAACAATAGCTGTGTTTTAAGTTCGACAAATAATCGGCGCGCAGTTAAATATGTTGGAAAATACGCGTATTAAATATATATTGAAAATAATATTGAGCTGCCTAAGATCCAAGCTTGGACCGTATGGCTATTTCCTTTGTATTGATTTTTATTTTATTATTTCAAAAATCTTTAATAACATAAAATTATAACTATGATTATATATGTATAATGACATTAGCGAATTTAGATTATGTTTTTATATTATTATTTTAATCGTTTTACACAATTTTAAAAATAAATTGTTTATTTACTAGCTTTGGCGCGACAACCTTCTTAATGTTATAACAAAATACCTACATTTAAAAAATAATTTACATTTCAGATTTTAAATTTTCGGGATAATTTTGTCAAGAAACGAAACAATTTGGTTATTAAACAATTGATTTAATGTAATAAGAAGATGTAAAGGACGCTTTATGGTATCATGATGTCTTAATTGTACAACGGAATCAAACAAAATTATGTATCAACTATTTTCTAGTTTGAGTGTTAGCTGTATAAATCGGCTGGAAACCTGGCTAAAAAGTAACGCAGGTTCGACTACAATTTAAGGAAAATTTTGGGGAATGTTCAAAAAGGTTTTAGATGTAAATAAGAGTGTCAAATCTTATAAAGTAATGTCAAGTTGTCGTATATGTTTTCGTATATTATCGGAAATTGTTATATAAGTTATTGCCAGTACAATAAGTAACGGCGATGTAATTATACATAATGGAATACTTCAGCTCAACGGTGAAGACTTAATACTATGCAACCGCATTACTTATTGCGCTGATAATAATACAAATAAAATGATAAAAGCAAGCATTTCTGTGTTATTAACGTACACTTTTCCGGTCCCAAAAATTGTTTCCCCAGAAAGATTCCAAGTTTTCGAACTGCGAAAATTTTTGGCCAGGCTCGGCTGTAACGCGCTAACAGATTTTATTGCGAATATCTCTTTGTACGCATAGAATTGCTCGTGATTCGGTTCTTTCGTCCAGATCCAAATATCAAAGCTTTACTCTTGTACTGTAACATCACCGCTGCGCAACGGTTCGAGGTCATATAGCATTGAGGGACTTTTCTCTTTCTCACTTAACAGATAAAATATATATATACTTCACTCTCTTTCTCTCTGTCTTTTATTTTAGTATCTACAATTAACTCTAATATCACACTGGACTTTCATGGCCATTTAGATTTCAAAAGTTCTCAAATATTTGAAATATTCTAACACTTTTGAAACATAGTTCAAAACGTTATTAAGATATTACAAAAAATTTATAATTAATAGTTTATATTAAATAATAACACCTATATTTCACTTCAGACATGAAAAACATTGACATCAGATTTCCAACCCAACAAACTTGCATAAGACTCGTAAATATTATTTAATAATTAAGCGAAATGATTATTTCAAGCAAGACATTCGTAAATTATATATAAATTTATTTATAACACAATAAATAATATTTATAAAGACATTTTAGGTAACAATTTTTATTTGAAATAAGGCCACTTACAATTATTCCACGTTGTGATCTTAGAGTTAAATATCTAATTAAATTAAATTCATGACAACTTATCTTTCTTTATATACTTAGATAACAGATTCTACAAAATAATATGGCATAAAAATAGATCTCGCGCCACTCTGCACACGCAGATTCGCCAAAATCGAGCAGTATTAAATTTCTCAGCAATTACAACATTCTAAACATTTGAAAGTCGCTCAAAAGGAAAATGAAGAATGGTTACACGTAAGACAGTAAGATTGTAGAATTGAAAAAAAACAAGAACTGCTCGCGTTCAAGTGGATTTGATTGTTGCGGTCGATAAAAATAGTTTATCGATGAACAGAATTGGTCCCTGGCAGTTTCCCGGGCGGCCTCCATTATTAACGATTAATTAAATTTTTGTACCTAGCTGCTAGTTTTTTGTACTAGTTTTGTAACGTACCTCTCACACGAACGCGCTGTTATTACATATTTTAACTGATTGTTCGCAGATGGGTCGTTTTGATCGATCGCATGAATACGTTTGCGATCTTGACATCGCAATTGACGATTTTAACGAAAAATCGAGTTGTATGCTCGGTGTGGTAACCATAAAAGTCGCATCATAAAAATGCTTAATGTTTAATAGTCCTCTGAAAATCGTAGAAAATTTATACATATAATATAAAAATAAAGATATTTTATTTAAAATAGATAGATATGCATTGGAACGTTATAACTAAAAATATATGCACTTTTAATTATACAATTTGTAATTTTAATTTTATTTAAAAATTTTAAGTAAAACGTAATATTTTTATTGTTATATGAAAACAAGAAGAAGAAAGTATGATAACATAAAGATAACAAAATAAAAATTTCTTGCAATTATGTGATATCTAACATTAATTTTTTAAATATTTGATAGATATTTTGCAATTTGTAGAGGGCTACAAAAAATTGTTGCGCCATTTTATTGTGTCAATTTCTTTACACAAGCATAATATATATATTTTTATTGGCTAACAAGGCGTATCTGTCGATGTTTGCAGTAAATTTATCCTAGTATTAAGTGTTATGTTTTATGATTTTTATTTAAGATAGAGGAAAGTCCCCGATTATGAGATACCACATCTATTTTGTGTGATTGCCAGAAGTCTATTGGCAGAATTGAAAAATATAGTAAGTCATTTTGAAGGGAATTTAATAAGCTTTAAGATGCTGAAATGTAAAATTTAATTTAAATACTGATTTTTCTAAAAATTAGAAAAATGTAAAAAATGAGCTTTTGGCAAAATCGAAAAAGTGTGCTCTTAATATGAGAGACCCAGGGAAATCGCTAATAAAGTGCAAAATACATGATATTGCAATTAGAAAACTTTATTTAAAGTTTCTGAAAGACAAATGTAACGGAGAGAAGCATATTTGCAACAATCGTAAACCCACTTATACCCAATATTGTACCTAATCTTCTCCCTCCACCCTTTCTCCTCAAATCAAGGTCAGCACACACTTATAATTTCGTATAAACCTTCCCTTAACGTTAATATAGTATTTTCTCTTATTTTATTACTGTACAATAACTTTCATACTCCAGCAACCCAGGGAGTACCCTGAGTATCTCATGTTACAAGCCCCACGTCTTGCGGTTTCGCAATCACCAAATCTAATCTCTACAATTGAGCAACTCAGCATATCCCGTATTTTCCTATTAATACGACCTTACTCTATCGCTGCATGCAGAACTCATTGCCAAATATTTATTAATTATATAATAAACAAGGTTTAAAGACTCATATCTATGGCACTTGACAACATCCAATTTCACAATTTCTTTCTCGCAACGACTACACGCACGATCAAACAATAAATTTTACACTAAATAGGTTTTACCCCAAGGGCAATAAGTTTATGGTGAAACTAACAGATAGGACCTATTAGTTTAGCAGAAACCTCGCTATCGCATATTAGGAGCGTATCTCATAATAGGGGACTTTCCTCTACGTGCATCAGCGATTGAGATTACCACATTTAGTATATAAGGTAGAAAGTGACGTCTTGAGAATTTATTTGCAGATCAGGAATGCTTCGCGGTTCAATCAGCGCAAAATGAACACATGGTGTGACGCAAGTTGCATTTTGCCGACTGTATGAAACGGTTTACAAACACACGCACATACATAATATCAATTTTTGATTATTTAATTGTTACATTTATACAAAATAATATAATTATGTATAATTCTATGCGCGTGCGAATAGTTGCTGCGTGATTATATAAATCAACACTGAATAACTCAAAATTATTGCCAACTATAAACACTGCACAAGACAATCTAACAATAAGAACATCATAATTTTGACAATTAAATTTACAATAGATAACAATATGTTATTTTGCATTTAATTTTAAGAAGAAACTTCAAATTAATGTTATTTTATTTTTATGTATTATTATAAAATATTTAATACAAAAAGTTAAGACAAATGCAAGAATTAAGTTGTAAATTTTGATTGAGTTTTTGATAAATAAAAGTAATATATATAAATGTAACATTTTGTGTGTAACCGCAATACATATATCGATAAATATTAGATATATAAATATATGTTTTAGACGTTAATACGTATGTTATTATGAATAAATAAGCTTTAAATTTTATAAGTAAAAGTTGTTGTTATTATATATCTAGTTATTATTTAATCTACAAATTTTACGATGTGATTTGTAAATCGTTTTATTTACTCGATAAAATGTTAACTCGTATGTAGGCAATCAAAATAGATTTTAAATAATAAGTGACATTTTTTAGGGCGGACGCACTGTTAAAACGAAGTTAGTGTTAATCAATTCCAATATTCATGCAAAATATTATCTCGATATATCTCTTAAAATTAATTGATGGACCGATAGTACGATAATAACGTATCACATGCATCCGTCTTAAAAATACTAATTTGTAATAGAAATGAAGAAAATGCGCAAACGAAACGCCGTGAAAGCAATCCCGACTGGAGTGTAATGAGCGTACTAGATATGTCATGACGATAACGTGATACAACTTTGATAATGGTACAATATTAACAATTATTGTCCTAGAAATTAGTCTTAGTAAAAGATATTACAATAATAAACAAAGAGGGCGTAGATGCCGCATATTTCACTCGATATGGAATTCGATATAAATACGTCTTCTTTCTTTATAATTCCATCTCTTTAACCTTCTTCCCTTTAATTTATTTGTATTTATAAAATTATAATTAAGTAGTCACATTATTATTTAAATACATATGTTGATATAAAGTTTGATTGATAGCATATATCAATTTATATAAGTATTATATTATTTCATATTTTTTATATCAGTTTTTAAGAAAATTTTACACAGCTATTATCAATATCCTCTTTTATTGTAATTATTATGGCACATTTTTATATTTAAGAAAAAAATTAAATTGATATTTAAAATGACTTCTTATAAACCTTTTTATATCAGTATTTTAATATTTTTTTAAATATTTTCCTCGCATTATTTCTTTCCTAAATTACATAAAAGTTATTTATTTTAAACAATGATTAGGAATTTCTTCGCCAATAATTAATAACCGAGAATAAATAAATAATTGACGATGACTGGCACCACATTTATTAAAAATGTCGACACGACGTTTCGAGCCAAATGTGCCATGTTGCAGGCACATGTTGTGATTATGAATGCCTATGTAAGATATTATTTGTACACTTGAGAAGGAGCCGAATTTGGCTCGAAATGTCGTGTCGACATTTTTAATAAATGTGGTGCCAGTTATCGTCAATTATTTATTTATTCTTGGTTATTTATTTTATTCAAAAAAGATAAATTAGTAAAGCAGTTACTATATTAATTTTTATTATTATCTGAATTTTATTTTATTTCAACACAACGCAAAATACAATTTATGCTCAAGTGTGTTTGACCTGACACCAACTGGTACTACTTGCTGGTTAGAAGGAAGGGGGGCAGTGGAGGGGTTGCTATACGTTAGTCAATACTAAACGTTAGTCGATATATAGCTTGACAATATCTTTATTTGTCAGAATAAATCTGGAAAAGTTCTTGTAATAGCAAAATCTTTACGTAACAGAAATATTCATTAACTCTTACCTAATATTTCATATAATTACTACTTAATAATAAGTTTTATGAAAATTTTCTTTTTCATAAATAAACAAATAATAAAAAATTGTAAGGTATATATGTACGAAACAAAGATATTCCTCAAAAGTTTCAATATTTAGTATTATAATAAATCTTTTAATAGTAGGTAATATTTAACATGTATATATAAATTTCCTTTTCTAAGGCAAAATTTTATTAGAAATTTAGAAATAATTTTTCTCTTTCAAATTTTTAATAATTTTATTATATTAATTATGTTATATTATATATATTATTTAAATTTATTTTACTTGTTTATAATATTTTATATGTACCTATAATAACTAATAACTGAATAAGTTTTAATCGTGTTATAATGCCTTAGAATCTTCAAGTTTTGTATAATAACTTTAACTTTACACATACACACACGCGCGCGTGCACATACATACACATATAGGTACATACATATATGTACATTGTACATGCATATATGTTAAATATTATATAAATTGACTAATATTCTCAATACATTGCGCGGGCATTGATTGAAATAATAATCACAATACTTTAAAGGTATAGCTTTCGCATCGTGGTTTAATCAATAATTGTATATATTATTTCACATCAGTTGCTTCTTAATAGCTGATAATATCGGATCATTTAAATCGATTTCATATTTTGCCTTAAATATTTTATTTAAGCTTTACATAGCGTTGTTATTAATAATAAATTATTAATAATAAACCAAATTTTGTCTATTCTTAGAGACATCTTATTTAATTTTGCAATACTCTTTGAACGAGTGATGGAAGAAGGAGAGAAAGTGATAGATAGGACGAAAGAAGGAGAATGAGTACCGACTAAAAGACGGAGAAACGCAGTTAATGTCGCATTACGGCACGGACTGCACAAGGACGTGCATCGTTTCGCAGTGTCCTCTCGCAAAAGAAGATTTCAGAAGTATCGCGACATGACGGAAACCAGCGACGAAGCCAGAGTAAGCAAAATCGCGAACAACGAAACTATTAATAACAGCTTAGAGATACGTCTATTTATGAGAATGCCTTTGACAAGTGTTATCGATTTTATTCGAGCGATACGCCTGGTTCCTGCCGGTACCAAGACCAACGACCACTGATCACATTACGCCTTTTAACGACGTCTTTTTGCATATAAATAGTGTGAAATTCCACGACAAGATGTACACTTGCACTTCTCAAGATTGCAGATCGCAATCTTGAGCGAAGTTGAACATATGCCCTTTCGCAAATTTACGGCAGAACCTGTCAAGAAGATTTATTTCCCAACTTTACGAAAGTTTCTAATATGCAACTTTATCTAATAGATCGCACGTACCGAAACGAGTTAATAAAATGCAACGTGTCTACACGTTGCATGCAAGCAACAAATTTTACATAGTGCAATTGCACGAGAAGCAATTGCTTGTGTTAGTCAGAATTTGTGCAACGTTCTATGTACTGAGCATAATGCATCGCTTATTTTGCGATATATATACGTAATGTCATATTCAAATTGATACGAGCCAACTATGTTTACATGTATAGTGCGCAGCATGTCGTACATTTTGATTATCATGATCCGTTAATCAGCTCATTTATAATTAATTTAATAGAACATTTTTATAATATATTTACGAAATTTTAGCATGCACATAATTAATTGTATATAAATATGCATCAATTATTTGCGTATCTTTTGATCTTTTATCATGATTTATTGAATGTAATATTCGAATCTTCTAAAAACATCACATTGAATCAATCAATTACAAGCAAATGGAGCACGAATATGATGAATACATTTATAATTTTCAAAATGATTACTACTATATACAATACTCCTGAGATTGCATAATGACAAACTTAATGTAAACTCCAGACCAATAAACTATTCTTGGTTTCGCGTGTTTTGAATTACCTCCAAAATCGTTTCCGCGTGTTAGAATACTTATTGCCTTGCTCCATTATGTGTTATCTGTTATTTCATAGACATTACAAGATGTTCAACTCTTACAATTTCAAATAAGCAAAATGCAATTTGAATATGTGTGCATAATGGTTCAACATCTATTATAGTAAATGCGGTTAATGTTCGCTGATTCGCAAGAAAAACATCTACGATATAGTGATATTGACTAGTGGCAGACGAGTAGAATCGCGTGGAAATTCCCACACGACACGAACAATGCGTCGAAGGGCGGTGCCAGACACGAAACGGTGGCACTGTGAGCCATCCCCTCGCACCACCTCATACGCTTGTAGAATTTCGTCGAGCTTGAGGGTAGCTTTCAGTGCAACTTGCACTTCACTGCTCAGTGAGCTTTCAACCACGTGTCATTTTCTACCCATTCCGTCATGTTCGTACAAGGTCCGCAGATCATCAAACAAAGATCGAATAATTCCGAAGACGGTAGTGATGAGGAAGGTCCTGAAGACGCTCTCCAGGTCAATCCTCCGCAACAAAATTGACTTGACAATTATTTATTAAATAAAGAATTATTATAGTTTATTAATAGAACTATACCGATAAACCATTTGTTTGTAATTGATTGATTCAATGTGATGTTTTTAGAAGATTCGAATATTACATTCAATAAATCATGATAAAAGATCAAAAGATACGCAAATAATTGATGCATATTTATATACAATTAATTATGTGCATGCTAAAATTTCGTAAATATATTAGAAAAATGTTCTATTAAACGCAAAAAATATATAGATATCCCTAACAGTACATGTATTAGATTCGGAGAATGTCGAAGGATACCGTAAAAGTAGAAATATTATAGGAATGTTCTTCATATAATATAGTTCTCAGTTCATTCATGATATCATGTGCTATTTTATATATTTAAGTTTAGTTAAATTTCTTTATTATGCGCCATCAGTATTCATTATTGTTTATGCCATTATAGTTATAATTCTTGAATTATTAAGTTTATATATAATAAGTATGAATTTATTCGTAATCATCTAAAGATTAAATTTACAAGAAACTAAACGGAATTAATAGTTGTTAAAAGCTTTTTTTGTGTCATTAATTTGTTAAAATTTTAAATTATATAATAATTATTTAATTTCTTATAATTTAAAAAAATATTTTTCATATTGTGCTTACAGAAACGACGGGAAGAATGCGAGAGAAAAGCCAGACGGGGGGAGATGGACCCCCGTTTGGAATTCGCCTTTCAACTCTTGATGGACGCGACGCAGTTATCGCGTCACGAAGTTATGGATCATGTTTTTGAAGATGACATGTTGGACGAAATCAATCAGTTGTTTGTGCCGCACATGAGATCTACTCTTGTCTGGTACTATCAAGAGGTTGAAGAGCCAGAACCTCCGACTGATACGGTATAAAATTGACGATTGTTAGACAAGTAAAGACAGAAATGATCGCGAGAATTTCATTAAAGGTGCAGCCAAAGACTGTAACTTCTAGATCAGCCCCGAATGCAACAGCATCAAAAGTGAAGGAACAAAAGGAGTCAAAGGAGCCGGCGAAGAAGAAGCTTTTTCTAACCGATGGCTGGCAAGTGCCTTGCACAGGCATCTGTATTTATATGTTCAGGTAATTTAAAAGTATAATGTTGGAATAATGTATTGCATATATTATAATGCTTTTATATTATTCATCGTATTTCTGCAATATTTTAGAAAGATACCCCAATTACTGTTAAAAACTTAATTTTCTTTTTATTTAAAACACACATTTATGTAGGATCAGTGTGTCTAAACAATTACCAGAAGAAGGATTTCAAAAAGATCTTTACACGGGTGTAATAGATACGATGAAGGTAGGAATAATAACTTCCATTCAGCGAATTGTGGAGCAAGTATTCATGGATGCATTAGCGCATCCTGGTGCGGAAGGTGAAGACGATTGTTCGATGATTAAATGTCTCCTGTTACCAGGTTTAAGATCTTTTTGCAGCGCTCTTAAAGGTACTTTTGCAAATTTATATTAAATTAGAAATATTATTTTTATACTCACATCAAAATAACATTTACAATTGTTAAAAATAAATAATTATAGTTAAATATTATATAGACAGTAATATTTTTTAAATCTGATTGTAACCATTTGTTTAAATTTACGTAATATTTATCAAGTTTGCGAAAAGGTAGCGCTTGATGGTGGTATATTCAGCGACGGCGAGCCAATGATGATGGAGGTGCACAATTTCGAAGAAGCGAAAGCTTTTATCAAGAAAGAGAATGCTGTGGAACGAATTGAGGAAAGGGTAAAGCTCTGGATAAAAAAGCTCAAGGATTTTATGGCGGAAAGTAAACAAGTTAAGAGAGAAAATGATATCTCTGGACCGCAACAAGAACTCGAGTATTGGAAACGGCGGGGTGCACAATTTAGTCAACTAGTCAACCGTTTACAGGTTCTGCTTTCTACCGTTTTTATAAAAAATTTAATTTTGCAATTAAATTAGAATTTACAGCATTTTTTAGTTATTTTAATACATAATACATATTAATTATTTTAATTCTATGTAAATTATCTACTTATGAGAATCTAATAAACCATATCTTTATAAATATAAAATCTTTTTTTAAACAAAAAATAACAGGATTATGAAGTCACTATGTCGCTTCTATGTCTGCAAGTCGCACGTTCAAAGTTAATTAAAGATTGGGTCGACGCAGAAAATGAAGTGACTTACTGTTACAATGAAGCGAAAGATAACGCGAAGTTCATCCAAGCACTAGAAAAATGTTGTCATTGTCTTTATCTCGATGACCCTGTAAGTTAATCTTTCTCGTAAGATAAAAACGTGATATAGTATATAAGATAATCTTTAAACCAATATGATATTACATATACGATTGATTTCTACAGGTAAAAATGCGAGATTCGCTCGTATCACTATTACAGACTGTTCGATTGATATATAGTGTCTCGAGATATTATAATACTTCAGAAAGGACGAGTTCGCTAATGATTAAAATTACGAATCAGATGATTGTTGCCTGTCGAGATCACGTCACAAAAAGAGGCCGAGAAATTATTTGGGGCCAAGATCGAGTAGCCGTTCGGTCGAGATTAAAACACTGTTTACGTCTAAACAAGTACTGGTCACATTTTACACATTTTAAATAATCTTACAAGAATAAATAAAATTTTATTTTATTATTATAACTTCAATCATCAAATTATTTTCTTGAGTAGATTCAAAGAATATTTAAAGAAGTACAGTTGAGAATATTTCTAATATCAATTTCTAATTAAAGAGACATAAGTAATAAATAACTACAATAAACTTTTGTTCAAGAGCTTATAGAGAAACGTACAGACTAGTTCGATGTTCACCAGCAGTTACGGAACAAGAATTTTCCTTCTCAGAAACTCATGTTTTTGGTCGATTTGATGCTTTCTGTGCTAGAATCCGTAAGATTCTCACCATGTTTGATCTCATACAAGATTATCAAACTCTTTTTGAGAGACGAATGGAAGGATTGCTTCTCGGAGAAGGTATAACATCAATATTCAATTTTTATTATATATTAGAATACCTATACATATATATGTGTTAAACATTTTAAATCACTATATATAAATTACTGTAACAGTAAAGACATTAATTGTAAAATTAAATAAATAACTTTCTATTATGCAATAACTTAATTTTATATTTTTTATATTATTCAAATTTATTCAAACTTAAATAAAACTATCTAAATAATTCTCTATCTCAATAAAAACCATAGATTATTAAAATTAATTGTTTTAATTTTGATCAAAACAATACAAAAATGATTAAAAAAAGCTTGATTGTACGTTAAATAAATTACTATTTGTCAAATTTTATAGCGTTGGATGAAGCCATGAAAACCTTCGAAGAAGCTAAGAAAATTGCGACTAGCAAATCTTACGATTATCTCGATCCAAGAAACACCGACTTTGATATCGATTATGATGACTTTATGACAAAGACAAATACATTAAAAGAGAATATCGGCGAGATTATTGAAAAAAATTACGCCGATGTATGGGAAACGCCACAGGGTATACGATTTTTAACGCGATTCGAAAAGGTGATAAATATACTCAAATTTTTAATTTACGTTCAATATTTTGAAATTACTTATTTTTCTCAATATGCAATACTCTTTTTTTTAAATATTTTTTATATTATAAGGTCAGCGAAAAAATTCCGCTCACGAAATTGGAAGAAAAATATAACATTGTCGTGAAATATTGCGATAGAGAGATTGATCGAATTTTAAAACTATTCAAACGGCAAAGAGACGATCCTCCGTTGCCGAGACATATGCCACCTATAGCTGGACGATTGACTTGGGCAAATTCTCTGAAGTAAGCAGAATTATTTGTATAATTATCTACATTCTACAAATTAAGGAAATATTAAAATATATGTATATAAAAAAATTATAAGATATAGTTTTAAAGACAATTCTCTAAAGAACAGCATTAAAACTTTATTAGAGTACATTTGGATGAATTGACGGCATCCGTGTCAAATCATCCTGTTTTAAAGACGTTACCATTAACTGCTGACTTGGTGAAAAGATATAATCACGCAATTGCTATTTTGAAACAATATCAGACCGATATTGCTGAGATTTGGACGCATCAAAATTCCTGGATCATCGAGGATTGTTTGAAACGGTCAGTTCAATAGTCAAGAATTAATTTTGCTTTTTTAAGATAACTTTTAAAACATATACATACTACAAAAATTTCTATTAAATAATAATAAATGTAAAGAAGATAACTTTTTACATAACAGACCGCTGCTTATAGTCGACGAGAAATCCGCGAAAGTGAAAGTCAACCTGGAAAACCGAGTCGTTCTTTTATTTCGTGAAGCCGATTGTTTAGCAAAAATAAATTTGGAAATTCCAATTGTTGCACTAACAATATTAGCGAAAAGAGATTATTTTACTCTAGTCACGGATTCTCTCCAGCTTATGATTGAGGAATTTGTTTGTACCGCAAAGCGTGTAAAATTGGAAGTTCGCCCATTATTGTTACCGCATTTAGTTTGCGTTGCATCTTTATTAGAACCCGGTTTAACGACCTTGACATGGACCAAGCCAGATTGGAAAGATTTTTGTCAGAATACGAAAGAGCAGATCAAAACTTTTGATATCCTTATCACAAGAGTTCATGATGTATATGATAATAGGTACGTAAAAAATTAACCATTTAAAACAAATCTAACTATTTCTTGATCTAAAAACAAATTTTTGAGCAATGAAATAATTTTAATATTGTGTTTAAAAAAGTAAATTTGGATAATAACAAAAAAATTAATAAATTAATGGTATATTAATTGCTAAATAATTATTTCATGGCTAAAATCCGAAAAACATTTCCCAAGAAGCTTACGGAATTATGCAAGTCAATTTAATGATATGTCGTACTAGGATTTTGCAAGTATTGACGAGTATGCGGAAAGTAACTTTACATGCTCTGCCTGAATCCGATCAACCATGGACAATAGAGGAATTTGTAGAAAAGAACGAGGAAATTTGTAGGATGGCAGCGATAGATTTGCATCGTAAAAGCACAATGATCGAGGAAGCGGTGGAGGAAGTATTACAGCTTGTCAGAAAAGCTACAGATAGCTTCAAAAGCAACAATTCCAACCAATTTGATTTTCTTACTACTGAAGGTAATGCATTACCCAGGTAGCATTCGGATGACCTCTTGTGCCGAAATTGAATTATTTATCTTCTTTTGACATACATAAATCCATATATTACAATATATATACCTAAATAAAAATTGTGTAACCTTTCACTTGTTGTAATATATTTATACATATATTATTTTATCGTAATCCTGATAACAATGCTTAAAGACCGTGACAATTTAACTATAACATTTATTATAAAAATTAAAAAAAATCTACAGCTTATCAAAAAATTGTTAAATGCAATAAAATATAATTTATACCTTATTAAAAATTAAGGATCGGAAGGAGAGAATGGAACAGAGCAAACAGGTCAGCAAGATTGGTCTGTGGTATGGAATTGTTTCGATGACCCTCATCAATTATTAACGACACCCGGTACTTTACCCAAAAGCATGCAAGATATGGTTCGAAACGCTGTATCCGAGATGAGGCGATATTATTCTAGGAAAGTTGTGGATGTGTTAATAAAGGTCACCAAAGTATCTCTAGATGCGATTAGAAAACGATTTATTCGGGAACTTGATTCAGGTAACTCTTTAAATAGAATTTTTCAAAATCTTTATGCTAACAAACAAGACAAAGATTTGTTATTCTTATCAATGACAGAAAATGACTTTACTTAATAAATATTAATATTAATTATATTAATAATTTCTTTAAATACATTTTTTATGTTGTATTTAAAGCAAATTAGGTCATACAATTTAAACCAAAATTTTGTAAAATATTCGAAAATTATAAAATTAATTTAACTGTTTCTTTGCGTTAAGACATTATTCTGTTCTTTAACAAAAGATTATGCTTTTTTATATTTTTAGAAAAAAAAATTAATATCCAAATTTTGATATAATGCACGCATATAAAATCATATACCTAAATTATTTCAAAAGATTCGAAGAAATCTTAGTGTCTTTAATGTCTCATATATTTTAAAAATTGTCTGTTGCACTTATTTATTATACTTAGAGATCAATCTATTCACAAATGTACTTAAAATTAATTGTATTTATAGAAGCAACTCCGAATCCAGTGTTTTTATTACATGCGACACTGATGATTCCGGCAGTAACAGTCAAGCCAAGTCTGGATGACGTTCAAGAGGCATTGATATCCGTTGGAAAAATTATCACGGGTGTTGCGAAAGGAGTAGCGCAATGGAATTCCAGAGGCAGCAAGGTAAAAGGACTATATTAAAATTCTTAAACTTGCAAACATGTTCAATACATTATGTAATTTTTACGTTATTGATCATTAGAGTATGTGGAAAAATCTTTCCTACGCATCTAAACGAAATCTGGCCGATGTCGTGTTGCGGGCGCAAAGTAACGTTACGAAGCAGAAGCAGGAAGAACCAGAGGATTTGAAAACCAGAAGACGAAGACTTTACAAAATTCTTTCCGAAGAGAGACCTGTATTTCCAGTTCAAGAGAGAAACTTCTACACGATGGTTATGGACAATAAGGAAATCATTAAACTTCTCGGCATGTTGAGCACTTGCACAATGGAATTGCGGCAAGTAAGTAATAATTATATGTATAGAGGAAAGTCCTTTATTATGAGATAGGCTCCTAATATGCGATAGCGAGGTTTCTGCTAAACTAATAGGCCCTATCAGTTGGTTGATCGTGCGTGTAGTCGTTGTAGAGAAAGAAATTGTGAAATTGGATATTGTCATAGTGCCGTGGATATGAGACTTTAAACCTTGTTTATTATATAATTAATAAATATTTGGCAATGAGTTCTGCATGCAGCGATAGAATAAGGTCCTATTAATAGGAAACGGGATATGTTGAGTTGCTCAATTGTAGAGATTAGATTTGGTGATCGCGAAACCGCAAGACGTGGGGCTCATAACATGAGATACTCAGGGTACTCCTGGGTTGTTGGAGTATGAAAGTTATTGTACAGTAATAAAATAAGAGAAAATACTATATTAACGTTAAGGGAAGGTTTATACGAAATTATAAATGTGTGCTGACTTTGATTTGAGGGGGAAGGGTGGAGGGGGCAGATTAGGTACAATATTGGGTATAAGTGGGTTTACGATTGTTGTAAATGTGCTTCTCCATTACATTTGTCTTTCAAAAACTTTAAATTAAGTTTTCTAATTACAATATGATGCATTTTGCCCTTTATTAGCGATTTCCCGGGGTTTACTTTTCAGCATCTTAAAGCTCATTAAATTCCCTTCAAAATGACCTACTATATTTTTCAATTCTGCCCATAGACTTCCGGAAATCACACAAAATAGATGTGGTATCTCACAATCGGGGACTTTCCTCTAATATTTGGCATTCATTTATCGATAGAATCGATTGGTATACGTTGAATTTATAGGATTTGACAGAATTTCTTGATCGTTGGAAGCCTTATAAGTTTCTGTGGAAGAACGAGCGTAGTATGCGAGAATTACTACAAATCTCTTTGTCAGAATTTGAAACTACTCTCCGCAAACACAGCGAACTCGAAGATCGATTAGCCACCGAGCCAGATATGGTCATATTCGGTACATCGATCGCTGTATCAACGGAAAAACTGAAGTATGGTGTCTATACGGAAATCAAAGGTAGCACTAATATAATACTACTTGGAATTTTACGATTATGTATTCGATCGTCTTAAAAATTATGTATGTTTAAAAAAGTGTTGTGTTCAAGTTTAAAAATAAGTAATTCAGGAATAATTCAAAAAAATAAAAAACAAAATATAAAGAATTTTAATTAAAAACAATAAAACAAGTTGTGCAAAAATTACAAAAAATTCCTAAAAAGTTTTAGGCAATAGAGATATATCTATATCTTCTACTTTACATCAATGCAATAATACACTATTTAATTTAACAATTCCTGTAGGTTGCACACATAAAATTGGTCAAGCAATGAAAAAAAAGTATCGTCGCGAAATGGAATACGTTTACGCGCTAATAAACGAAATGGATCGTAAATTAGATCATCAAATTCGCGATCTGGACGACGTACGTCTCATTATGGACACTTTGAAGAAAACTCGCGAGCAGGAGGTCGACATGGAGCTCAAGATTGATCCCATCGAAGAGGCTTTCAACATAGTCACAAGGTACGAGGTGCCTGTGGACCAGGAATGCTTGGAGCAGGTTGATAATTTGAGAGACACCTGGCAGAATCTGTTGGCACGAGCACAAGAGAATCATGTTTTGCTACTAAATTTGCAACCGCAATTCGAGAACGACTTAAGGAACAATCTCGAGAAATTCCGTGCCGATAACGAAATGTACTGCGAAGAATACAGATCATCCGGGCCAATGCAGCCAGGCTTGAGCCCCCGTGACGCTTCGGACAGGCAAATATTGTTTCAGAATAAATTTGATGGAATGTGGCGCAAGTTGCAGACGTATCAAAGCGGCGAGGAGCTTTTCGGTTTGCCTATTACAGATTACCCAGAACTGTCGCAGATCAGAAAGGAGTTAAATTTATTGCAGAAGTTGTATAAACTTTACAATGATGTCATTGACAGAGTCAGCAGCTATTACGATATTCCATGGGGCGAGGTAGGAAATCGTGTTATCGCTGATTTTTTTTATACATGGGACATTTATAATATACACATTCTGCAAGTTTTTCTTTTAATGTATAAATTAAACAATATTATTTATCACTTTTAAATTTATTAATAACAAAGTTTAAAAAAATCTTTGCTACCTTTCTTATTAGTATATAGAAAACGTTGATTGTTATAATTATGTAAATTATTTAGGTCAATATTGAAGAAATAAACAATGAGCTGATGGAGTTTCAAAATCGCTGTCGCAAATTGCCAAAAGGGTTGAAGGAATGGCCGGCGTTCTTTGCACTTAAGAAGACAATTGACGACTTTAACGATATGTGTCCCCTTCTCGAGCTAATGGCGAACAAAGCAATGAAACCGCGTCACTGGCAGAGAATAGTAGAAGTTACGGGATATTTGTTCGATCTCGAGAGCGAAGGTTTCTGCCTTAAAAACATTCTTGAAGCACCGCTTCTGAAAAACAAAGAAGATATCGAGGATATTTGTATATCGGCTATGAAAGAGAAGGATATCGAAGCTAAATTAAGGACAGTAGTAAACGAATGGTCATCTCACGAGTTGACTTTCATGACGTTTAACAACAGAGGAGAATTGTTGCTTAGAGGAGATACAACAGCGGAAACTATCAGTCAGTTGGAAGACAGCTTGATGGTTCTTGGCTCACTCATGTCAAATCGCTACAATGCGCCTTTTAGAAAGCAAATACAACAGTGGCTTAGTGATTTATCTAACACGAACGAGATCCTCGAGAGATGGTTGCTCGTGCAAAACATGTGGGTCTATCTCGAGGCAGTGTTCGTGGGCGGTGATATTGCAAAACAACTGCCAAAGGAGGCCAAGAGATTCAGCAAGATCGACAAAAGCTGGCAAAAGATCATGCAACGTGCCCATGAAACACCAGGAGTTGTACCTTGTTGCGTGGGCGATGACTTGTTGAAACAGCTTCTGCCACACTTGCAGGAGCAATTGGAGCTATGTCAAAAATCTCTGAGTGGGTAAGTATACTACGAATAGTGATGCACACATAATCGTCTTTTCTTCTTACAATTAGTAAACTTAAAAGAGATCTTTTGAATGGAACTTTAGTTTAATTGCAGCAAATTTTAATATACAGATTGAAAATATCTCTTATTAATATCTAATATAAATATAAAAATAATTCTTTTTAATATCACGTTGTAGATATTTGGAGAAGAAACGCATGATGTTTCCGAGGTTCTTCTTTGTTTCTGATCCTGCACTCTTGGAGATACTTGGCCAGGCGTCCGATTCTCATACTATACAAAATCACTTACTCTCTATTTTTGATAACACACGCTATGTGAAATTTCATGATATCGAATACAATAAAATGACAGCCATTATTTCATCGGAAGGTGAAACTATACAGGTAGATATGCGTATTTAATCAAAATAATAATTATACAATCCTTATACATTATTATTTCTTCTAATCGTTTTTATATATTGCATACATAAATGTGTGTTCATATTCCCAAGTATAAAAATTCCAAAAATATATTAGATCCCAAAATATATATTAAATCTAAGAAAATTATTAAAATTTATTTTAAAGCAACATATATATTTAGCAAATTATATTTGTATAATAGAAAATTTTTTAGATTTTTAATTTGGCATTACGGTACAATAATTTTTCCCAAATTTGCGTAATATATTTGTTTAATATATCTAAATATAGATTTTAGAAATGTAAAATTTGTTTACAATTTTCTATGAAGCTGGAGAGAGCAGTAAGAGCAGAGGGTTCCGTGGAAACGTGGTTGATGCAACTATTACAAACATCGCAACTCTCTTTGCATTCTATCATCCGACAATGTTACAGCACAATCAATGACGCAAATTTCAATTTTTTGAGCTTTCTCGACAAAATGCCTGCTCAAATAGGTTTGTTAGGCATTCAAATGATTTGGACGCGAGATGGCGAATTAGCCTTGGCTCAAGCTCGGGCCGATAAAAAAATTATGATCGAAACAAACAATAAGTTCCTTGATCTTTTAAATACTTTAATCGATCAAACCACAAGAGATCTTACTAAAATAGAACGAATAAAGTTTGAAACGTTAATTACTATACATGTACATCAACGTGATATCTTCGACATTTTGGTATGTCGCTAAATCAAATTTTTACTGTATAGATACATCAGAAATATGAATAATTGTTGGCTAGAATGCAACAGGCGGAAATTAATAATCACATATTCCATTTATTTAGTGTCGTCTGAATGTGCGATCCGTGAATGACTTTGAGTGGTTGAAGCAGTGCAGATTTTATTTTAAAGAAGATCTAGACAAAACTTCTATATGCATCACGGATGTTAATTTTACCTACCAAAATGAATACTTAGGATGTACTGAACGACTGGTTATTACGCCATTAACCGATAGGTAAATGCAATCGTAAATTATATTTTATCATACGACATCGGATGTGTTATTTTAGTTTTTGTATTTTAGATGTTATATAACATTAGCGCAAGCTCTATTAATGTCAATGGGAGGGTCTCCTTGCGGGCCGGCAGGAACCGGGAAAACCGAAACTGTAAAAGACATGGGAAAGACCTTAGCAAAGTACGTCGTAGTCTTCAATTGCTCCGATCAGATGGATTATCGAGGATTAGGTCGCATCTACAAAGGATTGGCGCAAAGCGGCTCGTGGGGTTGTTTCGATGAATTCAACAGAATCGAATTGCCTGTTCTATCCGTTGCCGCACAACAAGTCGCTGTAGTGCTTGCAGCAAAAAAGGAAAAGAAGAAGCAGTTTGTCTTCACGGATGGGGATCTAGTCGATATGAGCCCGGAGCTTGGAATATTCATTACTATGGTAATACTATCATGTAACAAAGCAGAGAAACTTTTTTAAATTAAAAAGTTATACCATATATAACAGGTTTTTTCTAAAGTTTTTAAATAAAATTTGCCATAACGATATATAAAAAATATGGCGCATAATTCTTATAGCACTCTTATATCATTCTTATATAATTCTTATATCATTTTTTAAAACTTACATGACTTTCTTACCTATTTTTTATAATAAAATTACTTGAAAAACAATTAACACGTATAAAAAAATTTCTAATGCTAATTGTAGAATCCTGGGTATGCGGGACGAAAAGAATTGCCGGAGAACTTAAAGATACAGTTTCGCACAGTAGCTATGATGGTGCCTGATCGTCAGATTATCATACGTGTAAAATTAGCTAGTTGTGGATTTCTAGAGAACATTACTCTTGCTCGTAAATTTTATACTCTTTATAAATTGTGTGAAGAGCAGTTGACCAAACAGGTAACATTATTATATGTACATGAGAGAAAGAGAGAGAGAGAGAGAGACGTTAAAAAGAAGAATATGATTAAAATTTGTCGTGATATTTTACAATGTATTGATCTTAGGTTCACTACGATTTCGGCCTGCGAAATATATTGTCTGTATTAAGGACCTTAGGAGCGGCCAAGAGAGTCAATTCCAAGGACACGGAAAGCACGATCGTCATGCGCGTTCTGAGAGACATGAATCTTTCGAAACTCATAGGTATGCTAATTAATAATAAATTTTTAAAAACGCGCAAACTGGACAGAGATATGAGAGATACTGAAACATTATTATGATATACTTTTCTGTAGATGAGGACGAACCACTCTTCATATCTCTCGTAGCTGATCTGTTTCCCAACCAAGTCCTAGAAAAAACATCGTATCCTGAATTGGAAACAGCTATCAATGAACAAGTGGAGCAGGCTGGATTGGTTTATCATTCGCCATGGGTGCTTAAATTAATACAGCTATATGAGACGCAAAGAGTGAGGCATGGAATCATGACGCTAGGTCCGACCGGCGCTGGCAAAACTACTTGTATACAAATTTTGATGAAAGCGTTGACGCAATGTGGCAATTCACACAAGTAATATAATATGTATAAGTATATATGTAAAATTTATTTATATATTGCATAAAATACGTGTATTTAAAATTTATTGCAACTTTTCTTGTCAATCAATAGACAATAAGCAATTTTTATGCAATAATAAATTATTTATAAAATAATATTTACCGAATTTATGAATATATTCAAGTGTAATTTAATTTGACAGGGAAATGAGAATGAATCCTAAAAGTATAACAGCCGCTCAAATGTTCGGCCGGTTAGATGTAGCCACGAATGATTGGACGGATGGAATTTTCTCAGCTTTATGGCGTAAAACGTTGAAATTAAAAAAAGGCGAACATATATGGCTAGTGCTCGATGGTCCCGTTGACAGTATTTGGATAGAAAATTTAAATTCTGTATTGGATGATAATAAAACTTTGACTCTGGCTAATGGCGACAGATTATCAATGGCGCCAACGTGTAAAATTATTTTTGAGCCGCACAACATTGATAACGCAAGTCCTGCAACTGTTTCGCGAAACGGGATGGTATACATGAGCTCCTCGGGATTAGACTGGAATCCAGTTGTTACCGCTTGGCTAAAATCACGATCGTCATTGCAGCAAGAAGTTCTCGAGCAATTATTTACAGATTCTTTTGCACAGGTAAATTGATAGTAAACAATTCTATCTTCTAAGGATTTAATTTCAATGTAACATTTTTTTTAATTTTATAATTTAATGCTATCTATATATGTACATTTTATAAAATTAATTCCTTCCTTAACTTAATAAACAATATCGCATCGTTGACTATTATTAAGCAGAAATTGTAAATATAAGAAAGATTAGATCTATTTTTATTTTTAGTTATAAGCATATATTTTAAAATATATATCGTTTAAAATAATAATATATAAGTTATAATAAGACAAAAAATACTATTATACATTATTAATTTTGACATAAAAATATGATATTGTAACGCATATAAAATATGGTTAAATTTTTCATTCATTAGATATATTCATGGAGCACTCAAACGTTAGTACTCGCTGTCAATGTTTTACAATGTAATATAGTAAGACAAATGCTTTGCCTACTGGAAGGTTTGATACCTCCCGAAATATCATTAGAAGAAACCGAAGATGAGGATATGGAAAAAGACAAACCGATTCCCATAACGGCGGAATATTTAACACGTCTTTACGTGTTCGCGTTAGTGTGGGGCATAGGAGCATTGCTAGAAACTGCCGACAGACAAAAATACGACAAGTGTCTTCGAGAAAACTTCGATACCTTGGACCTTCCGACTTCCGAGAGGTATTTGGATGCTACAGTATTTGATTTCTTCGTCACCGATAAAGGCATGTGGGATACGTGGACAAGTATGGTAACCAATTATGTCTATCCTGAATACTCAACACCTGACTACAGTAATGTTTTGGTGCCTATACCGGACAATGTAAGGATTCAATATTTGATTGATTTGATTGGCCGTCAGGATAAAGCTGTATTGCTAATAGGCGAGCAAGGATCTGCCAAAACCGTCATGATGAAATCATATATGAAGAAATCAAATCCAGATACAACTTTGAGTCGTTCCTTCAACTTTAGCTCTGCGACCAGTCCGTATCAATTCCAAAAAACCATTGAGAGTTACGTGGAAAAGCGTTTAGGAAGTACATTTGGACCACCAGGCGGTAAAAAGATGTTAATCTTTATCGATGATGTAAATTTGCCGCAAATTAATGAATGGGGTGATCAGGTAACCAACGAAATAGTCCGACAAACCATGGACATGAAAGGATTTTACTCCTTGGAGAAACCCGGTGACTTCACCGCCATTGTGGATGTAACTTTCCTAGCAGCTATGTGCCAACCCGGAGGCGGAAGAAACGATATTCCCTCGAGACTCAAAAGACAATTTTGTATTTTTAATTGTACCTTACCTGACAACGCATCAATCGATCGAATCTTTAGCGTCTTAGGCGAAGGCCATTACAATATTAAAAGAGGATTCTCGCAAGAAGTCCGTCAGCTTGTTAAGAAAATGATTCCTTTGACTAGAATACTGTGGGAAAGAACCCGGGCAAAGCTGTTGCCAACGCCTGCGAAGTTTCACTATGTATTTAGCCTCCGAGATCTCTCGAGAATCTGGCAAGGTATGGTCGGTACGTTGTCAACAGTCATTGACAAGGAAAGCGTACTGATGCTGCTTTGGAAGCACGAATGTACACGAGTGTTTAGCGACAGGCTAACAATACAAAGCGACAAAGATTGGTTTGATGAAGGACTAATTAGCACTGTAGCTGATATTTTAGGAAAAAAATACGTAAACATGCTAGACCAAGATCCTACATTTGTCGATTTCATGAGGTTCGTAGTAATAATAACTAAAATCAATGAAATTATCAACACTCATTGTAATTTAATAAATGTTCCGCAATATTAATAAGATTTTTTTAATAACAGAGATGCTCCAGAACCAACCGGTGAAGAAGGTGAAGACGCAGACGTAGAACTTCCCAAAGTATATGAACCTGTTTATGATCCTCAAGTGTTAAGAGAGAGATTAGACATGTTTCTGGCGCAGTTCAACGAAATGCAGAGAGGTGCTGGAATGGATTTAGTATTTTTCCCTGACGCTATGCTGCACTTAGTGAAAATATCTAGAGTCATTAGACATCCAAAAGGCAATGTGATGCTGGTGGGTGTCGGCGGTTCTGGCAAACAGAGTCTTACAAAGTTATCCTCTTTTATTGCCGGATACAAAACATTTCAAATCACCTTGACTAGATCTTACAACGTAGCCAATTTCTTAGAAGATCTAAGATTTCTATATCGCACTTGCGGCGCTCAAGGCAAAGGTACAACGTTTATCTTCACTGATCTCGACATCAAAGAGGAAGGCTTCCTCGAATATCTAAACAATATCTTGAGTTCTGGAGTTATCAGCAACTTATTTACTCGTGACGAGCAAGCGGAAATTATCTCAGAGTTAACACCTATTTTGAGACGGGAAAATCCTAAAAGAACTCTTAATAATGAACTGGTGATGGACTTCTTTTTGCAAAGAACTTGTCAAAATTTACATGTCGTTTTCTGCTTCTCTCCCGTGGGTGAAAAATTTCGAAATCGCGCTCAGCGTTTTCCGGCACTCATTTCAGGTTGCACTATAGACTGGTTCCAACCTTGGCCTAAAGATGCTCTGGTTTTGGTTGCCAAACATTTTCTTCATGATTTTGAAATTGCTTGCACTGGTAACGTAAAGGCTGAACTAGTAAATGCATTGGGATCTATACAAGACATCGTTTCGGAAACGTCGGTAGAATATTTCCAAAGATTTCGGCGCGAAACTCATGTGACTCCGAAGTCTTATTTAAATTTCATCGGTGGGTACAAAAACATCTATCGATCTAAGCAACATGAACTTGGTGAAGGAGCTAAAAGAATGGATACAGGTTTAGCGAAACTCGAGGAAGCATCAATATCAGTTGAGATCCTAAAGAGAGATTTAGCCGTAATGGAACAGGAACTAGTCCAAGCTTCCGAGAAAGCCGAGACGGTGCTTTTAGAAGTAACAGAGAGAGCTATGCAAGCTGAGGCTTTTAAGAATCAAGTGCAAAAAGTGAAGGAAAAAGCGGAGCAATTGGTAGCTTGTATAGCTGATGAAAAGGCGCTGGCCGAACAAAAGCTAGAAGCAGCGAAACCAGCGTTAGAAGAGGCGGAAGCTGCTCTGAACACTATCAAACCTGCTCATATAGCAACAGTGAGAAAGCTAGGTAGACCACCTCATCTCATAATGAGAATTATGGATTGTGTACTGATCTTGTTCCAACGTAAAATCGGATCCGTTGTACCTGACACAGCTGCGCCATGCCCTAAACCTTCGTGGGCAGAATCGTTGAAACTCATGGCTAGTACAACGTTTTTGCTACAACTGCAAAATTATCCAAAAGACATAATCAATAACGAGATGGTTGAGCTACTGCAACCGTACTTCAAAATGGAAGATTATAATATGGAAACGGCCAGGCGTGTATGCGGCGACGTTGCTGGTTTATTATCGTGGACCAAGGCTATGGCATTCTTCCATTCTGTTAACAAAGAAGTTCTCCCTTTAAAAGCTAACTTAGCATTACAAGAAGCACGATTGAAGCTCGCAATGGAGGACCTGGCAAGCGCCGAGCGGGAATTATCCGAGAGAGAAATGGCTTTGCAAGCAGTCAAAGAGCAATACGATACCGCGGTAGCGGAGAAGCAAAGGTTAATGGAAGCTGCAAACGTATGCCTGAGAAAAATGACAGCTGCAACTGCTTTGATAAATGGATTAGGTGGCGAAAAGATTCGTTGGACCGAGCAAAGTGGAGAATTCAAAATTCAACTGGGACGATTAGTCGGAGATGTTTTGTTGGCAACTGGATTTTTGTCATACTGTGGACCTTATAATCAACAGTATCGAGCCAGCTTGGTGACTGCATGGATGAATATACTGACTACCAAATCCATACCTTTCACTAAGAATTTAAATATAACAAATATGCTCGTCGACACAGCAACAACGTCGGAATGGACTCTTCAAGGATTGCCGAACGATGAATTATCCGTCCAAAATGCGCTTATTGTCACGAAATCTTCGTCTTATCCACTTCTTGTGGATCCTCAAAATCAAGGAAAGATGTGGATCAAGAATAAGGAGAGCACAAATGAGTTGCAGATTACTTCTCTAAATCATAAGTATTTCCGAACTCATCTTGAAGACAGTCTTTCGTTGGGTAGACCACTGCTGATCGAGGACGTTGCAGAAGAACTCGATCCAGTACTCGATAATGTACTTGAAAAGAACTTCATTAAATCAGGATCTATTGAGAAGGTCATCGTTGGAGATAAAGAATGTGATGTGATGCCAGGATTTATGCTATATATCACCACCAAACTACCAAATCCAGCATACAGTCCAGAAATATCCGCGAAAACATCGATTATTGACTTTACCGTGACAATGCTAGGTTTAGAAGATCAGTTGTTAGGTCGTGTGATACTTATGGAGAAGGCCGATTTAGAAGCGGAAAGAGTCGCTCTATTCGAATCAGTCATGACCAATCAACGTTCCATGAAGGAACTTGAAAGTACGCTATTACATAGACTTACGTCTTCGGAAGGTTCTTTGGTGGACGATGAAGCATTAATAACTGTTCTTCGAGAAACTAAAACTACTGCCGAATCAGTGAATGAAAAACTTCAAGTATCCGCTCTTACTGAGAAAAAAATCACCTTGGCACGCGAAGAGTTTCGTGCAGTTGCGTCAAGAGGATCCATTCTGTATTTCTTGATAGTCGAAATGAGCAATGTCAATGTAATGTATCAAAATTCGTTGAGACAATTCTTGACAATCTTTGATAATTCAATTACGAAATCTACGAAGAGTCCTATAACTTCGGAGCGAATAAACATTATTCTACGCCATCTCACGTACGAAGTTTGGGCGTTTACTCTGAGAAGTCTCTACGAAAGGCATAAATCTTTATTTACATTGATGCTAGGTATGAAGATAGATTGTCATAGAAACATCATTTCCCATGCAGAATTCAATGCCTTCATAAAAGGTGGAGCATCCTTGGATCTTAATGCAGTAACACCAAAACCATTCAAGTGGATACTCGATATAACGTGGTTAAATTTAGTCGAAATAAGTAAACTGGAAGTATTCTCGGACATACCAACAAAAATTGAATTTAGTGAGAAGGAATGGAGGGTGTGGTACGAAAAAGAGAAGCCAGAGGAGGAAGATTTGCCTTGCGGCTATCAAAAAAGTCTTGATGTGTTTCGGAAATTATTGCTCATCAGATCGTGGAGTCCCGATAGAACTTTATCCCAGGCGAAAAAGTATATCACTGAATCGTTGGGTAAAGAATACGGGGAGGCCAAAATATTAGACTTAGAAGCAACGTGGTTAGAGTCTGAAACTAGAACGCCACTAATATGCTTATTATCTATAGGATCTGATCCAAGTCCTCAAATTACAGTGCTAGCTAAACAAAAAGCAATTCGTAAGTCAACAATTTTATTGTTTTCTTAACACAGTTAAAAGAAACTTAATTTTTTTTAACAATAATAAAATGTATGTCGTAACAATATTTTAAATGTTATAGCATTAAATTCAGTATCTATGGGGCAAGGTCAAGAGCTTCATGCTCGAAGAATGATTAGCGAAGCTATGAGTACAGGCGGCTGGGTTCTGTTACAAAATATTCATTTATCATTGCCTTTCTGTACGGAAATAATGGATGCTCTTGTTGAAACAGAAACCGTTCATGAAGTGTTCAGATTATGGATGACAACTGAAGTACATCCTCAGTTTCCCATCGGTTTGCTACAGGTTGAATTCATATTTCATAATTCTTAACGTATCTTAACGTATCTTTTAACCAACGTAAACATCAATTGTCGTATTATAAAATTATGGAAAAAAGAAAGACTTTGCAAAACAAATTTGAAGAAATGTAGCAGATACAAAAAATGATATATTTCAGATAGCAATCAAATTCACGAATGAACCACCTCAAGGCATAAGAGCTAGTTTAAAGAGAACGTATCAAGCGGTAACTCAGGACGCATTGGATTATAGTACTCAATCACAGTGGCCACCTTTATTATACGCTGTTGCGTTTTTACACACTGTAGTACAAGAGAGAAGAAAATTTGGACCGCTCGGTTGGAATATACCTTATGAATTTAATCAAGCAGATTTTGCAGCATCGGTTCAATTCATACAGAATCACTTGGATGATATGGATCCTAAAAAGGGTGTTTCTTGGCCGACAATCTGTTATATGCTTGGAGAGGTTTCGATCTATTTTTTTCATTTTCGTTTAATAAATAAAGCAACATACTGCATTTTTATATTTCATATTTTTTATCAAATTGCATTTATTAATTATAATATGTTTACACGTAGGTTCAATATGGCGGCAGAGTTACGGATGATTTTGACAAACGTTTATTAACTACTTTTACGCATGTCTGGTTTTGTGACGTATTGTTACGACCCGGCTTTGAATTTTATCGGGGATATAGAGTGCCCCAGACGAGAAATCTTCAGGGATATCTGGATTACATCGATAGTTTACCCGCTACCGACACACCGGAAGTCTTCGGGTTACATCCTAATGCCGACATTACCTATCAAATCAATACAGCAAAAGGAATACTCGATACAATTCTTAATGTACAGCCAAAAGAGGGTGGTGCACAGGGGGGTGAAACTAGAGAGAACGTCGTGTATAAATTAGCCAACGATATGTTGTCTAAATTACCCAAGCAGTACAATTCCTTTGAAGTGAAAGAAGCCCTTCAAAGAATGGGTCCATTGTTGCCGATGAACATTTTTCTAAGGCAAGAAATAGATCGGTAAATATTCCTTCTCATCTATTATATACATAAAATAAATTCAAACATGTAGCCTATAAAATATTGTTATATTTATTGTATATTCTATACAATAATAAAAAGTCAATTCTCTTTTTAATCTTCTTAACGATGATTGTTTTTTAGAATTTCGCGAGTCATCAAGGAAGTACGAAGTACATTAACAGATTTGAAGCTAGCTATCGAAGGTACTATAATAATGAGTCAAGGCTTGCGGAAATCATTGGATGCGATGTATGATGCACGCATCCCGGACAAGTGGTTGAAAATATCCTGGGAATCGGCAACCTTAGGTTTCTGGTATACAGAGCTTTTAGAAAGAGATTATCAGTTCAGACAATGGTGCATTCACGGTCGCCCAAGAGTATTTTGGATGACTGGATTTTTTAATCCACAGGGATTCTTAACGGCAATGAGGCAGGTAAGCGTTAAAGAATTGTGTTAATTAATACAGAGACAAATATATAGTATAGGGGAAACCGGGGATGGTTGTAACACGATTAGGAAGTTACACTGGCAAATCTCCGCTTAAACTCACCAAATTCGGCGAAATGTATGATTTATTTAGCTTCAAAATGCGATAAAGAACGCAAAGATAGGATTTTCGCAACTGGGAGAAATTAATTGACTTATAAAATTTGCCAGTGTAACTTTCTACCCGTGTCACAATCATCCCCGGTCTTCTCTACACATATACATATATATATGTGTACGTATATGTATAATGTATATATATATATACATATATATAAATATATATATATATATATATAAAAGTCGATTCTCATATATTATAGGTATTATGGAGAGATATCTCTACATAGATATAATATCTAATCTATAAGGGTAAACAGTACAGTTGTTGGCCACTCCATAATAATTGGCCACATATTAAAAAATTAAAGATTATAAAGAAATACTATTAAAATGTTTTTAATTATAAATACAAAAATATTTAATACATTTTCTAAATATTTTTGTATTTATAATTCAAAACATTTTAATAGTATTTCTTTATAATCTTTAATTTCTTAAGATGTGGCCAATTATTTTGTAGAGTGGCCAACAACTATACTGTTTACCCATATATATAATAGATATTTAATCTAATAATTAATAAGAATTTAAGAGAAAACAAATATAATTACAAGTATCTAAAGTCAGTATAAGTTCTAAATCGTCAGAAGTTTTGTAGTTATATTTTTCTAATAGCAGTATTCGTCAGAAATTGCTATCAAATTAGCATCACTGTGTGTCATTGAGCTCATGTTTTGCTAGCAAAACCTATTGATATAACTTAACAGAAGACAGAATCAAAAGCAGCTTATGCTTTTCATTTCTGATATCAATTTACATCAAACTGTGTAGGTAATATGTTTCTGCCGTTAATCTACCGTCATATTTTATTGATAAACTTTTCTATATTTCTGCTAGCATTCTCAAAAGTATCGTATACCAGATTCTCGGTATCAAATTTGTAGCCTTTCTGCCGATAAAATTGGTGACAACTGATAGATGCTTTGCAGAATCTGTTCTCGACAGAATTGGCTGTACCTATACATATAACACATAATGGAGAGATGTAGACTTACATTTTTCTTTAACAAAATATTAGATTTATTTGCTTGCATTACTGCTAAATATAAAGTCTATAGTATTAAGTATTTTAGTATTAGATATATAATTGCTGCGTTCGGCAATGCAAATCTGAGATATCGGAGTGCTCTTTTACCTCGCAAATCGTTCGGCAATGCCTATCTGTTTGCTCTAAATCGGAGAGTATTTTGGGTATAATAAATTATTGAAAGAAATAATTATAGCTCTCATTCAATAATTTATTATACCCAAAATACTCTCCGATTTAGAGCAAACAGATATGCATTGCCGAATGATTTGCGAGGTAAAAGAGCACTCCGATGTCTCAGATTTGCATTGCCGAACGCAGCTATTATGTCAAATTCTAAAAAATTTTAGACAAAATTTGCAATAAATACAGTTTAACTTCGTTACAATAACTAGCTTTGTCTTTTACTAATTAAGTTGCCCTAACTTCAATTAAATAAATGAATTTTAGGAAGTGACCAGAGCGCACAAGGGTTGGGCTTTAGATTCCGTAGTTTTGCAAAACGTGATTACACGTTATAATAAAGAGGACATTAAAAGTCAGCCTCAGGAAGGAGTTTACGTCCACGGTTTGTTTCTGGAAGGTGCATCACTTGATCGCAAAGCCAGCAAACTTGTCGAGAGTAGACCCAAAGTTCTTTACGAACAAATGCCGGTTATTTATATTTTCGCAATAAACACAACCGCCGGTAAAGATCCGAAGTTATATGAATGCCCTATATATAGAAAACCTCAAAGAACAGACGCGAAATACGTAGGTTCTATTGATTTTGAAACGGATTACAATCCCCGGCATTGGACACTTAGAGGTGTAGCCTTGTTATGTGATATTAAATAAAGAATTAGATAAAAGTGTACAATATAATTAAAGAATATCTGGTACCTGTTGTATTATTTTTTTCCCACATTGTGAGGTATCAAGCAATAAAAAATGTAGTTAAATGTTTAAAACGTTTATTTTATATGTAGAATACAAATCACACATTTTCTTTAAATAATTATGAAATATATAAAAATATAGACTGCTTAATAAAACAAATCACAATATGTTGGAACGTTTATTACGTATCCCTACAAAATTATACTTATAAACAGTATAACTATAAAATAAAAGACACATTAAATCTAATTATTAATATTTCTTGTTTTATCACTAACGCTATGTAAATCGATAACAAAAAAGTAACAGTCTTCTGTACGAATAGATTTTCTAATTATAGTGCTATGAAAATGTACTTAATAAAAATAAAAATATTTTTTTTTCTTTGCACATGTTTAAGACAATATATAATAAAATAAAAACTTTTTTGTTTAGCTTTGCATAGAATAAACTTAAAAATAAAAAATTTTTTACATTTTATACAGTGTGTACAAAATGAAAACAACTTTAATATATCAATTCAAAATTTTTCAAACCCTTCTCGAAAATGCATAAGAGTGGAAAACAACTTTTAGTGTAGTTTTATCAATATTATATAAAATATATTCTGTATATTGTTAATCTTACTTTAGCAATTTTTTATTCTACGATAAAAGTAATATTAGAGATTTTATCATCTGGGATAATGCTTTCCAAGAAGCTTCCACATCATTCCTTCCCATACCAATCTGCATAAGAAGAGGACAAGTATTGAGCTCTATTGCTTTCATGAAATAATGATTATCTGCAACTATATCCTTCATATTAATTGTTACATCAATCTCTGACAGTAGAGTCCCCAATTCAGATATCTTTTCCATTATGGATTCATTAGTGATAAATTCATTGTCAAAAAATTCGTTAGGAAAAATGTATTGCAATTGTTCTAATATTTTATCGCGCTTATCCATCTCTAAGGAATCTTTCCATTTAATATGATATTCAGCTAATTTAATACCTAAGTTAATCTTTTTCGTCGTTTTGGTGAGTTCGCGGTAACGTTCTTCCGCATTTTTATTCATTAATTCCGTGTCAATAGTTGTAATGGAAGAGTTTGAAGAATCTTCTACACTTTTCTCTTTAAAGCAACAATATGAATTATTCACAAGACTTTTTATTCTATCTACCATTCTTTTTGCGGCATCATGCTTTGCTTGCTTTTTTGTAGTTGCTGTTCCATCTTCTTCAAAATTAGATATTTTACATCGAATAGTAAAGATTCTGGCATGTGGTGGTCCAATATCCCGGATAAGAATATATTCTGGATCTTGCAAACTATTATCAGCACAAAGTTCCTAAAAAAAAACGTGATAATAAATAAACCGCCCACAGAGATACATGATTATAACATTAATTATATAAATGTGAGATAATAACCTGCAATTCACCTACAGCATTAACAAAAGGTACATTTGTTGATATCTTTGGTGGTGGAGGAACGGAATGAAATGGTGACCTTGATGGAGACGCTGTTGGTGTAGTAGCAGCTGGTAGCTGTGGATAGTTTCTATGTGCAGCAATCTCCGTTAACATAGCTTTAGCAGCTTCATGTTTCGCATCTTTCTTACAACGACCTGTGCCAGTTGCACTGAGACCGTCGCATGTAACGCGATATGTAAAAGTATTCACATGACGGCCTCCACCGTCATGTATCAATTCATAATCAGGTATCATAGCCTGTTTCACCATCATCTCTTGGAGAATGGAAACTGGTGTTTTGCTCATGTTAATTTTCTAATTTTCAACAATGTGTTGAAAAAGTTGCAGTTATTTATCCGTATATATTTATTGCTGCTTCATACAAAAGATTACTCTGAAAAAGCAGATATATTGTAAGATTAAAAACAAGCTATGTGAGCATTATATAATTATTGAATTATCTATAAAGTTTGAAGTTTATATCTCATCTAAACAAATATACACATTTTTAATTTGCTTTCAATATATGAACATTGTCATGTTCTTCTACTTCTATTTTTACCGTAAAAAATTACAGGTAAGAACGGGTCTTTGCTGGTATATTTACCATAGCGATTTGTCGGTTATAAGCTTTCCACGTTTACTATAAACGTGAGCAAAAGCGACAAACAATATTGATGGAAACGATAGAAAGCGACTCACGCGACTTATCGGCACTGAACCTTAAACTTGATAGCCTGCCGATAGAAACACATGGCAAGTGGCAAGTCTGCTGGATTAATTTCTTAAGCTATACTCGTGACTCGTGTTAGTCGTGCTGTCTCATGTCTGTACATACATACAATTTGCGTTTTCTACTACGCGTAGTTTCTCCACAGTATAACCAGTAGCACCAGTAGTCCGACTCCGTCAATTGTTTGGTATCTTGAGCGAGACCAATCAGAGGATTTGTTGAGCAATGGGTGCGTTCAGCGGAAAGAGCAGCTCAATTGCCTGCATTCAGCGGACAGAGCTGCTCAGTAGCAATCATTGAACTATAAGGATGCAGTCCCATGCACAGCGAAAAATCGGAAACGACAAAAAGGGAACCGCAAAATAGAAATAGAGCATGCGCAGCTGCACAGCGCGTCGTCTGCTTATTCCGTTTCTATTTTTCGATTTCTAGCGTCCCATGGAGCAGCTTTTTCAACAAGGAATGATACTCTAACCTCTTTCTTTAACCAATTTTTCTTCATAGAACCGAAAAATTAGTAATTTCGAGTGTAGTTGTTATACAAATGTTTAATAATATTTATTTTCTTTATATAAATAATACATTTTATTACTTTTTACCTTTAAATAGCATTTCCGATTTTAACAAGTTCTGATTTTTCTTCAATTTTCCTATTTTTTAGCTTGCATGGGACGCCTGAAGTTGAAAAAAAGTAACGGAATAAGCAGACGACGCGCTGTGCAGCTGCGCATGCTCTATTTCCATTTTGCGGTTCCCTTTTTGTCGTTTCCGATTTTTCGCTGTGCATGGGACTGCACCCTAACCATACTGGAAGGAGCACTGCCATACCCCCACCACGGTTTCTCACGATCCGAGAGGGATAGTTGAACGGGTACCGTGTTGTCTTTTTCTAACGTAAACTACCATGACTGAAAACATTCGCCTCGACACGCACACAAAGACGCTGTATCTATTCGTGTCGTGCGACGCGCGATGGTCTCGACTCGTCGTATGTACGTGTGTACACATACATATTCGTATATATGTGTATTTACATCACTTACATGCGTTGTGCTGTGCGTGTGAGATGTATCAATGTGTTGAAACTTAATCAACGTATATGTTTTTGTTGTGCGTTTTGTTAAAACATATATGTACAGAGTTTATATACATAAATATTTTATTAATGTATAATTACTTGCTAAAAGATTGCAATATACTTTAATTGTTTATACAATTATTTTCGGCATATTATAATCGGACGGACTTTTTATTTAACATATTTTTTGATAGTCATAAAAACAAAATGTGTTTTAACCTATTAGCAACTGACTGACTAATGGTACGTACAAAGTTTTGTTTATGCGAATAGCGATAGTATATTAATTAATATGTGTATGTGTATATATATATGTATATATATATATATATATATATATATATATAGAGAGAGAGAGAGAGAGTTTTCTTTACTTTTCTGTTCAAAGAGATTTCAGTTCAGTTTTATGTTATGAGCGTCTTCTAAATTTAGACTTTTCCGTCATATGTATACCGTTTTTTGAAAAAATTTTAACTTATACACCTAATATATTATTTACTATACATATATTCCTAGACCAATATTTATAGTCTGATTTTATACTTAAAATCATCTTCAAATTATTTTAACATATCGCAATATTTCAACATAACATCTCAGGATAGTCACATATAATAAGATGATTTTAAATATGAAATATAAGATCATGAATTACATATATCGGCCAATGTACTTCAGATTTAACCATGTATTGCGAACTGAAAATTAATAATATAACAACTTGAATTCTCAACGTTGTGAATGATCCTACTCCTGCAACATTACAATGTTTAATTATTACGATTTTATTATTTACTTATTTTTCTTAGAAATCATTAATATACGTAATACATATAAATAGATGAGATCTTTTCTTCCTTTTTATATATGTATTTGATTCTGAAAATTATCATTTATTAAAAGTTTCCTTTTTTGACAAAAATAGAATTTCGGCACAGAAATCTGTGATTTCGGTGTGTTTAAAATGCTTACGAAGGTGAATGTTTTCAGAGTGGATAGTATTTCGAGTCACGTGATTGCTTCAGTTAGTTAGACAAGGATAGCACGGTACCCGTTCAACTATCTCACTCACACAGCTCGGATCGCTCGAAAACAGTGGAGTGCTCCTTCCAGTATGGTTATAGTTCAATGGTAGCAATCAAACGTGATTGGTTCCTACTTTTAGAACCAACAAATCAACGTAGAGTGTTGATAAGACGAACTCAACAGTTGTGTTCCGCTGAATGCAGCCATTGGTTTCTACACTTAGATCCAGCGAAGAACTAAAAGCAAGAACCAATCATGTTAAAGAATCACTGAGCGGTCACTGAGCTGCTCTTTCCGCTGAACGCACCCAATGTTGAGCAACAGTTGATACATGTTGATACGTTGTTGGCTCCACGCATAATAATGGCCTAGTTTACACCAGTTTACACCGACCGTTTGATACGCGTACCAAGTACTATATTCGTATCAAATCCGTATCAAATCTCGGTTTACACCGGGATAACCCGAGATTTAATACGGATTTGATACGGATATAGTACTTGGTACGCGTATCAAACGGTCTGGTGTAAACTAGGCCAATGGCGGCGAATCGGGACCGATAGATCAAAGGTGCCGACAGAGAGTCGGACTACTGGTTCACATTGGGCGCGTTCAGCAGACACCAACTGTTGTACAACTGTTGAGTTCGCCTTATCAACACTCTGCGTTGATTGGTTGGTTCTAAAAGTAAGAGCCAATCACGTTCGACTGCTACTGAGCGGCTGTGTCTCCTGAATGCACCCATTGGCAGTTTACGACTGAGAGAGACAGTGCGTTTGTCGGGATAACCGTCTCGTTTTATCTTACGGCAAGATGCAATATTTAGTTAAATATTTCAAGATTATTTGAAACTTTTCTTAAGAAATAAATTGCGACTATTAATTGCATAAATGAATAGTGATCAATGAATAATAGAATAATGCAACTTTAAATAAGGGTCTCCGCACACACTTTTCCGTAAGTCCCCGTCTACAATAGGTGCTTTAAACCCTAAGCCCTAAGAAATTGACCAATCACAGTCGATTATTCTCCTCAAATTCGACTGTGATTGATCAAGTTTTTAAGGCTTAGGGCTTAAAACACCTATTGTAGACGGGGACTAACAGTAATGGGCCATCTACAATGAAGAATCGTAGGCCGTAGCAGTAAGAAATTGACCAATCACAATCGATTATTCTTGAAAAATCCACTGTGATTGGTCAATTTCTTACTGCTACGGCCTACGATTCTTCATTGTAGATGGCCCATAACAGTTATGGAGAATTCACACTGCGTTCGATTGCGTCCGATGTTCGACGTACGACATACGACCACATTATAATGTAAACAATTTCTATGACATGTAGGGAGAAACCAAAAATTATTTAAAAAACAAAAGAAGCACTTTAAATGGTATATTATGACAGTATTTTTAAATAAAAAATAATGATATCAATTAAGATTTACGACGATTCGACATCCAATAAAAGAATTATTCATTATTAGAGACAAAAATTTCCTATTGGATGTCGGATCGTCGTACGTCGAACATCAGACGCAGTGTGAATCCTTCATAAGGTTTCGACCAATCGCGTTGCTTGATTTAGCCGGTTACGGTTACGGACGGCCGAATTGAGCAACGCGATTGGTCGAAACATTACTGTAACTGTTACGGTAAAGTGTGTGTAGAGGCCTTAAGTGCACCAGTTATGATTCTTGTACACGTAAGAATTGTTTCCAATAAAAATTGGTCGCCGATTTTACAGAATATAAAAATTCATGGGCAATTAATAATTTCGTTTGCGATTAAATTTAAGAATTGTAATTTAGATATATGTATATAAATTGGGATACAGAATACAATTCAATTTTTATAACATTTTATTGGTTGCGCTTAGCGAAAAAAAAGCAGCTCAGTGAGCGCTCAGTGATTCTTAATATGATTGGTTCTTGCCTTTGGTTCTTACCTGGATCTAACTGTAGAAACCAATCGTAATAAAGAATCATTAAGCGCTCACTGAGCTGCTTTTTCCGCTAAACGCAGCTAAATATGTATGGTGATGTATGTATTAAGGTTAGGTATTGTAACTACATAATATGCACGTGCACGAGAACATTGATCTGTAATGACATGTATATTTTGTTTGAAAACAGAGATTACGAATACTACTAAATAAATATTCGAATATATTTGATATATCTTAATATTATTACAATAATAATATACTACAAAAATAATACTGCTGTACTCTGATTATATTGAATATTTTGTGACAGTAAGAAAATGGGAAGTTTAATAGGCATACGTTTCTGTGCCAATACTCAGTTAAGAAATTATGCAGTAATTTCAGCATTAAAACCAGTAAGACAATATGTACATCATTGTTCAAGTAAAGGGATACATTGTCTTCAGAGCCAGCAAAGGTCCCTGCACATCGTGCAGTATTGTGACATTTTTTATTTTTCACTTTGCAATAGCGTCAAAGTGAATAATGCAAGAAACTTTTCGATGACCTCTATGTTGGCAAAAAGCAAAAACCGTGGGGAAAAGAAGCAAAAGACACAGCATATTGATTATAATGAATTCGAACAAGTTGTTGATGTTAATAAATTGGTATCTCAACTCGACAAGGCAATTGAAGACTTAAAACATGACTTTACTCAGCATTTGTCAGTAAGATCGAGTATAGGAGCTATTGAGATGTTACCCATCAAATTTGAAGGCAAAGACTACACATTGCAAGAGCTGGCACAAATTAGTCGTAAACCCAAATTGGTAGTGCTGAATGTATCTACCTTTCCACAAGCTATTCCAGATATTCTGAAAAGCCTTATGAAAAATCAGATGAAGCTAAATCCGGAACAAGATGGGACTACAATTTATGTTCCTATCCCTAAGTAAGTTTTTTTAGGAAATATTACTATCTTATTATAAAAAAGAAAATTCCTTCAAACTTCCATAAGTTTTATACTAATTGAAAGTCAGAATATATTATAGTTTTGTATATTTTTTAAAGTTTAAGAAAATTGAATTATAAGGAATATTCTTATGATGCTGATATGTTCAGAAAAACGTATGAGTATGTTTTTGTAAAATTGTTTATTAAATTCTATAAGCGATATGTAATAAAAGTTTATATAATATATAAGTAAAATAGCATGTAATTAGTTTTATTTATTTTTGTTATCTATGTTTATAAAATAAGATTAATATAAAAATGTAATAACTGAATATAACTATTATTGTGACTCAGATTAGTACACAAAAACATTTACATATGTTTTTACATTACAGAGTAACAAAGGAACACAGAGAAACCTTATCTAAGAATGCAAAAAGCTTTTATGTGAAATGCTGTGACCATGTTAGACAGATACGTAATAAACAAATTAAGGTAGTAAGGCAAAAAGAAAAACTGGCTAAAGATCTAGTATTCAGAATAGAAAATTATATAGATATTCTTAGTCATCAGTATATGGATAAAGCTGAACAAATGTTGGAAACCAAACAAAAGGAATTATTAGGTGATTCTGAATAAAATTACTTTATTTCAACAATTTGCAATTTTTTATTTGAATTGTTATATTGCTAATTGCTGTATGCAAATTTATATAATATTTAATTATGTAATAAAAAGAAATATATACAGTCACTTTTTATAATACATTATCCTGTTCTTTTATATACATATATATATATATATATATATATATATATATATATATATATATACACAATATATAGATACATATTAGGGTAAAGCGAAAAAAAATTTTTGAATTCTCATATGCCTAGGGGTGGAAAAGATGCCATTAGATGTAAAAACAATATTTGTAAAGTTTTAACGTGATAGGAGTTTATCTTCTGCCTCCAACTTTTATTTGAAAATTCCTACGTAGAAAAATATCTACTTGCGAGATTGTATCTGGCATTTATATTTTTCACAGCTTTTAGCTAATTAAAAGGAGGATATTCCAAAATGAGGTTTCGGGAACTGTAAGGGAAACGAATAAATCCTACGTATTCTTACGTATTTTGAGTCGTAGAATCCGAAAATGACCGTAAAAATTACGCCTGTAGCGGGGAAAACGTGGAAAATGGAGGCAAGTGGGAAAAAAACGTGAAATTGTTAAAACCTCAGACGTAATTTTCGTGGGTTTTCTTACGCATATATGTTGAGTGCTTCAAAATGTCACTCAAAATGCATAAATATGTATATATATATATATATCGGAAACCGGCAGGAATGGTGTCTCGCGGCGCGCGCGCGGCAGAGGTGACGCACCGCGAGACACCATTTCTGCCGGTTTCTTATATTATATACATATTTACGCATTTTGAGTGATATTTTGAAGCACTCAACATATATGCGTAAGAAAACCTAAGAAAATTACGTCTGAGGTTTTAACAGTACGTTAACTCGTGTGACCGGACGAACTTTTACACCACGGTACTACCTTACACTATGAGCTTCTTCTTCTTTCGGTTTTACTAGCCCCGGGCAGTCATCCGCCCACAACAGCCATCAGCAAGATTGAGGCGCAAAGTCAATAAGAGAATCAATATACAAGGCTCGAAACTTTTAGTTAAAACTCAGAGTTAATAGTATACATCCCGGGGACACAGCACACCGGGGAGGGAGAGGTGCTGCAATCTCCCTCACGCTTGCAACGGCAAACTTCAAAAATTTCTCGAAAAATCGGCCCGGACGATTTCCCCTATTTGATTCACGGTACGGTTTCTTTTTGTTACATAAAACATAAAGTGATAACTATTGCTCGTACAACAAAGGAAAATATAGAAATAAGAATACGTACTGCTTGTAGTTCGGTTACTTTGTTAATATTATCAGATGCCCGAAATAATATTCGCATTAATACGTGTTTAGAAGTCTGTATAGGCACTATTTTAAACATTTAATAAAATAATCTTCAAACTAGAATGCGTTTACTTTGGTTTCGAATTTGTTTATTTTGATACCTTTCAACGTCGCCCCGAAGTTAACTTTCGAAATGTGTTCTTTTCCAACTCCTTAACAATGCACGATGAAAAGAAATATTTCAAGTATGTGCTATTAATTTTGATGAGAGTTAACCGATAAAAGATAATTATATCCCGTTTCATTTAAAAAAATGAGAGGATCTCTCCTTTGTCCCCCTAAAAGCCCTCCAAAAAATCTTTTTACACGCCAACTAGTCAATCTCTCTGTTCCATTTAATGTAAAAAAATTCAAGTCTATATCTCCAGTGATTTCAGAAAAATCAGCTTGTAACTATAGTAATTTGGCCCACACACACACACTGTATACTACAAATTGGTTGTAAATAGCTTGACACATCTGTATTATGGATACAAAGTAATTATGAATCTGTTTTTATTCTAACATTACTTTTTATCTTTATGCCTATATATTTTTGCAGAGTTTATTCGTTAAAATCAAAATTAAGCTGTAGATATATTGGAAAAGTATTATAAGTCTTATTTTTAAACACAAATAAAAGCAATTTAATAAGGAATATATATGAGTTACATATTTCCGATATACATTTATTTTGTAATTAATATGTATAAACATATTTTTTATGTAAACTGTATCAATTTTATGTAACAAAAAATATACAATATATAAATATTTATACAACTTAATGTGCTCACATATATTAATTGAATTTACATAAATAAATTATATTCTGTGAACAATCAGTTTTGCTCTTTGGTCATTTATTACTGTCGAATTATGTTTTCTGAAGCCTCGTATGTACGTATATGATGCCTATGCGGGCTATGTATAAAAAAAAAAAAAATAAAAATCATTATTGCAATTGCAAATTGGGCGATTTTAATAACAAAAAATACATCTAATATACATCGCTTTTGGACGTTTTTAGCAAAACTCTTATTTTATAAGTCGATATCTGGCAGCACTTATATTATTATAAATACTTTCTAATTAGAATCTAATCACGACAGATTTTTTACTGGATTGGTCAAGCCTTTACATTTGTTGATTCTATTAAAAATGGTTCCATTGAAAATGACGTCAATACTCTAACTAATGTATTAATCGACGAGACTAAAAAGGTGGTGAAAGATGGTAGAATAAGGTAGTAGCTGGATTTTCAGGAGTTTTATTTGGAAAGGAAATATCCAGCATGCGCAGAGACACATTGCGCAGTGATCAATAGACGCAATATTTTTAGAGGCTTGTCCGGGATAGTGTGATTCATCGACCGGAGCCCTCGGCGGGAACACCAGTCCTGCAAGCCGTATTGCAGGAGGTACATAGGTACAACATCAGTTACGCGAGGATCAGACACGAGGAAAGGTGGAGTTTCCGGCGATGCTGCACCAACGAGGTGAAGAACTTCAGCGAATTCAAGAGATACTACAGATAAGATAAGTCCCTCTTTAACCAGATGATTTGTTCTTGCATAAATATGGTTACCTGGAGTTATTTTTATGTACCTCATTTAAAAGTCATTGTGATCAATTACATATTGTTTAAACACCGATTATTCAGTCGACGGTGTGTGTAGGTATAATAAACAGAATAATACATTTACTTCGCCAGTAATAATTAACAGGATTAGGTAAATCGTGTTAAAATCGACATTAACCGGCAATATTTTAATTTTTTTTCTGTTTCTTATTTTAGTTTATTATTTTAATAATATTTAAATAGTTTATAAAGTAAAGCATAGGGTAAAGTGCCAAAATTTCGTACCCCTAAGGTTTTTTAGTTCGTATCTAATCAGTACAAAAATCTGAAAAAATTTGTATAATTACCTTGAAACCTTAGCAATAAAGCCCTGTAATTTATATTTTATAAAAGTTCATACACACAAAATAAAAAATGAAAAATATGAAAACATGCGTTTTTCGATTTTCAAAAAAAGTGGTCCAAATTTTGTCCCCTTAGTCCTAGTGCATATCGGAATGACGATTAAAAATATTGTCGGCAATGTCAATTTTAAAGATTTAATTCTGTAAACTTTTGTAACTTTATCATATACTTAAGTAATATTTTAAATATTTATAGAATGTTGTACAGGGTGATTCAGAAATACACCAACAAACTTGGGGGATGAGTTTTTCACATAAAAAAAAGAAAAAAAATGTCATATGAACATATGTCCGGAAACGCACCCCCTCTAAGCTACACCTTCCCAAAGTTTTCCGATAAAACTCGAATTTTCTGTATATTGTTTAAACTTGGGCTTCAAATTAAGGATATGTACCAATTTTCGTGAAATTTGAAGCCCAAGTTTAGACAATATACAGAAAATTTGAGTGTTTTCGGAAAACTTTGGGAGGGTGTAACTCAGAGGGGTTGCGTTTCCGGACATATGTTTATATGACTTTTTCTTTCTTTATGTGAAGAACTCATCCCCCAAGTTTGTTGGTGTATTTCTGAATCACCCTGTATATAATACATATCTTTTCCTTTTTTAGTTTATTTCTTATCTTTTCATTAAATGTAGGTATACATATAATTAAATTTCTTAAAATTTTGTATGCGTGCACGCGTGCGTGCGGGCGCATAAGTATTTATTTAATTATTTGGTTAAATTTCAAAAATTTTAATGAATGTGTACGGGCAACTAACGGTATATCTCTTTATTTATATTTAAGTACTTTACTGATACTGCATTCGCCGCGCGTTAACGAAACCATAGACTTATATAGATAGACCGGCCCCTGTCGTGAGAGCACGCGTCGGAAGATGTACGGTGCAGACATAGCCGTGGGGGGTCTCTTCTCTCTGTCTTCTGATCGCTTGGTGGGGATAGAAGTCTAGAGTGGGGACTAGTAGGGAATAGATGGGCTAGACGTCTATCCCCACCAAGCGATCAGAAGACAGAGAGAAGAGACCCCCCACGGCTATGTCTGCACCGTACATCTTCCGACGCGTGCTCTCACGGCAGGGGCCGGTCTATCTATATAAGTCTATGAACGAAACACCCAGCCTGATTCACACACGCTTCGAAATGTATCTTTAATATATAGATAATACTGTTATTATCAAATTAGTTTATTTTTTACATACATTATATATATATATATGACATATGTATTATTTATTGTTTTTATAAATATATTGTTCTTAAAGTAACATTTTGATTTCATTCATTCTTTATGATATCATATTTAAGGCCAGTTTTTCAATAGTCGCTTAAACTCATGTTTAGCTAAACTCACTCTTCGTCTTTTTCTAAAAGTGATAGTTAGAAAGAGGCGAAGAGCGTCTATATTAACCCTATTCAGTCACACTGGGTAAAATACACCCCAGCGTTTTTTTGACTTCGAAAACAACCCAGTAAACCAATGGAAATGGGCCTTTTGCCGTCATCTACAGGTAGTTGGGACCTTCAAGTATCGATCCCCGTTGGTGGTATATTTTTCGGCCCGTTAGTTCTCTCTCGGCAGCCGTTCAAAGTGGGCGTCTCGGAGTTGTGGGGTGTATTTCACCCAGTGTGACTCATACGTAATAATTTGAGTTTTTGGCGTATTTTTTTTCGTTTCTCGTTGTTTCAAAGTGAAGAGGCAAGTACACAGTTGTGTTTTTCGTTGCTTACAATTTTTAAAAAAATTTTACTGTGTAATTATTCATGCGTTGAATGTGCCTATGGTATCAAATAAAAAATTGTAACTTTTTCATTTACTTAAAGTATGTAATTTGCAACGTAAATATATTTTTTTCATATTTTTTAAACCATTTTTCATAAATATATTGCTATTTTTTCCATAAAAATATCTTTTTCATTTTTCCGCAAAAAATCGCACCTTTATACCTCAAAATAAATATACTTTTCGGAACGGCCGCATAAACTGCAATAATCAGTGAAAAGTGCATCATCTGAGGATGAAAAAACCGTTTGAAAAATTAAAATATCTTAAAAATTGAAAAAGTTACATTAGTTTTTGTGAAAAAAGTCACTTTTCCGACTTTTTTTTTCAACAATTTTTTTACATATGTTAAATTAATTTTTTGCAAATCAAACCTATACAGTCTTTTTAAGGAAGACTTAAACTACAACAGGATATTTTTTTTTTTAAGGTCAGCTACAATTTTTTATACACGTGCAAACACGCTGGGGTGTATTTCACCCAGTGTGACCGGTACGGGATTCTCGGGAAGTGTGACTGAATATGGTTAAAGTTAAGCGACTATTAAAAACTAGTCTTATAACTTAGTCTTATAACTTTTTCCTTGCGCTTTTTTTTATTTACGTTTTGCATAAAAATACTATTTTTGTTAAGTAATTTTTTTGGAAATTTCACAAAAGAAATACTAACAGATTTTACGTAGAAATACTATTAAAATAAAAGATGTGCTTGGCTCTTTTTCACATTTTTTATATTCTTCTTTTAGGCGGAAAAAATATAATTTAAAGGCATGGAAAAATAAGTTGAAAGGTTCACTTAAATTAAACGGATTTTCTCGTCGATATCGTATTGGAGTTTCATAATCCGAAGGCTCTCTTAAGGACAGTACTCTCAGGAAGTCTCGCCAAGAACTTCCAGTGGCTGCGTTCGTTAGAGGTAAGCAATTCGCACGCGCTAAAATTAAATATTTTGTAATCATTTTAAGGATTCTTAGAGAACTATAACTTTTTCATTATTTTATTATTTAACACCCAGTTATATTAAATCGCTGCCCTTTCACTATTGTTTCTCTTTCTCGGCTTCCGCAAAGTTTTTCGAAAGAAAAGTAGATTTTTGTAGGGTAATTTGAACCATGTCGGGCAAAGTGAACCACTTTAATAATCTCGCAAAAAAATAATTTTTATTTTATTTTAAGGCATATTAGTAATAGTAAAGATGGAGTGTTGTCTTAAGTCCCTTACTGGAATGTTTAAACTAATATTTTTTAATAAATCCAGTCATTCATATGATTGATTGTTTTAAAAACAAAAGTAAGATCAAAAAATAATCTCCTATTCTCTAAAGATTGTAAATTGAGTTTAATTAATACACTGAGAATCGAAAAACAGTAATAATCTCTACATTTTCGTTTATTCTCAACTTTTAATCTTAATACAGAGATGCTTACTGAAAAAAAGTAAGCATCCATAATGTCTACTGAAAAGTACAGTACTTAATATCTAAAGATCAAGATTGTAAGCAATATTGTTTGAAAAAATAAATAATTACTAAAAAGTTTCAGTATTCAATCATGTGCGATTCTGTAACCATTACTGTTGGCTCTCCTCAGTCTTCGTTTTATCGCGCGAGCTCAGAAATATGAATTTCAGAATATTTACTGTAGAATAGATTGTTAACTCAGCGTTAGCGTATTAAGTTGCCATTCCGGAATCTTAGGTTCGAATCCCATCAGCGTTCTCAAAAATTGTAAAATGCGTAATTATAATTAATACGTAATTGTAATTAAGAAAATACAATATAGGATGCGAAACCGTGAATACAGATTAAACCATAAAAGTAATAAAAAATTAAGAACTTATTTAAAAATAAAAAAAAAATATTTTTTTCCGTTAAAATATTGCACCGGAATCATTTCTGGTCTTTATCATAAAACGATACACAACTGATCCAATACTGGATTTAGAAAATAAACCTAGCTTGCCGTCAATCTGTACTCGTTACTGTAGAATCCGTAAGGGGCTGCGCACAATGAAAGGAATAGGGAACAGGAATAGGAATTGTAAGCAATATTGTTTGAAAAAAATAAATAATTACTGACAATGAGAAGTTTCAGTATCTATTCACGTGTATTGAAAAAGGATGCGACTATGAATTCCTATTCCTGTTCTCTATTCCTTTCATTATGCGCATGCAGCCCCTAACAGTTACTGAAAAATCCGTACTGGTTAATGGGAGAATGTTTACTCTCTAGTACGTAATTGCGCGGTTACTATAAGAAAGACTAAAAGTTGAGAGCCAGCAAAAATACAACAACCGTTACTGTTTTTCGGCTCTCTGCAGTGTACGGGATTATAGTCATGGGAGGAGATTGCCATGGGAATCCCTATGCGGTAAGTAGCCATACGTAAAAATTTATGTTGCACACGTTCAATCAGATTGCGATGTTGTTTATACGGGGACCAGACAACAGACCAGTACTCCAGCTTCGGGCGATATATATCTACTCATGGTAATAATACTAATAATACCCAGATAACAAAATGCTTCCACGGTACTGGTACGGTGAGCGTACGTCGTACTCTGCGTATCAGTACCGTAGCTACCACGTACGTGCGTACCGTAGAATAGATAACGTTACCAGTACGAAAAAAGAAACTTTAATATATATTACTCCAAGAAATTAGTTACACAGTATAAAATACAATTAATACTTAAAATACTAAAAAGTAGCAGGTTACAAACTATCTGGCCTTATCTAACATCAGCATTTTTAACTTTTTATATCATATTCCCGTGTGAGGTTGCTGGTCCTCCATCGGGCGCCTCCCCAGGTGGCGGATAGGGGAAAGCTCGCTAGAAATAGAGGGTACCGGGGAAATAAAATACCCGGGGCGGACCAAAATCAGCAGGATCGGTGTCTAGGCCTAGAGGAGTCAACCACTCCAAGACACTCGGGAATTGTGGGCTGAATCCTCATTACGGGTTTACGAGTAAGCGAAGTGACAAGAAAAGACGTGTTTCTTCTTGGAACACTGTAAGCGCACTGCTTTTAAAACTCGGCACACTCAGTTGTTGAAGCACCGGCACCGGCGAACGACGACGTCGATGCTGCGATGCAATGGCGAGCATAAGTGGAGCTTATGTCCGCCATTTATATTTACATTTGTGACAATATATTATAATTTATTTGTATTCTTTATACATTTGTATTTATATTATTATAATTATGTTTGTATATAAAAATAATTCCCAATTTGTATTATGTTCCGATATAATTTTCATTCATTAAATTAAAATTGTACGTAATTGTTGAAGCACCTGCGCTGGCGAATGACGACGTCGACGCAGCGATGCAATGGCGGGCATAAGTGGAGCTTATGTCCGCCATTTATATTTACATTTATAACGATATAAAGTATATTTGTATTCTTTTATACATTTGGATTCATACAAGTTGCCCAGCAAACAGAGTTGCTAAACGGCAAAATCGATACTTCATGAACTTTACGAAAACACCGGAACGTCCAGGGTAATTGATATATTCCGGATAGTCGATGGAGAGATCAGAAGACATGGATCCATGGATGCATCGTCTCGAGAAGGTGAAGGATGTTATGGATGCGTTTATAATCAACGAATTCAACTACGATGGATATTTACGCGTTTCGTCTACGGTGGCGTCGAGGCACTAAGGCGAGTGAAGACGTCTGCCCATCTGGCGAAATTTTGAAACAAGTTTTATGAACAATGGCAAATTTTCAATCGTGCTGTTGATTATCTACTGTATTTACGAGAATAATGTAAAATTGCATGACGTCACTTTACTTCTTGACTTGCCCACAATGGAAACTGAGCGAAGACTAACTTTTTAATTTAAATTTCGATTAAAGTTTCCATAATTGTGACGCTCATTCTGCTCTTTTGGAAGGAGAAGAAAGTACCACAAATGACTGTGGAGAAAAGTAAAAAAAAACTAAACAAATACACATGGATTTGTATTTGCATAACTCGCCTACAATACGAATTGCGCTACAGATCACTTCCGATCGTTTTTTCCCACTTTCACAAGTTGTACGAATTCATATAGATATGTATATGTATATTTTCATAAATGCAATGCTGATCGTGCGAGCATGTTCTACATCGCGCAAACTTGTTGACACAACGGACGATGCTGATACCGCGCCGTACGCATCATTAAAATTTTAATAAAACGTATCCGCCATATAGGATCTGCCATTTTGAATTTTGATGTCATATTTGAAATCAGCGACTTGAAGAACGTCTTTATAGGCATTTCCGTACCCATGCATGCAAAGGTTAATCTTTCAGTTTTATAATTTTGGCACAACATAGGGGATTTCAGCCCACTGTGCATAGGTATGTTGCGGGACTCGGAGACTATGGCCTCGAAGTAGCAGGAACCTTCCGGTCCGAAGAAGGCCACGACCCCGTCGCAGATCATGTCGATTATTGCTCTGATAGCTTCGACGGTCTCTCCTTTCGTGTCGCTCCATCGCATCACCAGCCTCACGTTCGGCAAAATGTTCAGATCTTTGTTGATCTGAAAGATATTTATGACAGCCATTTTTCTTTTAGTTTTACATAAAAATAAACGCGCTACCGAAGGCGGGAAGATTTCTGATCCTGAATATCAGATATCTGATATTAAATAATTCGTATTAAAGCCCCAATCACCGTGAAAATATACCTAAGAGAAAGCAAAGGTCAATCTTAACATGTTCCGTGCCGGATTTAATTTCATGTGATTTGTTCTCTATGCCGCGTGGATCACTGGTGACCTACGCATATTCATTATAGTTGTTAAATAAATTGTGTTCCATAATAATTATAAAACTAAAATAATTATTACTTAAAGAAAAACGTGAAATGTACAAAATGTAATACAAAGCAAAGCAAATATTTTTATTAAACATTTATTTAATATTTAATGTTAACATTTAATATGAAAATATTTACTAATAATCAAAAAGCCAAAGTATCAAACGGACAAATTGGAAAATTTACCGTTGACACACGTGGTATGGAACATGTTAATTAATTTTGGGAATTGTCTGTATAAACATTTATATAAAGTTAAACTTGTTCATTGCGTATGCATTCATATATTACGATACAATAGTGTCTAATAACAAAATATTTGCGTATTCGCATGTTTGCATATTTGCATATAACAAAATATTTGGGTAATTGCATTGCGAAAGTTATGCTAATTTTACGGCGCTTTACTTAATAAGGACTTCTGACACTTTTAACGAAAAAATTTATTTAGTTTTTGACTCATGATTTTTTCTGCGAAAATCTTCATAATCTTAAGATGTTTATATAAGAGCGATGATTCTGATGCTAGCCCTATAAGTAGGACATTCTATTGATTTCATTGTATACTGTTAATTTTTTAAAAATCGACTATTAATTATGTCCCCGTTACGAATTTGTTGTTGACAGATTATTTGAGAAGGACCCAATCCTCCGGATCGAAACGTCGCGGTCGTAACAGAGCGTTAAATTATTTACTTGCCAATTAAGTCGATACAAATAAACAATATTTTCTGTTAAATTATTATTGGCGGATCAATCTCCTATTCGATTACTTTTTATCTTTATGCCTACACATTTTTGCAGAGTTTATTCGTTAAAATAAAAATTAAGCATGATATTGGAAAAGTATTATGAGACTTATTTTTGGACACGAATAAAAGCAATTTAATAAGAAATATATAAGTTACGTATTATTTCCAACATACAGTTATTTTGTAATTAATATATAAACATATTTCTTATGTAAAATGTGTCAATTGTATGTATAACAAAGAACATACATATGAATTTTTATACAACACTTAATGTGCTCACATATATTAATTGCCCTCACATAAATAAATTGCATTCTGTAAACTAGTGCAAACAATAAGTTTTGCTTTTTGGCCATTTATTATTGTCCAATTGTGTCTTCTAAAGCCACGTACGTATGCATATAATGTATAAAAAAGAGAAAATAAAAACTATTGCAATTATTGCAAATTGGGCGATTTTATAATAACGACCCAGATAGCACAGCTGATCTTTGTGAATTCATAAAGATCAGATTCAGATCTTTTTGAATTCATAAAGATCAGCTGTGCTATCTGGAGAAATACTATAATACATCGCTTTTGGACGTTATTCGCAAAACTCTTATTCCATAAGTCGATATCTGGCAGCACTGTTATATTATTATAAATACTTTCTAATTGGAATCTATAATCACGACAGATTTTTTACTGATTGGTCAATCGTTTACATTTGTTGATTCCATTGAAAATGGTTCCATTGAAAATGATGTCAATACTTTAACTAATGTATTGATCGAGGAGACTAAATAGGTGGTGGAAGATGGTAGAATGAGATGGTAGCTGGATTTTCAGTTTTATTTGGAAAAGAGATATCCAGCATGCGTAGAGACACATTGCGCAGTGATCAATAGACGCAACATTTTTGGGGGCTCGTACGGGATAAGTAACATGAGTCATCGATCGGAGCCCTCGGCGGGGACATAGGCGGGGACACCAGTCCTGCAAGCCGTATTGCAGAAGGTACATCAGTTAGGGCCAGCGCACGTACATTGCCGTAGCGTCTTACGCCACCTTACGTGAGAATCGCCTTACGCGACACGTAAGCCAAACGTACGGCACTGCACATAGAAAAACGTAACGTAACGCATGTAACGTATGGTATGTTGCGTTACATTTTTCTATGTGCGGTGCCGTACGTTTGGCTTACGTGTCGCGTAAGGCGATTCTTACGTAAGGTGGCGTAAGACGCTACGGCAATGTACGTGCGCTGACCCTTACGCGAGGACCAAACACGAAGAAAGGTTGAGTTTCTGGCGATGCTATACCAACAAGATGAAGAACTTTAGCAGATTCAAGAAATACTACAGATAAGGTAATTAAGTCTTTCTTTAACCCGGTAACCGGATAATTTGTTCTTGCATAAATTAAAAGTCATTGTGATCAATTACATATTGTTTAAATACCGATTTTTCAGTCGACGATGTGTATAATAAACAGAATAATACATTTACTTCGCCAGTAATATAATTAACAGAATTACCTAAAATCTTTAAAATCGACATTAGCTGGTAAAATTTTTATTTTCTTTTGTTTCTATATTTTAGTTTATTTATTATTTTAATAAAATTTAAATAGCTTATAAAGTATATAAAGTATAATATTGAATATATGAAGAAAATTTATTAAATTTTTAAGTAAATAAATATTGTTGCGCCCGCGCTGAGTTCGAAACCGCCGCCCGGTATCTCCTGCTGCGTCTTGTCGTCCTTGACAACGGGCGTAACGACGGGCTGTAAAACAACACCTGTCAGATTTTCCTCTGAGATTGAATTACGATCGGACGTGTCGGTCCACCGCGCTCTTGACTGTATCGAGAGAAAACGAGTCTTCGGAGTTCAAGAAGTGTCTCGTTATTTCCGCGAGTCGCGCGCGCGCGCGCGTGTGTGTGTGTGTGTGTGTGTGTGTGTGTGTGCGCGCGCGCGCGCGCGCACGAAGCGATCGATTCCCCGAGCGAGCGCAACAATATATGTATAAATTAATTTTATAATAAAAATATAATGTTTTTAAACTATATTTATTGGTATTTATTTATTTACGTTAATGGTTGGTAAAATAAATATATATTTTGTATGATATTTTATAGAGGTAAATTTATATAATGTGTGGTATAATTTGTGTAGTAATTTAAGTATCAGTTATAAATTAGCAGTATATTAAAGTAATATGATTATAAATCATAAATTAATGAATTAGAAGTTTATTTTAATTTACTTCAACTAAAATTTATAAAAAATGTTAATAAAGTTATTAACAATAATTTACCTCCGTTTTGGTCTTCTTATATATAAACGTCAATAAATACAAAAACCAAAACCCATGGCCAAAATGTCATGACGATTAATTTGAAAAGAGCTGTGTTGTAAGTCTGACAAATCAAGTCTGCGCGCAGTTTTTTTAACCAATAATCATATCGGAATAACGATTTAAAATATTGCCAGCTAATGTCGATTTTAACGATTTAATTCTATTTGTAACTTCATCATATAAGTAATATTTTAAATATTTATAAAAAGTTTATATATAATATATCGTTTTTTTTTCTTTTTTCAGTTTATTTTTTATCTTTTCATTAAATGTAGGTAATTAAGTTTCTTAAAATATTGCATTGTATGCGTGCGCACGTGCGTGCGTGCGCATAAGTATTTATTTAATTATTTTGCTAAATTTCAAAAATTTTTATGATTGTGTACGGGCAACTAACGGTATATCTCTTTATTTATATTATTAAGTACTTTACTGATACTGCATTCGCCAAACAAAGTACCCAGCCCGATTCACATACGCTTCGAAATTTATCTTTAATATAGATAATGATGCTTGTTATCGAATTAGTTTATTTTTTACATACATTGTATGATATATGTATTATTTATTGTTTTTAAAAATATATTGATCTTAAAATAACATTTTGATTCTTTATGATATCATATTTAGGGCCAGTATTTCAATAGTGGTTTAAACTGAAGTTTAGCTAAACTCACTCTTCGTCTTTTTCTAATTAAAAGGGATAGTTAGAAAGAAACTAAAAGTGAGTTAAGCTAAGATTAAAGTTAAATAACTATTAAAAAACAAGCTCTTAGTCTTCTTCCTTGCGCTTTTTTTTATTTATGTTTTGCATAGAAATACTATTTTTGTTAATTAATTTTTTTAGAAACTTGACAAAAGAAATACTAACAGATTTTTCGTAGAAATACTATTAAAATAAAAGATGTGCTTGGCTCTTTTTTACATTTTTTATATTCTTCTTTTAGGCGGAAAAAATACAATTTAAGAGCATAGAAAAATAAGTTGAAAAGTTCATTTAAAGTAAACGGATTTTCTCGTCGATATCGTATCGGAGTTTTATAATCCGAAAGCCCTCTCAAGGACAATACTCTCGGGAAGTCTCGCCAAGAACTTCCAGTGGCTGCGTTCGTTCGAGGTAAGCAATTCGCACGCGCTAAAATTAAATATTTTGTAATCATTTTAAGGATTCTTAGAGAACTATAACTTTTTCATTATTTTATTATTTAATACCCAGTTATATTAAATCGCTGCCTTTTCACTATTGTTTCTCTTTCTCGGCTTCCGCAAAGTTTTTCGAAAGAAAAGTAGATTTTTGTAGGGTAATTTGAACCATGTCGGGCAAAGTGAACCACTTTAATAATCTCGCAAAAAAATAATTTTTATTTTATTTTAAGGCATATTAGTAATAAAATGGTATAAATAATTATTATATTATATATCTAGGTATTTTATTCTAAATTATTACAAACTCTACTATTTTAACTCTTTGTAACAATGATAGCTAAAAAGATAGATAAAAAGTGATAGCTAAGTTACAAATTATCTTGCCTTATCTGACATCAGTATTTTTGCCTTTTTATTATATTCCCGTGATGAATAGGGGAAAGCTCGCTAGAGGGTACCAGGGAAACAAAATACCCGGGGCGGATCAAAAGGCTGGTGTCTAGGCCTAGAGGAGTCAACCACTCCAAGACACTCGGGAATTGTAGGCTGAACCCTCATTCCTTAAATCTATGAGGTATTCTTAGGTTATATTTCTAAAATCTAACGTATTTTATACAATAATAGAGTAGAGTGGGGCAAAAGTACGCACTTAGTTTTTGATCCCATATATCTACCGTTGAGATATAGCTAGAATCTTGAAATTTGCACCTCAAAATCTGCACACATTTTTTTTTAAATTTACTAGGGTTTATGTCTATATTTTGAATACAATCCATGTATAAAGTAATGAATTTTTCTTGAACCGATTGCAAAAACGCACTTTTACCCCACTGGTGGGGCAAAAGTGCGCATGCAATAAGGAATTTAGAATGAAGGTTAAGACCTTAAAATCAGTGAAAACTTTTATTACAATAATTATACAGAATACAATGTAATGAAAATAATTATTTTGAAAAGTACAAAGAAAAGTAGGTATTTTTATTTTTAATTACATTTAATATTGCTTTATGTTTTTATATAACAATTCTTTTTAACAATTGCCGCAAATGAAATTACCTCTCTACCGGCTCTACTAAGCTTTTCTTTGATAAATCCTTTGATAACAGGAAATAAATAAGTATTCTGTAAGAGCCAATATACGCGCAGAGTTTAAGGATGTTCGAATCCGATCTAAAAAAAATATCAGAAATTGATATGAACATCGGTGAGCATGTTCTTTAAGGCTTTCCAAAGCTTCCATAAAAATTTGAAATTAATTAGGACGCTTATTAGCGAGATATCTCGATTTTAAGGATGTATTGGAGGTATTTCACATATATTCAGAAATGGCTGTGAGATGTTTCTAAAAATTAAAAATACTGTAAAATTTAAAAGTGATTTACTTAACGATTTAAGTTTAAAGTTGATAAAATTAACATTATCCCTTATGGAGAATCGACATTTTTTGCTGTAAATATAAATTAAAAAGTAAGATATTTCTAAAACTTTTTTTATATGTAAAACATACATCATTGATATTGTATTTTAAGTTTCAAAACTTTTTGAAAAAATAAATTTTTTTAAATTGTTTAAACAATATCTACTAATTATTTAAATGACAAAAAACATACTCAAACTGTTAACGGTAATCCTTTCTAACATATAAAAAATTTTGAGTTGTTTGACATACATGCAAACCCAGATAGCACATCGAATTCAAAAAGAATTCTTTTTTAATCCCCGAATTGTGAACGGAAGTCGTTTTTCGTCCCCGTTTTGCTCCAAAAGAGTTCGTAAGAGTTCGATTCCATGTCAGTAACTTCGAATTCTTTTATAGTTACCAAAAGGATCTCTTTTATACTCCATAAGAATTCGCAATAAAGTCGAAGTGAGCGCAATTTGGAATTGATTGCGATTTGTTCTAGAATAGAAAAATAATTGGTATCTGAAGAAGGATAAGAAAGAATTCTTCATAATCTATCCAAAAACAATTTCTGATTCAGAAAAAACATAAAACTATGTATTAGTTTATAATTAAATGTACTGGTACACATATAGTACTTGTGTATTAAACTGAGCGCCGATTACCTACTGTCGGACTTAAAACACAGCTATTATTGGAACATTAGAAATTCCCTTTCCCTTCCTTAATGTTCCAATAATAGCTGTGTTTTAAGTCCGATAGTAATCAGCGCGCAGTTTAATATGTTGGAAAATACGCGTACCTATTTAAATACATATAAAAAATAATATTGAGCTGCCTTAGATCCAAGCTTGGACCGTATATGGCTATTTCCTTTGTATTGACTTATAAAATGTGTTATAAGAGAAACATGTTTTTAAATGCGTTTCAAACATGTTTGAAATATGTTTCAGATATCCAAATAATATTTCTCGGAAAATATTGTTTTTAGATATTTGACTTCTATTTTAATAATTTCAAGACCAAACTATTTTTCGAGATTTTCAGAAGTTTGATTTCGAATAATATTTCCAAGATAATTTATTTTTATATGTTTAATTTGTTTGAAGATCTATTAGGAAATATTTCTGGGAAAACATTGTTTTTAAATATTCGAGACTTCTTTAATAATTTTAAGACTAAGCAATTTTTCGAGATTTTTAGAAGTTTGATTTCGAATTATATTTCCGAAATACTTTGTATTTTTATACGATTAATTTGTTTGAAGATCTTCGGAGGAAAGATTCGAATTTCCAGTTTGATTATCCGACGATCGTTTAATCTTACATTTTCAGGTACTATTACGTACAGCTTCGTGACCGGCGGTCACTGACCGCTTCTAACGAAAGATTAAAGTTCAAAATCGACAACAAGACGGGCCTCATCACGACGCTCCAGATGTTCGACAGGGACGAACCCTTCAGAGAGAAGGAGTTTTATCTCACGGTACACATGCACATACCGTGTACATTGAACTAAATCTCCTTCTTTCTGAAGTATCACAACTGACAACGGAAGTCCGAAACTGAATGACGTGTGCACATTTAAAATCATCATCGAAGACATCAATGACAATGAACCCGTCTTCGACAAAGTGGTACGTCTCGCTAACTACCTAAGTTACCAACTTGTTACCAACTCCCTTACGGCTTATATATCTACAAATACGAATCTGGGCGCATGTGGTACGAATAAGCGTTTACATTATGCATATGCCGTAATTATACGGATGTAATATAGACTTAGCCGGATTGTATTGGAAAAAAGAAAATACGGCCGTAGAAGTTGTTTCTTCTTATTTACGGGATGATAGTACATTTTTTATGATAAAAGGCTGATTTTTTAATGATTTTTATGAGTATATAAGTCAAAAATATAAAATAAATTCTTTTTATACGAGATTCATTTTTGATAAAAATAACGTTAGGTACCAAAATAAAAAGAACTGATTTCTTCAAATATTTTTTAATTGATTTTTATTAATAATCAAAAATTAATATTTGTTCCGCCAATAATAATTAACCAAAAAATATATAATATTTGTCTCGACTACAATTGGCAAGTAAAATTTCAAAAAATATCACAACGTTTCAACCCTCGCTTTGGGTCCTTCTCAAGCAATCTAACAAACAAATAATATAGCATGGGTCACTATTACATCGTTAGTATCTTAAAATAAGAACAGAAAGAATTTTTCTGTAGTCAATATCTAAATTTGAGGAGCAAACCAAAAAAGAAACAAGATTACCTGATAATAAAAAAGAAAAAGAAAAGGAGCTATTGTCTTCACATTATCCATCAAATGCTTATGAACGTTTTAGCAGAAACATCATACAAGAAAAGCTAGAATTTGATGATGTATGTCGTAACACATAAAGAGTAAAATGCAAAACGTATTTACACGGAGAAAGTCGAACGATGGCACCAATTCATTTTATGTAGAATAACTGCTATACTAATAATGCAGTGTCGGAGTGAATTCTCAGAGCACCACACATGTCACGGAACTACGAAACAGCTCATGTTCGCACGATGGAGGTTTACAACAAACTAACAGACATCCTGCAAATGTTTAAAATTTAGAAGATACACACAAAGGTTAAAAGAATACACAGTAGTCGGAAATAAAAACAATTATACATTTGAGATAACATTATCGTATATAGGATTCAAATTTTCCGTGTCTTTTTTAAGATTGATCGTGTCGGAGTATTTTTTATAAGAAACATTTTCGCAATCTCTCTTTTTCTGGTATTCTTTTCTCTGTGTAATATCTCCACCTCTGACCACTTGAAATCATGACTCTGAGAAACACGATGTTTGCTAACGACGGAATAATTACTGTCTTTTTTTATATCATTTCGGTGTTCTTTAATACGCGTTTGCAGGTGTCGTTTCGTTTGACCAATGTAGGAAGCACTACAATTGTCGCAGTTAATTCGGTAAACTAATTCGGTAGAGTGATCGTTAGTTCGTTGTAAACCTCCATCGTGCGAACATGAGCTGTTTCGTAGTTCCGTGACATGTGTGGTGCTCTGAGAATTCACTCCGACACTGCATTATTAGTATACCAGTTATTCTACACAAAATGAATTGGTGCTATCGTTCGGCTTTCTCCAATACGTTTTGCGTTTTACTCCTTATGTGTTACGACATCATACTTATCTTAAATCATCAAATTCTAGCTTTTCTTGTATGATGTTTCTGCTAAAACGTTCATAAGCATTTGATGGATAATGTGAAGACAATGGCTCCTTTTCTTTTTTATCATCAGGTAATCTTGTTTCTCTTTTGGTTTGCTCCTCAAATTTAGATATTGACTACAGAAAAATTCTTTCTGTTCTTATTTTAAGATACTGACGATGTAATAGTGACCCCATGCTTTATTATTTGTTTGTTAGATAACTTGAGAAGGACCCAAAGCGAGGGTTGAAAGTTGAAACGTTGTGATACTTTTTGAAATTTTACTTGCCAATTGTAGTCGAGACAAATATATTTTTTGGTTTATTAATAATGATAATTCTGGAGAAAATATATATGTATATAGATAGTTTTAAGTGTATAATTCGTACGCTATTAAAATATTAGTAAGAAATTTTAAAACGTAACATTTATGTCTATAGAAATGTTGAGAATTAATTTTGATAATGAGTAGCTCGTGGGATATTATAGTAGATTTCCGTCTTACGTTTATATTGCGTAAATTTCGTTGTTTTTTTTTTCGTAAACTGACATAACAGCCACTATTGCTACTAACAACAATTGCTTGAATTTTTTGTTTTATTTCGATCCCAGGTCTTCCGTGGAAACGTGTGGAAGGTTGGTTCCGAATACGTGGTGTGAATGTTGCTCGATATGTAAATGAAAAAATACTTAGTGTCCTAAGTTTTGTTTCCTCCCTTTTTTATGCACAGTTTGCATATTTCATTAAACAAAATGGCATTTTAATTTTTATGTATCAAATGAATATCTTTCCGTGTGTACTTGAAAAAATATTTTCAGATTTGACCATGAGAATTTAAGAGAGTACGAGATAAAAATTTACATTTACATGATAGATACAGAGATTTTCCGTAGATTTAACTATGACAACTACCAGTGCAATGTAATGAACTAAATAAAAATTCTCCATTTACTTACTTATTATTAATTATTATTATCAATTTATTATCATTGAATCTTATATTGATATTTTATTATTATTATTGAAAGAAATTAGCATGCATGTGCGTGTGGTCTTTTAGAAATGGTAATTGTACCGCAAAGACGATTCGTACGAAAATTGCATGGAATACATCACGCTAAGTGCATTTTAGAAGCCGCGCGTACGTATTGTGCGATTGTCGGTTCTCGCTAATACATTTTGGCTTGTTACGCAGGCATACAAAAAAATCTGTGCCCCAAGATTTACCCGTAGGTCGCAAGGTCAAGCGAGTTACCGCCACCGATATCGACGATGGCAACAATTTGATCTTCAAGTAAATATTTTTCCTTAAGCGGTATCCATAATTTGGGTAGAGAATCTAGGCCGATTTTTAATACTTTTTGAATTTTTTTAAAAAAAGCCTAAATTTGAGAAAGTTATAGCTTGCTAGTTTCTTTGATGACGTCAGATTGTGCGTAACTTCAAAAGATGCCGCAGTGTCCTTATGACGTCACACACATTTTCGTGTACCTATATTTTCTTCAATTTTTAAGATATTGCAAAAATTCAAAAAGTTTACAAAGAAAGTATGCCATGATCTATCAAAATATACTGTTAGGTAAAAGTCGGTTTAAGACCAAATTCCGTCGTACGGTATAGTCTGTCTTCTAAGAGACCGGCTGTATACTTTTGGATCGACGAGGAGTCTGGTATCATATATTCCTCAACAAGGCTATAGACGTAAGTAATGCGAAGGTGGAACGATATTAAGAGGATAATGCTTAACGCAAACTCCATTTTACAATGTTACTTCGAAATTAGAGCTTGTAACACTTACCTGATAGTTTGAGGGATAGTCCCGTCGTTTTATTAAATCGTTGTTCGAATTTTCATATTCATCGGCGAAGTTTGTTACGTAAATGTACTCTCTTCTGCTATTTTTAGTAAACGTTTTATACGTAAGTAACGCCAAAAACAAAATTGCCCGTTGAATAATCGAAAGAAATATTTGTCATCTAATTATTTCTCGTCTACTAAAAATAAAATATATATTAGGTCAAACCTGGAACTCTGATAAATAATGCAACGCATTGATTCATCTCTTTTTCGATAAGCTTCCGCTTTCCCGTTTTATTTAACAAATCACGTAAATGTCCTGCATTATGGTTATTATATGAATTTGTGCAGCGGAATCAAATTTACAAATTTAGTATGACGGCCACCGTCAAAGATAAGCAGATGTAGCAGATATCAAGTTGTCTCGACGTCTTGATCGGGCAATAAATCGCTGAGCAATTTTATTGATCTTGGCATACGGGTTGTGGAACCGCTTAAGAAGGCGTCAGCTTTTCTACCGAGGTCACCAGAATCGATCAGATTTCAGGAGAATTTTAGCGATTTTGATGCCAGAATTGTCCGTTTGAAAGCAGTTTCCAACATCGATGATTTGTATCTAGTCTTGGAGCTCGTAACTGGCAGAACGGAACAAACTAACAAAGGGGACACTTTTAGGTACTACACGAATTACGCTTACCGTGTTTCCCAAGTAATATGAAACAAAACATGTTAACGATTGCGAACCAGCCGCGCTTTCAACAAAGTATTTTATTTCACACTCATTACAGCTTGGAACGCAAATAAAGATGAGAAAGATGTAGCAGATATCAAGTTGTCTCGACGTCTTGATTACGAGGGTAACACGCAGTACTCGTTAATAGTGAGAGTATAAAACAAGTATCATTTAGCAGCCGAAATGGTGGTCGATATCGAAGTTCTGGATGTAAATGACAACTTTCCAGTATTCCGTGATATCAAAAGAGGAAGCATGTTAGAAAACGAACCCCGAGGAGTTCCTGTGATGCAAGTGCGAACCATTGACGCTGATGGAACGTCCGCTAATAATAAGGTATTAAAATTTTATAAATCATATTTTGTGTGCTCTAAGAGCGTGTTTTATTACAACTTATACGTTAAAGTTTTATTATGTCTTCCACTTAACGCAATATCTCGACTTTTGTCCTCAAAAGGTTACCTACGAGTTGGCCAGCTTCAAGGATCTCTTTGCCATCGACCCGCAAACTGGTAATATCAATACGTTAGTAACATTCGACAGAGAAGTCGAACATCTCTACGAAATGAAAATAATAGCAACGGGAAGCTCCGAGTGCTTTGTCCAAAACCGGCGAGCACAATAAAAAAGCGAGGTGGATTGTCGTTCGTATCAGCAATTTCGATTTCGAACAAGTAACTCGAATCACGAGTGTACACTTCTTGGGTGTACGAACCTCGCTTCACCCAAAAAGTGTACACTCGTGATTTGATTTACGAAAACAACAACATTAACGCGCCCACAACTGAAGTCGAGCTATCGATTCCGATACGGCGAATAATATCACGTACAGCATCATATCGGGAAACACTGATGACGACAGGTTTCCGGATATGATGCTGTACGTGACAGGACTCGCCGTATCGGAATCGATAGCTCGACTTCAGTTATGGGCGCGTTAATGTTGTTGTTTTATATGTATGTATAGATCCTTTCACTCCTCGCGGAGCATTAGGGCCTCCAAGGAGGTTTCAGTAATCGCTTTAAATTCAGATGTGCGGGTGATTAGCCCACAGCACCCTGGCATGGTGGATATTGCCATATATAAGTGTTTAGACCAACGGTTTAACGTCTCTTCCGAAAGACGGAGCCCAGTTTTTCCCATTTGAGAATTTTTCTCGCATGGGGGGCGCAGTTTCTGGAAATAAATTCCAGTGTACTCAAGTGGACTCGAACCCGGTTCTCCGGATTGTGAGTCTGGCGCTCTACCACTAGACCACACTGCCGCACTGCTGTACGTGACACTTTTATATTCAAGCTACAGGGAGAAAGATTTACGTGAACAAGCCGTTTGATTATGAAAAAATCACTAAGTACAATCTGACTGTGAGAGCATTCGATGGTGTGTTTAATGACACGGCGCAAGTTGAGATTTTTATCGAAAACTGCGCCGTGTCATTAAACATACCATCATGTAATGACAACAATGACAACGCACCATTTCTCGATATGCCTTACCCAGTAATTTGGGGTGAAAATAAACCACCCGGCATGATAACCGAGCTGAAAGCACGAGATTATGACTCCAAGGAGAATGACCCGCCGAGTTCAAAATTGACAACACTGCGGACGATGAATTAGATTTAAATTTGATTAAATTTAGATTTAATTTCATCCTCTGCAGTGTTGTCAATTGATCATCAGTCAAGCAACGTTTGGGCGCGGGGTACTATATACTCGAATGGGTGACCGGCTGAGAGAGCGGATTTTTTCGGGCGCAGCTATATGCACACAATATATAATATACGTACCTGCAATGTTTATTCGTTAAAATCTGATGTATTTAGTAAATTATATGTCTGTGGCAACGTATTGGCATTACTTCCACTGTATTGTTGCTGTACCATTTGTAACATTTTATTGCAATGTTTCTGAGGCATTTCAACGTTACCGTAAACTTGCAAAAAGGTTGCAGAAACATTTCGCAACTTTCATGCAATATTACAATGTTTTAGTGTAAAGTCTAGCTATGCAATGTTTCTACAAACTTTCGGTGCTGTATGGGTTATTGGGTTCAGTCAAAAATCGTAAAACAAAAACCATCAACCATGAAAAAAGGAGGTTTTTTTCACACTAGGGCTGCGTTCGGAAACATCACCCGAGTGTCCCCGGGTACCATTTTATCCTTGTTTAACACTCGGTAAACGACAAGGATAAAATGATACTCGGGGGCACTCGGGTGATGTTTCCGAACGCAGCCTAGTATGGTAAAGTAAGTCATAAAGGAGCTTTTCTCACACTAGTGCGGTAAAGTAAGGGCCATGGCACACAGAAAAACTTAAGCAGTAAAACGTAGGAAGTAAGCAAATCAGCCAACCATAGTCCAGAACTTAAGACATATCTTTTAAGAGTTAGCAAATCCAAACTGTTGATTTCCTTACTGCCTACGTTTTACTGCTTAAGTTTTTTTATGTGTCCGGACCTTAAGGCATACATTAAATTGGTAAGAAATAAGCCATTTTCCGCACGTTAAACGCCAATCGAGAATCGAACTTTCGCGACAGGCATTACAAAAAATAAATTGTAACGTTATACAATTATATATAATGTATATTGTATGACGAGAGTAAATAATAAATATTAAAGAAACACACATCCAAAATAAAAAGGACCGCCGATTAAAATTGGCGTGGACGGGGAGGGCCTCTACACTACTAGACTCTACAGATTGATCTGTTTTTACCGGATAAAATTTTAATTAAATCTCAAAATAACAACTAATTTAAATATATAATATATAACTAAAGAAATACGAAGCCAAGTTTAGCCAAAATGCATTTTATCGCATGATATTCAATAAAAACAGAACTGCAGCCTTATAAAAAGATAATACTACTAATTAATTTTCCTGCGATTATTGTTATATATGTAGATAATGATCGTCTGTGAAAGTTAAACATCATCAGATTAAACCGCGCTATTCTATTTATATAATGTAGTATAAATAAAACGGTTCCATTTAATATTTTTAAAAAAAGATAATTTATAATTTTCTATTTCAATGTTGACAACTTCAATTTCCGTTGGAATACTTCTTTCTTCTGACGCAATGTTATTTTTGCCAATGTAATCTCATGTCTACTTTATGATGCATCTGATCTCTGATCGCGGACATTACCTACAAGACATTGGCTACGTAATTTAATATTTATTTTATGGACAAAGAGGCGCTTCAAAATAAAGTAACAGTTAAATCGTGCCCATGACCGCTCTCAAGCTTCTCTCTGTTTAAAAGTATATTAGTAGAATTTTACGCTCCTTTGGTAAAAAGAAAGTATTTCAGTATTGGTATAGCAGTTGGTAAAGAGAAAGTATTCGAGTATCGACATACTATCATGCAGATATACTAAAGAAAGAGTATCAGTATACTTATCAGTATATTTTTGTACCGACATGAGTAAATTCTTGGAAAATGACATTTATAAATTCAAATTATTATTCTATATAACTAAATGGAATTTATAAAACAGAATATTATATATGTAATCCGAATACTACTAAAAAGTATTTTAAATTGTAATTGATTAATATATAGGTACATGGCATTATTTATTCATCGTGCAATCGGATCACGAGAGATGGTGCTCATTTTAGATTGTTTTATTTAATACGTTATGGCCTTCTACGTCGACTTCAGCTCTCTTTCTTTCTTTGAAATTTTCAAGGTGGTGTAACCCCTTAAAACGCTTTTTTAAACATCGCTCTGCGATCATTCTTCACAAAGATACGACAGATGGCGTAAAACTAAGTTAAATAAAAAAAATCAAAAGTACGGAAACTTTTGCACGGTACTGTATACATATATGTACTTTAATAATATATATTTTATTAAATTTTAATCGGGGGGGAGAGAGATAAGGGTTTTTACCCAAAAAGCTATGTTGTAAGTCTGACAATTCAAGTCGGCGCGCAGTATTCTATAGGGTTTGGGGGGGTAAAATATATGTTTATACAATTATACATACAGAAATAATGAGCTACTAAGGTATCTAAGCTCGGACTGTAATGGCTTATTTATTCTATATTGATTTTATCTGACGGTCCTTTTCACTTAATATTGTTATTAATTTTTGTTACATAATCAGTCATCTGAGGTGATTTCTACACTTTAGTAAATTTTAATAAATCTGTATAGATACTATAAATGTTTTCTAAAGACGTAAAATTTTTTATTCATTGGCCAAGCGTTTACATTTTTTGATTCTATTGAAAATGACGTCAATATTCTAAGTACTTTAAGTAATGTATTGATCGAGGAGACTATAAAAAGGTGGTGAGGGATAGTAGAATGATCGAGATAGAAGCTGGATTTTCAGGAGTTTTATTTGGAAAGGGGATATGCAGCATGCGTAGAGACACATTGCGCTGTGATCAATAGACGCAACATTTCTGGGAGGTCGTCCGGGATAGGACTTTATACTGTTATTAAAGAACCCGCTTTTATCGGACATGTTTGTAATTGAATGTAGGTACATACTTTGGCTAAACTCGGCCTAGATATTTCTAATGAAATTTTTTTTAAAGTTACACTTTCAATTTTAACTAAAATTCCGTCCAATAAAAATAAGTCAATCTATATACGCCCTCCACCACCCCCGCCGATTTCAATTATTGGTCCTCTTTTTGAAATCTTTATTTTTATTTGTTTATTATTAATTATTTTTTATACAATTTATTTTGAATTAAAATTTATGCACAGAGAGGCCCTCCACCACCCCCGCCGATTCGAATCAGCGGCCCTCTTTTCTTTGAAAATGCTTTATTTTTTATTTTTTTATTATATTAATAATTTTTTATAGAATTTATTTTGCATTAAAAATTATGATCATGTAAAATTGTAAAATACACTTTTATTACTCATACATCTACAATAATTTAGGTAAAATTACATAAAAATATTTAAAATTTATATAAGACAAAACAATTATTATGTAGGCTGTTCCGCTTTTTTCGGACATAGTTGGCATTAAAGAGACTTTGGTAATTATTTAGATTAACGTACTCCTTTCCAATGGCCTAGATTTTTCTAACAAAATTGAGTTATACTAAATACTTAATACTTGCAATTCTAGCTAAAATTCCGTCCGATAAAAATTGATCAACCTGTAGAGGCCCTCCACCACCCCCGCCAACTTTAATCGGCGGTCCTCTTTTCTTTGAATATGTGCTTTTTTATTATTTTTTATTTTTTATAGAATTTACAATATATAAAAATCTATAATTACAATTTACTTATTACAATAACATTTAAGCTTTTTACTGATGCCAGATTACACGAAGGCGTTCGAAATAAATATAAAAATACAAAAATTCATATTTTAGAATAAGTATTTAACAATTGTAAATATTTCAAAAAATAACAATCAATTTTTTATTTTTAAATTTTTTTTATGGAAAAAATATGAAAAATTTTGAGGTACAAGTCAACTATCAAATAAAAAAATTGCAGGAAAAAACACGTTACCATCGTGTTTAGAAAAGGGATAACTGATCCAACGGTTTGATCAGAGCAAGTTCTTCCGCCGGGTGATACCCCCGTCAGTTGCCGACGTAGAGAAGAACGATTCTCAAGATGGAAAGTGAGCTCAATATACCCTGATTTACCGAGCCCCATGAAATCAAAAGAATATTTAAAAAATTAAGCCCGTTGTACGTCGAGGGCCCCCGCTGCAGGAAGGAATGAATCCCAGATCTTCCGGATTGCTCCCCGATAGCGGTCATTTCGGCAGCGAGTTAACGACGATCGTTTTCAAATCATTGCATTCCGTATGGTTACACTATTGAAATATTCTCCCATTATTAAAGTACATTTCTTTCTTATAATTAAAATATATATGATATATATTTATCTTATTAAAAACTGATGACAGAAGCATGACTGATATAATATTAACGTTAATGAGAGAATATTTATTGAGAAGAATAAGATCTCTTAAAATGTTCTATTTAATTTCGCGAATCGACATCGCGTACTCGCACTGAAACCACTTCTTTCAAGGGATCCGAGATAGAAGAAAATTAGAGATTAATTCTGGTTCTGCAACAGGGGTCTTCAATCTTCAACGGGGCACCAAACTAAATTACTCTCCACGTTGAAAATCGCTACGACTCCCCACCGGTACGAACGTATTTCTTAACGTCCACTTGACGCGAAGGGCAGCGATAAAAACTTAGATAGCGATCGCATTTTACCATATCGCGTATTCCGATTAATAACGAATTGTGATCATTTCATATCACGAATTTCGAAATAATTTTGAAAAATCAAATCGTAATTTTGTAAGATTCAAATTCCCAAGTGTTAAGATCTCAAATTTTGCGAGCGAGAAGCTATTACTTGATCGTTGATTTAGCATTCAAACTTTGCTTATAAAATTATAAAATTTATAATAATTGACGATAATCTTAGATAGGCAAAATTTTGAACAAAGATAAATTGATAAAAATTCTAAAAAAAAACTTATTAAACGCGCTAATTTAGCGATTTTTGTATTATCGACATTATCGTACATCTTCTGTCGATTTTATGCAATATATCTGGCATTAGTAACACATAATTTGTATCACATAATTTCAATTTTATTACAATCTTTCTTACAAATTTTCATTGCAATAATTAAATTATAATTAATATTACATATAATTAAGTAACATTATATAATATTACATAGTAACATTATATAATATTACTCGGAGACATAGTTATAATATAGGTACTCTAAAATTACGTACCTTGTAATAAATTAAAAATTTATTACATAATTAGTAATATGATAATTAAAATAATATAATATTCTATATAATGTTACATAACTACAATATATACTTAAGATTTACATAATTTGAATTTATTACGTAATTATTCTATATAACTAATCCCTCCGTGTCCCTACCTACCCGAACTTTTATATTTTATATAATGTTTATATATGTGTTTCCTACCTATATGTTCCCTGATATTCCTAATTATATTCCTATAATATTTACCTAACTCATCACATATATTTCTTCCCACCCGTATTTATTAGTTTATTTACTTTATTTTTTACTTAGTTTATTAGTGTTAATTAGTCGCGACCGCGATTACCCGAGATTAAGTTTAAGAAAGATTTTAAGTTTGTGGTTAATAATGATTAACATGGAGACGTCACGTTTCTGTCTCCGATAACATGCACATATGTGCAAGAATGCGCAGTCTCACCTGCACGAACATGGTACATATATAATACCTATATTGGTGGTGTTGCACTGAGAAAAAAATATATGGTATTTAGAACCATAATGACATAGTAAAATAATTATAGTTAGAATTATCATATTTATAGTAAATGTTACAATAATGTTGGTTATAATAACAATATAGACATAGTATAACTGACCCATGTAAAATTTTTACCATAAATTATAATCATTTTAAGTAAAAATATAGTAGGATTGCTAATTTTGGTTCATAATAACCATTTCATATGGTTAGACTAATTCATGTCATAGTAAGACTGACTATAAATCTGTGTCCATTTTATTATATTTTGTATGTTTAACTAAACTATAAATATATAGTTGATGCCAAAAATAAATAAAAAATATAGTGAGATTATAGTTATTCCAACTATTTTTTTCTCTCAGTGTGGGCACCAACCTACCTTGTAGATTTTCTTCTCTCGCCAAATCCACACTGGCGGCATAGCCAGAGACAAAATGGAGAAATACTCCTTTCATTGCCGGCCGCTCGTAGCCAGCAGATGAGCGTAATGATTTTACGCTCTCACCTTCCGCGAAACACGACCGCGGCGCGAAGGGCCATTTATAGCAATTAAATTAATTAAATACAGATTTACTAACGTCTTAAATATATTATTTATCTTATATATACTGTGTAATTTACACGCGATAGCATCTTTGATTAAAAATAAAAGAAATATTAATTAATCAAAAGCTTTTAATGTTGAAAAAAGATCTTAATCAACCGCGTATAATCCGTATAAATTCAATTACTTTTCGCGAATGATAGAAACTTACTTTAAATGGCATGTAGGACTTTAATAACAATGCGAAGAAAGTGAGTAAAAATTAAACGCGAACTGAGAAGGCCCATATTTTCGATTTATCGTTTCGAATATCGAATCTCACCTCAAAAGGGTGAAAAATAAAAAATTAATGACGTGAGATCCAAAAGGAATAATAAATTTCCCGCACAATATTATGCTAATGTGAATATTTCGTACACTCGAGCGAATACAATATGAATTTTGCTATACTATCACGTTATTATAATTATATTTCTCAAAATCAAATATTTACATTAAATTACACAAAATTGAACTTTAAAATAATCGCTACCCAAAATTTTTCTGTTTTACGAGATAACATTTATTAGATCTCACGTCATATCGCTTTAACTGGTATAAGAACCAGTTATCTGTATATATCTACAGACTAGGAAAGTTTAGGTTAAAATTGGCGTGTTATAAAAACAAATAATTTCAACTAATGATCGTGAATATACATAAAGGATTTTCTTAAACAGTTTATATAATTTTAATCGTTATGTATGCTTGCTGAAAACATCCGTAAGTATGATACATTTACATTTTTGCACCAATTTATGTAACATTTAATCCTGGAAAATATTTTGGAAGAGAACACAAATGGGAGAATAAAATAAAGTCTTTGTTACTCACAGTAACAAATATTGCGAATTTTATTCTATCATGGAATACTATTAATATATACATATGCAATACAATATATACAAATTGTAATTATCTATTTATTAATTCTATTCATATTTTGATTAGGTATCTCATTTTTGTTTAATTCTATATACATTAATGTCATTTATTCCATGATAGAATGCATGCATGATAAATCAATATATGTGATTTATCCAGGATTAAATGTCAAAACCTAATCTGTTCCAGTCAATATATTTTAAGGCAGCGGATCTATGAAATGTGATATATGTAATAATGTATTGTGGTAATTTAAAAGAAACATCTCTGCCACATATTTGACGTAATTGTCATAGATCCGTTACCTAAACTATAAAAATTTATTCATCACTCACCGACCGATGCGCAACGTCGCTACGATAATTCTGTAACAAGCAAAATATAAAGTCTAAATTAAAGCAGAGCAGAAAAGAAATCAATAGTTGTAGCAGTAAATATTTAAAAAAATAATTACTAAATACAGAGCATTAAATTCTATATTTTAGTTCACTAAGCAAAAATAAAATAACCACGCGCGTAATCTTTTATATAAGAATACTCTATATTTATTTAATAAAAGCTTCTATATATAGGATATATAAAATAAAATTTTTTATCTCTAATTTTTATTTTCCGAATAACTATCCAGTTAAAAAGTGGATAACCCTTCTGAATAAAATATAAAATATGTATATAAATAAATTTATTTACCGTATATGTTGCTCCGCTGCGCGCCGGTGCCTGATGCCTCTTCTAGTCCTCTTCCTCCTCTCAGGCTCCTCGGCTGTCAGGATCGTAGACACTTCGCACAACACTCGCGAAAACGCGGACAATTACTATCGCGCGATACTTTGTACGGCACTCCCGAAACGGTTGTAATAATGCAACGATCGCGCGATACTTTGTGCGGCACTCCCGAAATAGTTTCTATAGTGCAGCGGAGATGTAATCCTGTAGACTACGATGTAAACTACGATGTTATCCTATAACATAAAAATATAAAATCCAATTTATAGCAACGCTCAAAATAATTAATATTTTAAAGGATATCTATTTTGCTCATTAAATTTTATATTCATACTTTAAGCAAATATTTAAAATAATTAAATGATTTTTTAAAAATCTCTCTTTCTCTTAAGTATAAGATCTTTTTTAATTTTACGACTAAAAGTTTCTTTGTCCTACTGTTTATTTAAATCAAAATAGAATATATATAACTAAACTTTTATAAAATTTCACATAAATTGCTTTCTTCTAATTATTATTTCTAAATCATGAGAAAATAAAATGACTGAAGGATAAACAGGAAAAGAGATTAATTTTAAACAAACTAAAAGTGTTATATTTACCGAAAAGTTGTTACGCCGATCCGCGACGCCCGATGTCTCTCCTAGGCCTCGTCCTCGTCTCAGGCTATCTTCTCGGGTTGTCAGTTTGGATTCCTTCGATGCGACACTATCCGCGTCGTTATCTTCTGAAACATATAAATAAATGGTTTTATATTAAATAATTCTTACGCGCATCAAACTTCTTATTTGTTATTCAATCGCCGAGCCTTTTACCTCGCCTTTTACGGACTCGCAAATTGCGTATAAGTACTGTTTTTATCGTCGCAACTATTACGTCGACCGAGTATCCCCGTGCACGGCGCGTAACCCCGTAAAATGCATGTTTTCCAAAAGAATTAACAGAAAACGTTGGGTAATGCATTCTTTGCGGAAAGTGAATTACGGCCGCAGTAATATTTTATGCTACGTATGTCGCGGGATTTAATACGTATATAGATAGTAAAAGACGCGATCTCTCTGAGATCGGGCGTCACAAAATCGAGCATCATGCAGCAGTAGTGAGACATAAAACTGATTTACGCATCGTTTCTCTGTGTAAAATTAAGGAACTGATTGTCTCGTCTCTCGAAAGATTCTATCGATTAGATTGCTATCGATGCGTTATCATATTAGTATCTTAATTAATTATTTTTCTATCATTACAATTATTACTAAACGATTATTAATACGTGTACGAATTGATAGTATTAATAGTATTTTATCTTGACACTCATCGTGATCATGTCTCGGAAAGTGATACCGTAAAAGTAATACGAAACACGGAGCGACTCTCGCTGCTACCAGCCGGCTCGAAATTCGGTGACCGAATGATAGCGCGGCGCGATCCCTGCTCGGCGCGACCCCCTCGCGGCGCGACCCCCGCGCGGACGACCTTGCGTAAACAACGTCGACCGTTAAGATTTCGTTGTCCTGGCGAAATATGAAATATATATATAAGTTAAAAATAAACATAATTAACTAATATCACGATACAAGAACAATATTTCAAGATAATATATTCCAGATAATTTTATTGGTTCTTAATAAAATAGGCGTGTGTCTCGATGCACATTAATTTAATGCTTTGGCTTAATGAAATCTAATCTTTATTTTATCGGCGGCCAGTTCTCATTTTATACTTTTACGTGTACATTATAAATTTGTATGTACCCGGTAGCTTGCGAGAGTTCTAATAAAATATATGGTATTTCGATTAATTATAGAATCTAACTCATTGCATTTATCTCTAGATCTGCGAGGCACGTTGTTCAATAACGAGGATGCAAATCATAGTATTACTAAAATATATTTACTAAAAATTGTAAAGTATATTGTATTTAAACTAATACGCACGCGATTCGGCTTGAAGGAAACATTGACTAGATGAGTAAAACGTGCCAACAGCACTGTGACAATTATTAATAAATCTGACTATCGTAAGAAGTGCGGAAAAATACTTATATAAAACCATTAGATTAAGTTTTTTCACTGCGCTTTCATTGCACGTCGATACGATGCGTATAAATGAAAATTATGTTATATTATATAAATGGTTAAAATATTTCTCCTTCTATTTTCCTCTCTTAATTTCTCGCACCACGTACGCAATAATAGATTTGATTAATCCTTGCGTTACTGCGATGTGCAATGCAGATTTATGGAGAGCTGTATTTTTTATTTAGATGTACTCGCAAAATAATTACATTAGCGCGTTAATTCTGAGAAATCGTAAATGCACAGCTGTACAGTGTATGTACATATCTTCGCGGGAAATATGGAATTTGCTGTTTTATGTCACAATGTCTACGTACATTTATAATATTAACATGCTTTTTTAATTACCTTGGCATATACTTCTTCACTATAACTGCCGTATCAATAATGACATATTAATTTTTTAATGACTTCCAGATAATATTTGTTGCATTATACGTAACGTTGTAAACTTGCGGGCATGTTTTCTGTATCGTCGTGTAAACGTTGTACATAAACGTCATTAATATACTTGTTATACTATAAAATCTGACTCAATAATATATCTTACTTTCCACATATGGTTCCTTTCGAGTAAAAAAATCTCAAGGTATAATATATGTATAGAAACAAATTTTTAATAAATTTTTTGCTGAACACATACCTGGAAATGAGACGTTTTCTCGATGTATGTCGGCGAGAAACAGCATAATTGCAGATTTTCTGTTAAGCACAATAGACGCGCGCCTTAATTATTATTAAAAGAATTTATAAATTAAATAACATAGAAGGCCTTGAATTATTAAATTCCGCCACTGATACTTTTCGCAAAACTCTCAACACTACACTCCTATTTTTTTCGCGATATTCTTAATAATTTGAAATAATTCAGTTATGATAAGATTGTTGTAACCGTAGTTAATTGCAACATTAATCGCACTGATTTTATGTTTTTAATTGGCAGAATATTTATTATTTTATTGCATATTTCAATTAAGTCATAAATATCATCTTAAATGTATTATATTAAACATAGGTATTTTATATTTTTTAAATATAGGTATTTATATATTTGTACATATATTAAACTGTATACATTGCAATAACATTAACTACAGGAATATTGTGTTCCTAATTTACAAAACAAGCAGTGATCGCGGCTAAAACAGAAATTATCGCGATCACTGCTAATTACTATATTTTACCAGATTCATGCACATAATTTCCTAAATATAGCAATCACAACACTAACTATAGAAATTTCGCGTTTCTAATCTACAAAGCCATTACAGCAATGATCGCGGCTAAAAGAGAAATTATCGCGATCACTGCTAAAATTGCTATATTGCATATTTTAATAGATTCATTCATAGGTACACATAATTTCCTAAATATAGTAATCATAACACTAACTATAGAAATTTCGCGTTTCTAATCTACAAAGCCATTACAGCAGTAATCGCGGCTAAAAGAGAAATTATCGCGATTACTGCTAATTATTCTACTGCATATTTTAATTGACTCATGCACATCCTAAGTATAGCAATCACAACACTAACTATAGAATGTTCTAATTAAATCTACAAAGCAATTACAAGCAGTGATCGCGGCTAAAACAAAGTTTATCGTGATCACTGCTAATTTATTATAATGCATAAATATTTTTAATTACTATCTTCTAGTCTTCTATATATATAAAATAGAATGTCTGTATGTATGTATGTATGTATGTATGTCTGTATGTTCTTCATACACTTTTAAACTATTCGACCGATCTGGACCAACTTTGGCACAGTTACTCTTTACATCCTTGCGCAAAACATAGGCTACTACGGAACCTCGATACCGATCAGCGATTTTATATCTTGCGTTTTTTTTGGGAATTTTGAGCGTTTTTTTGGGAATTTCGAGAATTTATCGATTACCGATTTTATCCTTTAGTTTTCCCGGGCGTTCTTTTGGGAATTTCGAGATTGCTTATTCTCATGTAACGTAATTCGTTGTCTTCCGCAAATGCCACATACTTACAATATTTTTTGTAATGCCTGTTGCAAAAGTTCGATTTGAGATTGAAATTAATTTTTTTAGATATAAAATAGAATGTCTGTATGTCTGTATGTTCTTCATACTCTTAAACTATTCGACCGATCTGGACCAACTTTGGCACAGTTACTCTTTACATCCTTGCGCAAAACATAGGCTACTACGGAACCTCGATACCGATCAGCGATTTTATCTCTTGCGTTTTTTTTGGAATTTCGAGAATTTATCGATTATCGTTTTTTTCGGGAATTTCGAGATTGCTCGCTCGCGATGTACACAGAACCTCGATGTACATCGCGAGCGAGCAATCTCAAAATTCCCGAAAAAAACGCCCGGAAAAACCAAGAAATGAAGTCGCTGATCGATAAGTGAAATATCCAAAAAGCGGAAATAACTCAATATTCTGAAACTCGATTAGAAAAAGACCGGTGTTACGACATGTTCAATGAAAGAAAACATTTATGCAGTCCAATTTTAAATCGTCTTTAAATCAACCACTCGACACACTCCTTATGTTTGTCCACAATATGGATATTGAAACACAAATAAAGTCGTTTGAAGAAAAACGACGTCCGGGCGAAGCCCGGGTAACCAGCTAGTAAATATATAAATACCGTAATTCTCGATTAGCTTATGTAGGTATATAATCAATCTGTAGCAAATTTATCGTAATTACTGTTGCAATATTGCTATCAGTAGTACTACAATCTCACGAAGTTAAAATCTCACGAAACTATTATATGAAGTTAATAGAAATGTCGCACGCCATTCTGTGATGGCCAGTAACGCTACGATTGCACGAAGGTTATTTGACGAACTTGTCGCATATTCGAATTATTGATGAAGAAGCAGTACCTAGTGGTAGAATTCTTTTATTAGGCGCGCGTCTAGGGCTTTAGTGCTGCAGAGGCCTTCAATTCGTGTCTTTCCGCATCGTTATGGTCTGAAACATTTAAATTAACAATTCGATTAAATATTTGTTACGCGAATATCTTTTCATTATTCCATTAGCTACATATTTAAATAATTATACATTTTAACGAAAGAGATCTTCACAAAACAGAACTTTTATAAAATTTCACACAAATTACTTTTTTCTAATTATTATTTCTAAATTATAGTGAAATAAAACGGCCCAAGAATAAAAGAGAGAGAAATTACTTTTACATTAAAAAAAATATTTACTGTAAAGTTGGTGTGCTGGCGCCCGATGCCTCTCCCCAGGCCTTCCTCCTCCTTCTCTCAGGCTTCTCGGTTGACTTTGTAGGATTCCCTCAATGAGACGATATACATCTTCCCGCGTGGATATTTTCTGAAACATATAAATAACCGATTAGGTACATAATTTTTACTTGCATCGAACATCTTAATCATCTTATTTATCTTATTTATTATTCAATTAGATATAAAAATTATTATAAATTTTCCGAAAAAGTTCTTTAATATATCTACAATATGTATATATCTTGTACACTTAACTGGTAATTGTACTTTTTTAAATATATTGATAATCAATGAATAAATGCATTCAGATATCAAAAAGTTTGTGAATATTTTACATACTGTATCTATTATTGTTGCAAATTTGAAATTTTATATATTAATAATTGCTAAGAAAAAAATTAAATTTTATAAATATTTTATTAAATATTTTAAAGCTCTCAAATGTAAAAAATATATATTTTATATGCTACAATGTTATACGTAATATTACTGTGATCGATGCGTGGAATACTCATTGCTGTCGCGTGTGATTCTCGCGAGAAAAACCGTTTAAGTCCACAAGTAAATGATAAATTAAATAACTGTTCACCTCGTGATTGCTTTGTTGACACCTCCCTAGACCTTTTCCTCCTCATCTCTCGTCCCTCCGTGGCCATCCTTTCATGACGCTCACTCAACATTCGCTAGAACATAATTCACTATTATATTTCTTGCGATTGCATGATTAACTGTACCTATACGGCACTCCCGACGTCAAATCATTTGCACGACTTGAGCTTCATTACGTTCGGATGGAAAATCGATGCAGGAAATGCGTACAATTTCGCGAGACTACAATCCGCCCAATACTCGCGTGACATTTGATCGCAACGGATGTATCTGGAAATTGCGAAGAAGAATTCGCGTGAATTGCGCGGTCAACTCATCCACGCGCCCACTGCACTGAAGCAATTTCCGCCGCGTCAAATCTATGTCGCGCAAGTCTCAAATACTAACACGCGATTGAGTACGGAGCTCATAATTATTGCGCTTACCGGTTAACCTTCCACGAAAAAATAAGTAAAATAAAAAAATAAAAAATAAGTAAAATTTTTAATTTTTCTTGATTTTGATAAATACTTGTCAAGCCCGCCTTTCATTTTTATGCGTACTTTAATTGTGTTTATCGATTTTGTAAAGCCAATTCAAAGATTTATAAAAAATGTCAATATACAGACGGGTGCAGGATCGCCTTAAGATGTAACTATATAGGTATTTCGTGATCCTTAATGTTCCATATCTGAGACATAAATGTTATATTGCTGTGTTTACTGGGTAATATTATGTAGGTAATATCATAATTGTCATATTCCGGTGTGAGGTTGCTGATCTTCCATCGGGCGCCCAGGTTGCGGATAGGGGAAAGCTCGCTGGAAATAGAAAGTACCGGGGAAATAAAATACCCGCCGAAGTGGACCAAAATCAACAGAATCGTGTCTAGGCCTAGAGGAGGCTACCACTCCAAAACACTCGGGAATTGTGGGCTGATTAACCATCATTCTTTAATTATAACGTATCTTTACGTTATTCCTAAAATGTAACGTTATTTTGTGGAATAGTACAATACAAAGAAATCTTTATTCTTTTTATTCTTAGTTGATTAAATCTCACATTCCCAAAACGGACTTGAAGCATATATATGTGTAGAGACTGAAGTATCTAATGTTTAATTCTATATTGAGATTAGAAATATAATTTTGATCATGATTTATTTGTACAATAGGTATCATTAATGCTTTCCAATTCTAAATTGGACGCATTATTATAGAATTTTATCCACTCTAAATGTTGTGCATGACGGTTATATTAAAAACTCAGGAGCCATATATATTACTTTATCTTACAGCATGTTATTTCGTATCTTTAACTGATTTTCTTTTAAGCATCACATTTTTAATTGACAGACATTTTCGCGGCGGACTCGTGTAATCGTAGAGTTTTCGTTCCTTTAATCGAATGTAACATCTGCACTCTTCTAGGTGTCTTACTCCCCAGATGATGATATGGGACGGTCACCCTTTTATCGTCTAGGAAACAATAGTTCAGTTTCTCTATAATTCGCTCGATAAGCGTGCCACTTCTGTCATAATGCCGATTTCTTACACATGCGCTTCGTGATTGAGTAGCTTCTGTCTCGTGAACCGGAATGTCCGATGTCTGTACAGACGAGCGTACTGTATAAAACGCAGGAATTGAAAGAAACTAAGGAATTAGTAATTTAAAGTTGAAGGAAATTTAAAAAAAAAAAGGTAAAATATATAAAATCTCTTTGTTTGAGAAAATAAAATCTGATTAATAATAAATAATATTAATATTAATAAAAATAATATTAATCAATTTTAATAAATAATAAAAGATCAACAGAAACGTAAAATATACTTCATTCACTTGAGTTCACATTTTCATTTCCATCAGATGTCTGCACGTTGGATCTCTCGCCAGTTACACGTTGCGTTTCATCTCTGGCTGCTACAGTCTTCGACGTTTCGCTCTTTAATCTCTTTTTAATTGCTTCTTGCGGATCCTTGGTCACTCGACTTGTAATACTGCTCCTTGTCGGTGCCCTCGAATCTGCTACAGAAGTTGAGGCCAAAGAATTTCTTGCGTGTGAGCTGGTGATGTTGTTGTTGCTTCTCAATAGATTCTTAAAGACATTCGTCTCTCTCTTTCCACTCCGAGAAGATCCTCCTGCATTTTTCAGATTTGCCGTCGAGTTTCGGTTGCCGCTCAACGATTTGCTATTGAGGTTCAACCGTGCGGTTGATTTTTGCACACGCTCGTTCTTCGAGGTTGATGTAAAGTTCGAAATTACGGGAAACGTGAAGAGAGATGGAAAACGAATCGACGCGGGCGAATCGCGCGATAGATCCTGGTGTCTAGCCTGTCTGGACGAGCTACTCGTGACTCGCGGTACCAAATGTCGAAGTTCCGTCTGCAGCTTCTCGATCTCGTCGAGGCGCACCAGGATATCGTCGATGTTATCCTCAGCCATCTCAGATTTCGGTAACACAGCGGTTACATCTTGAATTTGCTATTTTCTTTCATTGTTACTTATTAATTTTCTTGAAAATTTAGTTGCCTTGAAATCGAATAAATGATCTTCGACGTGAAAATCACATTTTGACATTTAAGCGATGCGACGTTATTTGCAAGCAAGACGCATCGTTGGTTAATAATTTATGCTATTTCCAGCAGTTAGGAGAGAAATAACTAGATACTTCTCAAAATAATAGATAAAATTACTTAACGTTAAGATTTAATAACAATTTTTGTGAAGTAATGTCACTAATGTAATTTTATTATTAATATTATTATATTATATAATAAATTGTTATTACTATATCAAATATTAAATATTGCCAAAAAAATATATTACCAAAATATAAGTATAATTGAATATTATCAATTAAACTACTTCCTCTTAAAAAGTAGCTGATGGATACACATGTTGCAAACGGACTAATTTCCAACTCGTATCTCTGTTTATCTGAGAACGCAGAAATTAACATCGATAATATCGTCGCTGCTGTAGCCAAATTAAATGTCAGGATCTTGCGATTACGAGAAGAAATAGTTGCATTTAAAAATAAAAACATGATCTCTTCAGTTTTGACCCATAGCTCGTTAAGGTATGATCAATGAGGAATTAAGAAATATTTTTCATCAAAAATTTTTTTATAAATAAAAGTAGGTGTAAATCTATATTTTTAATACTTGGAATACGTTGTAAGTACTATAAATATATAAATATAAAATAAATTTTTCCTTAACGCAAATAAACTCGTGAAAAAGTTAATTTTTAAAGTATTTTTTGCTGGTTTTGTCGTTAAAATATGATCTACTTTCTATGTTCTATGCTGTAGAGTTTACATTTATATTTTACCGATTAATAATACTTCACGCATGAAGAAACATTTTGATGTCCCAGTTTAACACCAGCGGGATTTAATCATTCGACGAAAAACGGAGAAAATCCGCGAACGGGTGAACGGTACGAGCCACGAAGAAATTTTAAGGGGGACGATTCGCCAAGCGGCACTGATTTATCCGCTCGTTTATCATTCGCGAAACGTGCGCGGGAAGTAAAAGCAGCGAACAAGGCGGCCGTATTTAAAGAAGATTACCCGCGTGACGATAAATCAATCGAAGATGATGAACGGCCAAATAGATCGCGCGTGTCTGAACCGTCGGGAACGTATCAAAAGTCCATTTCGGACGCCGAAAAATCCGGGAAAGAAACTGACGAGAGACCGGGAAACGTAAGAGACACTGGGGATGCGAACATTTCACTTATTGCAAATGATGAGAAACTGAGAAAGCTTAACGAGCATCAAAATGAAGTCGTTAGCGAGGGCTGTAGTCCTGCTAATGTTTTTATACCTAAAATTAAGAGGAAAAGAATTTCCAGAGGCGTACAATGCGTCTCGAGCGGATGTCACAGACACGCAGGCCGATCTCTTTTCAACTGCTTTAAATCGAAATCAAGAATACACAATCTGGCGTGGAAAACAAAGAAGAAAAAATTTCCAGTGAATAAATTTGATGTTGGATCACGAAATAAAGTGAACAGATCGCCAGGTACAACAACAATTAGCGACAAATCTCGTAATGTGATTAAAGAAGAAATAAAATCGACGTGTGATATAGATACGAAAAAAGAAAAGTTCGAAAAGGTCGGTGAGGAGAAAATAGAAAGTACTATTTATGGGAATGATAAAGAACTACAAATGCAAAATATGCATGCAGACGGCGAAAAATCGAAAGACAATGACGATTTGAAGTATCGCAAAGTTAAAATAAATCTTCTTGCAAAGCTACGGCTGAGAAGAGCTTTATTAACGCGTAAAAATGATTCAAAGACACAACAAAATGAGTTACGACACAAATCTCGAAATCAGAAAGAAGAAATTGCTAGACTTAGTTACGAAAGTAAAAGGGTGAACGGCGCTCGTAAACGCGAAGATAACTCACAAAGTATAAAAATCATTGATCGTCAAATAGATTCGAGTAATGGACGGAAGACCATTGCAACTGCAAGCGTTGATAGAAGGAGCGACGTAAATAAAATAAAGGAAAAATTGGATTCGTGCATCGCCGAATTAAACGGAATAATCGGCGATGCTTACGCGATATTTGGCAATAGGAGAAACGCAGCAAAGAATAACGACTGAGGATGTTAACTTGTCAAGTATCGTTACTTGTATCCTGTATTATATAGGTACTTGTTTTTCGGCAATAAATTAGAACGTGGATAGAATTAATAAAATTAATTCTATCCACATTTTTATTTATCAATTAAAAATTAATTTTTTGTTGCTTATATTAACGCATATATGGAAAGAAAGATTAGATTAGAAAGTTATACGAGCAGAAATATTGCTGTAAACAACTCTGTCGGTTGAATTAACCAGCAATTAACTTGTCATATACTATTTTGTGGATAAAATTAATAAAATTAATTATGTTTATACTATAATTAATTCATTATAATTAGAAATTAATTTTTCGTTGCTTGACACATATAAAAAGAAAGATTTAGATTATAAGGACAAGATGAACCAGAAATATTGCTGCATAGGTAGGCATGCAATTATGCCGATTGAATTAACCAGCAATTAACTTTTCATACTATTTTGTGAATAAAATTAATAGAATTAATTCTATTCACATATTATAATTTATTTAGATATTAATTAGAAATTAATTTTTCGTTGCTTGACACAAATAAAAAGAAAGATTATTAAATTAAGAACAACGAACCAGAAATATAGTTGTAGGTATACGCAATTGTGCTGACTGAATTAACCAGCAATTAACTTTGTGCCTAATATCTCGTACTCTATTTTGTGGATAGAAGTAATAACATTAATAAAATATTATTTCTATTTACATTTCGATTTAATTAATTTATAAAAAATTAATTGTTTTCTGCTGAATATACATGAGAGAAAAGATTATATTTATATTAGAAATAATGTGTTACACAGACGAGAAATGCTGCAACTCTCCCGTGATTATTCTCTCTCGTGATTTAAAAGCAGACGACGCGAGGTATACAGACGACATACATATGTGATTTAAAAGCAGACGACGCGAGGTACAAATGACATTACATAACATACACATAGGTATGTACGTACAGGTACGTATCGGCGAACGTGGAACGTGCAGGCGAGTAAATTCTTGCCGTTCTTCTCGCGAATATGCGTGTACTATTTCGCGAAAGTTACGGGAACGAGAAAGAGACGGTTTACGTAAAGTCAGAAGGTAAGATATTTGTGCCCGATGTCCCCGATGATAATCGACCAAATCATCGATCATATCACAGCTGCCAGCTGCCACGTCTTAACCTCGCATTGATCGTGTGTTGACACCTGTTGGCCAGATGGTTTCAGCGTGAACGAAGCGAAACTCGGCCCCACGGAGTTGCAGGCCATTCGTTCCCGGATCGCGTCTATCCTCAAACAGATATTCCTGCCGCAAGGGTATCCGGACAGCGTGCATCCTGATTACACGGCGTATCAGATATGGGACACGATGCAGGTTAGTTTAAATCCCCGAGTAAACATGTTTAACATATGTTTGGGGTTGATACTATACAGATAATCTTTTTGTATTATAATAATATGCATGAGGTTCTTCTTCTTCTCTGTCTTACGTTATGAATGAGATGACTTACGGAGATGAAATTAACATTTTAACAGGCCTTTGCGAGTACCATAACAGGCACTCTGACGACTCATTCCATAATGAAAGGGATAGGAGTCGGAGAGTCAAATGCTACACCCTTGGCAGCAGCGATAACGTGGATCCTGAAGAGTGGCACTGGAATGATTGGCAGTATAATGTTTGCATGGTGGAATGGGTAAAGAACACAGATAGGAATAGATATTCCCTAAGATTAGTTACACACTTGTAATATAATGCTCGATAACAAAGTTTTGTTTGTTTTTCTGTTATAGAACTGAATTAGATGGACAATGCAAAAAATGGAGGCTATTTGCCGATATCTTGGATGACATAGCAAAAGGGATAGAATTACTTGTGCCATATTTCTCCTCATATTCTGTTGTGATTCTGTGTATCTCAACGACGATGAAGTCCATTGTCGGTGTTGCTGGTGGAGCCACGAGAACAGTACTGATTCATCACCAGGTGAATAATTATTTATACGTACATTATAGCTTTATGCTAACGATAAGATTGCTTTCTCGTCATAGGCGATACAAAATAATGTGGCAGATGTCTCCGCAAAAGATGGGAGTCAAGAGACTTGTGTAAATCTAATCGCGTCATTCTTTGGAATCTTTATATTGTCTTTATTCCACGATGGGCAGTATGTATCTAGTATATTTTAACGTGTCTGTTCGCTATTATGAATACTATTAATAATGATGTGAAGTGATGTACATATAGATATTTATTAGAATTGTATCTCTTCCTGGTGGCAGTCCATCTCTATGCAAATTATTCGGCAGTTAAAGCGTTGTGTTTAGATACACTCAATGAAGATCGTCTGGCTATAATCGTTAAAAATTACATGATGAACGAGCAAATTCCCGAGCCACGGAAAGTGAATAAAGAAGAATCAGTATTTCTACTTAAAAATCCTAGTAAGACATTAGAATTATCTAATTATTTATTTTCACTATGTAAAAAATTTCGAACAACTTATGGATATTATTTTTAGCCAGAAGCGTACATGGTTTTGATATAAAAATTGGCGTATCATTTGGAAGTATCTTGAAAAGAAATATAATTTCACCCACAGAAACAGAATTTTTATTAAAATTCTTTGAAAGCAAGAAGTATATAATAACGATAGATATTGAAAAAAGAAATATATTTATAACTCTTAAAAAAGATATACAACCTACCGAAATACTAGAAGCGTACTTTTATGCTTCCATGTGTGCTTTCTACCTGTGTATAGCAAGAAAAATACCAATAGTAAGGAATCAAAACTTTTTTTATATCTTTTGTCACTGTATACATTTTATTGCAATTATACTATAATATTATACAGGACATACTGTTGAAACCTGAAGCATCTGAAATATCGTATCCATTACTGAATGCATATATCCTGCACAAGATGTTTACGAATTCAAATAGCAACGTACAAATGTCGATTGTAACTATTCAAAGTATCTGTGCTACAGATGTAATTGTCTCTAATGAGTATAAAGCATTCCTTAGCAATCTAGAAATGAATGGTACGTAATTTTATCAAATCAATAACGATTTTTAGCATTATAAGTACAAATATATACCCGTAACTAATAATTCTAGGATGGAAAACAGGAACAAATTTGCTGGCAGTTGGTGCATGGAGATTTTCCATGGATAATAAGGATAATTAATGAGAATAATAATTAAAATAAACTGCCGAAAAACAGTTATGCTTATAATTGTTAATTATTCTTTATTAAAATAACTTTTTCTACTCGACTGTAATCGGAAAACGATAATAATAATATATGAGAATAAAGCCACTTTGAAAAATAGATAAGGAAATGGATTTTATTTCCAACAATTTATAAAAATATAACACGCTTTTCATACTGTACAAAATATGGTATTAGCTATGATTCCTCCTCCGTTCTCGGTCCAGTCTGTGATAAATGTTTTACTATGTCCACCCAGTTCCATCCTCGCTGCCTTTCACCTTTGCCATCTGCTTTGTTCCATTGTTTACGTTTCTGGGCTTTACTTAATTGTTCCTTCTTCGGTTTTTTTATCGTTTCTTCAGCCTTAAACACATTAAATACAATTTTGCTTGCAGTAATTCGTAATAATGTATCATTTATAGTAAACTGATATTCCATGCAATATGTATACCTGTTGATTCTCTTCTGTAATTTTCAGTTTATCAGTATGCGAATTTATATCACCGATTGAGTCTGGTTGCATACAGACTAAGTCTGAGTAATGTTCTTGGACAGACTGAAATAACGTATACGTCATAGCGCTACCTAACCACTGCTCAGCCTCTGCCTCTAAGTGACTCATCACCTTGTCCTTTACCTCTTGCACACTGTATATTCCAATTATTCATCTTTAATCAAAGTAATCGAATGAGCAAGAATAGTTGAGTGGTCGCTTAGCTGCACTTACATATGTTTATTGTAAAATGTATTCATATTGATGGTCGGCTTTTCCGTAGGATATGTTGCGCCCCATGAAATTTCCAGTAGAAATGATTTCATATCGTTATCCTCTCCGTACTATGTAAATAAACATTGTCATATAGCTAATACATACAATCTCAATGCAATATTAGTTTGCCATGCAAACAAGAAACACTTATCTTCTGATTGAAAGTAAGAGCGCGCGTGTGTTAACTATTTCTTATTCTTCTTTCATAGATATAAAACCGAGCAAACGTTACATTCTTTAAACTTTGAATGAAGAGGTATGAGAGGTAATGAAAAAGCGTTAAGTGCATAAGGCAAACCTACGAAGTATAGATACCTTTTGTACCCAAATCGACAGCTATTTTAATACAAATATCCTCAACATTTGTGTTGTTACAATTTATGCCGAATTATTTCACAGAGAAGTGACGAAATTATGGAAGACAAGCTACAAAGTAAAAGACATCCTTGCACCTTGTATTGAAATGTTGTGGGTGTCAGCTGTTTGAAAGCCGGATCGCCGTCGTAAATCGAGAGTAAAACTTCTCTTTCCTCCTCCTGGAGCTCGGCATCGCTCATCCCTCTTCCCTAGACTAGATTCCGAACAATCGCACCAGCCACCACGCTCGAACGATACCGCGCGAATTTTTAGGTTAGATGATTGTTTTATCCCTCGGCCCCCTCGGCAACGATCAAATCAACCTCATCAACCTCAACCCTTTTATGCAGTCTCGCGCTCTCGTCGTCAGATGACGCCGCTTGTACGATAATTCGGCGAGTAAATTCTGTTTGATTTTCATTAGAATTTTGCATTATTGAATACATTATTGGACAAAAAGGTATAGTGCACATTTCCGAGCATCAGCGAATCTTCTTCGAGAAACATAAAAAGTACGAGTTCTTAATGATTTTTAGCGATCTTGTTACTTTTCGAAGCACGGAAATGCCGCCATTTTCCGCCGTTATAAAAAGTTGAAAGCAAAAAAAATGAGAATTTTATGAAACATTGAACATTCTTTAATGCTGTAAAAAAATATAATTAGATATTTTTATTTGTATAAAATTATATGGAGTAATGAACGACTTGATTTTCTACTTTAACGCTAAAAATTTGGATAGTATAAGGGGAGACCGGAGCTATAGTAATTGGCTACAGGGGCCTCTTAGTTGACACTTTGCTTATATTTTGGCTGTTTTCGAACATATTGCAGAACCAAGCAAGTGTTAAATGCAAAACCATCTTTCACACATGTGACGTAAGTTGCAGTTTGTTACGAGCAACAGTTTTGAAATAATCGCGTTGAATTGCATTTTTAACAGTGAAAGTAAATTCTTACAATCTCGTAAATTTATTTATATTGTTGATAAATGTAAACTTTTATTTTAGTTGCTATGGCAGTTCGAAAATATACTTATTTAAGTACATTTTAACAAACTTTTAAACAATATATTTTTATATCATGCTTTATATATATAACCCAAATAAAACTTAATTGGCTTTGGAGTAAGTTGACACAAAAGGAATAGGACAAGTTGGTACGGCATGTTCGAGCTCATGGCGTGTACAGCTTGTTCTACTTTTAATTGTTGTCATTAATAAGTTTTATTTACATAAATATGAACCAAAGATTTTATGTTTAGTATTAATTAAATAAATATGCCATATTATCGTTTTAATATAGTCTAAAGTTATAATGTAGTAAAGATAAAGTTAAATTAACTTTATATATTTGTGGTAAACTATAACATAAACATTTAATTAAATTAAACCATATTTTTCTTGGCTTAGACAATTTACTTCATACTGTGTGCCATTGTATCCCGTTAACTGGGCACGTTGACTCGCTAGACATCCTCGAACATAAAACGGATTTCTTTTACAAATTTACTTTCAAACTTTTCAGTATTATATATTTTTCTGTTATCCAAGGATTGTACTTTTAAATTATACTAAAGATAGGCACAAAATTTTTTATAGGAAAAAACAAAAAAATAAAATGTAAAAAGTGTGCCAACAAGCCCCGCTCTCCCCCAAACATTGCATGTAATTGTTAAATTAAAAAATGTATAAAAGTTAATTCTGCAGCTTACTATATTAGATTGGATTTTAGATTTACGATAATATTTCCCTCAAATTTTTTAAATTCTTTTATCAATTTATATATTTAAAAATATTTATAGTGACTTTTTTTACTTTCTACACAGATATTGAGCAGAATCACTCTATGATTCGTGAAAAACTTGAAAGAAATGATCCAAGAATGAAAAATAACTAATTTTATTCAAAGTTATAGCGTAATCGACTGGATGGAACCTATTCCGGGTTCATCCCAGTTACAAGCGAAATCGAGCATCTGTTGGTCGATTCGGGTCGATTCGCCCGCGTTGACCAATAGACGCTCGAAACTGGATTGAACCAATACTTCGCAAAATTTACTTTAATTTGGATATTTAAATTGGTGTTAAATACAAATAAAGTTCAAAACAATTTTTTAATTTTACATTCCGTTTTACAATTTTTTAAATATTGCAAAGTAAATTTATTATTTTTATTTAATTAACTATTATTCGCAATAAAGTTAAAAAACAAATGGGAACAAACTTAAGTTACGAAAATAATTCGACATACGAAATTTCTAAATTATTAGTTCAAAACAAATGAACAAAAACATTTATTTGTTTTAAATTCAGCACGATATTTATAAAATCCTATATATTCCTATAATAGTGGATGTATGTATAACAATAATAAGATAATAACAAAAATAATATTTTTCGATATTTTTTATAAAATATTACGACTTTTTTGGAATTTTACGCATGAGAAACTACTGTAGGAATGAATGCACGAGATATAATACGTAAATAATTATCACGACAATTGCAAAATCTTAGGTGTAAAATGTTTAAAGAGAGGCAACACTATAAAAATAAAAATAGTTCTTGGTTGCCGAAACAACTTTTCCCACGACGCATAAATTGAAGAAGACGTGCGGGATAAATTATTCTTCGCGAAATTTAATCACGCAAGTTAAACGTCGAATCTTTATTCTTGGAGTTAGCTTTAAAACGGAAATACCTATACGATCGTTTTTCGTATATATTTTTGATGTCCGGCCGTACTTAGTGCTTCGGCGCATCGGGCAAGTGGCCGGCCTCTCTCCGCTTGGCCGTACGCCATCACGGTAAATATCGCCATATCATAACGCGAGTCGGCGAAATGAAGCGAATAGCGGATATAGTGAGGGAACGGAACCGACGAGGGAGGCGGTGGAGGAAAATGGGAAGTGCATAATGCCGCGGATTAATGCGAGTTTCCGTTCGACGAGTCCGTCCCACATTTCGTCCAAAATTTTATCTCCCTCCGCATAGACAGCGACGACGTCGGCTAATCAGGTTGTATTCTATCCTCTCACTTTCTTTAGCTTCATTTATCCAATAATTAAATCAATTAACACGTTTTTAATCAATTGATTTAACATCTCATTATGTCAGAGTGATGCATTCAGTTTTCGTGAGACAGACCGACGTTGACAGACATAATTTTGTTTTCTAATTGTAAGTTTCTAAAACGAATGAGGTTTTTATTGGTTTAAAGCTCAGACCCACATTCATAATCGTTGAGAAAGTCAGCTGAAGCGTCTTGAGACGCGATTTAATAGAATAAATGGATCTCGAGGGTAAATTTGATATTCGTGACGACACATATGTGATCGCGATTTGCGTGAAGAACTCGAATAATGTTTCTCTTGAGACACGATTCGAACTCCGTTTCTCGCGGCTCGATTCTTGCGAAAAGATCATATGTAAGTTTTAATAATTTGTAAATTTCATATATCAGCTGAACGCAAAAACTGATTGTGAGAGAACGTTTATCCTTCGCGAGAGTGTGCTCCAATGGAAGTTGTTAAAAATAAGACATTTTTTTTGGCCCACTGACGGAACCTTAATTATTGGAAACTTTTTTGGGATCTTCCAGAAACAAAAAATATCAATTATTTGTCCACCAGGTCCAGGGACAGTTATGAAAATTGAGACTTATTAATTATCGATTGTTGAAACAATCCTATCAAACATTTTTTAAGCTTTATATACCCTTAACCTTTATCATATATCTTTTAAATTAAATTAATCAATTGCACATTTATGTGTTGATAGATGAGTAGTCGAAAAAGTTTGTCTTCTTGGTTTACATGTGTTGTACATACATACAGAGAGATCCGAAAGGAAAAACCTGCTAGATGTTTACAATTTTTTAGTTTCTCCTAATAACAAACTCATTGCTTGAAGAGTACCTAATTGTTATTATTTGTTTTTAGATTTTAGAAGATCCTAGAAACAGTTTCCAATTATTAGTCTAACTAAAATTTATTAATTTAAAATGTTAAATATATTTAAAAAATATATATAAATATATAAATAGAAACTCGCAAAAAATAGAAACTCACTTGCCTCCCCCCTCCCTTCTCCGCCACCATACATGGGGATTTTCTGTTCTGTCGCCCCTGTTAAGGTTCTGTCAGTGGGCCAAAAATGGCTTATTTTTAATATCTTTCTTTATACCTACAATATTGCAAAAAATTTTAGAAGAAAAAAAAATTATTTACATATAATCAATTTTCTATTTTGTTTCATTAAATTGTCATCTCTTCTTTTTACGATTTATGCTACAAGAATTACCATATTAATAGGCAATTCTAATCATACTCCATCTTTATTTCTTTATTATATATATATTAATATATTTAGATATATGATTATGATATATTATTATGATATATTATTATGATATTAATTACATTACAATTACTCATACATGAAATATATTAATGTATCTTTTAATTCACACCTTCCATTATATTATACAATTTCATGAAATTAGCCAGAAGTTGATTTATTTTCGATATACTTTAATAAGAGGAAATTAAAGAAATTTATAAAATAGTCATGGTCATGGTTATTAAATATGTCGTTATAAATGAACGGTAACATATGACAATTGAACGCGTGGAACAGTTTGTAAAGTGCTGCACTTTGTATTCGCAACTGTTTGATAATTAAAATCACTTTGATGGTCCAAATATCAAATAGCTATTTGCCAGATACTACGCAATGTTTACTGAGCGCCGCAATTTCACGGTGATATATTTATTTTGGACAAAGACATGTATTGTAGGTAGAAAATGATAATAAGTGAAATTAGATTGTTAATAACAATACATAGATATATCTGGAGATGATAATTTTGCTTGAGAAATTTGCGTTGAGTGTAATTATATGTATTTAAATTACACCGGAATTTATGCTTTATCTGATTAAAGGTCCATTATTAATGCAGACAAATTGCGTTTATCGAGGCATCCAATTATTTTACAATTCACAATGATGTTTTTTTACCATTAATTGTTTTAATTTAATTATTTGCAACTGTATTGCGAGGAGAATAAAATTGTAACGTTACAACAATATATAAGTATAGCATGCTATTATTATATTATTGAAATATTAATTCGCATAATACATTGTTGAATTATTTTAATGCATGTAACAAGCTCAAAAGCCGCTTGTCACATTCCAGTTCCACAAAGCAAATGTGGCCCTAATGAAATGCGCGAGTAATTACGAGGTAATTAATAATTATGTCGGCTGGCTGTCAATATTTATGAACATGCGTGCGTTCCAGAAGTTTATTATATCCCAGCTGACACGTTTTCTCTCGCAGCATCATTTTGATGGGCGGAACAATACTGACGTCATTGTGGTATTAAAATGTTTATTAAATCCGCTACACTAGAAATCCATTATGGAAAACTGGGATAGTAAACGTTTAATGGCAAATTTAATATGTCATCTATTCTCTTCTATCGTTATTTCCGTCATTTCTGCTTTGCTTCCGTCATTGTTATAACATTACAGCATACATATTTGATAAACATATGTGTATTTTAAATATATATTTATTATTTACATATATCTTAATTTTAGCTGATTAACAATTACAATTTTCGTCGAAAATTATGTAACACATCCTAATAATTTTCATACTAAAAATTCCAAAATTGCATTTACGCGAACGCGTTATTTTAGTTTCGTTTTCAATTTTGCGTATATTCTTTTCTATATATTCTTAATTGTATCTGATTGTGGATGTTAATTGAGTATTTCATAAATGCTGTCTCGCATCGATGAAATTTCGCGGCGGCCTTAACGGCCGCTGCGTGTGCACATCTCATTTTCGATTCCAATCTCGCGAACGCTTCACCACGTCCGATCTACTTCCGCATAAAGAACAACGCGATCACCGTTTCCCGATCGACGATCGACGATCGACCGTCGTCAGCGCGACCGCGGTTTTCCCCGTCGTGCGTCGTGCCGCGTGCACCAGCTTTCGTTCGAGCCGGGCCGCGCATCTGAAAGGACGGTCTGCAGGCGCCGTATCGTCGCGAGCGCATCGATCAGAAAGGAATATCGCCGGTGTGCTGCCGGTGATTCAGAGTAGCACCATTTCCCCGGCGAGTGTCGGGCTTTAAAGCTCGCCACACACCGACGACTTACGATACGAGCGAGCGAGATAAAGCCCGGGATATTACATAGGCGGTCTCCATCGGAAAATTTGTATTCATAGTGAGAATTCGAATTTTCGGATATTTGCGTCCACCTAAATTTCGCGAGACTCTCAATGGCGCGGGAAGGACCGTTAGTTTATACCGATGGGTAGATGTAATCTTGGATTATTATAATAGGAGTTTTCCACGTATATCTGTTTTTCATTTTAGGTAATTTGAAAAATTTAACGCGCGGTAAGATGCAAAAATTTAAAAATCTTGCCTATAGTTTCGTCTCTAAAAGCGCACGGAGACTCACTCAAATCTCAATTAATTTTAACGTATGTTTATTGAAACGATCTGTATTAAAAGGTACTGTCGAGTTTCGTTGCGCGAGAGGAAATTTTCCCAGAGAGTTTTCGCGTATCTATTTAGCATTATTACCAAGCGTAGTTAATCCACTCGGAGTTACGCGATTTAAACGACTTTAAAGTGTTCAACATTCGTAGCTTGTTTAGGTCTTGCTTCGCAATGTTTTATCAAATGTATTTTAGTGGGGCAACCGAACCGCGACCCAATTCGCGGAAGCTTAAATACGATTTTCTTTCGTCGCGAGCGAGTTCTAAAGCGAGCATGTTTGACCTTCTTCCGCTTTAATTTAAAATTCCTTTGAAGTTCATCATCTTTGAGATCGTGTAGATACGCATTGAAACGGCACTGGTGCCCCGGTGTGCGACATCCTTAATCTTTACTATCCCGCAGCGTCACCTGGCACTGTTAAACTTTGCCATATTTCGTCATGATAAATTCGCTAAATGTGGTCAGGTAGATATTAGAGGTATGTAATTTAGACATACTGCACTCCGCTATACAGTTCGCTATTGTTACATATTAGTATGGTACATATTGCAGTTAAAAAGAAAATTAAAGAATTTTAATTTCTATATATCTTATAATGTAATATAATACAATATTCTTATGACATTAATTATAATGATATTCAAATAGGATATTTTTAAAAATTTGCCTAAAAATGTACCTATCTAAAAATATCCTATGTTAATAGGTAATTGTCAGAACTAAATTTTTGAATAAATTAATTGATGATTTCCTTACAGTTAAATGACCAATAAAAAAATTATAGAAATTTATAATTTGATAAAAAGATGAAATTTTTAATCTGTTTATAATTGGAAATATGTAAAATATGTACGTAACAGCGTCAACAAGAAACAATACAAGTATTATTTTTAGAGAACATGCTAAAAGTAAATATTCTTAATAAATTTTCTCTTAAAATAGATTAGGTACATAGCCATATTGCCATATATTATTAACAGCAATCTTGATGGCATTATAAAAATGATTGTTGGATAAGATGCCTTCACACTGATAGATCTATTTTTCATCTCATATACAACGGGCTCTCACAGACGTTCGAAACGTCGCGTCGCCTCCGAGAATCCCGCGAGATTTTCAGTTTTCCCCGGCCGCGAAAGGGTAAATCCTGGGAGACGTATAGATCGTGGCTATCGCGGCTTTCGTGTGGCACCCGCGGTGGCCTTAACCCTCTCCGACGTGCGCGAGGTAGCTCATGAAACATGGATCTAGAGTCGCCCTCGAAGAAGTTGTACGAAAGAAGCCGACCGCCTGCCGCGTCGTCGTCGGCGATGATCACCGACGACGGGGTTCCCCGCGCCTCTCCATCTTTTACCCGATGGCGTGCCGCGGCAAGAAATCGTTTCCTAGCGCTGGTGGATTCACGGAAATTAACGCACTCGCAAGTGCGTGCTCTGCACGTCCGCGCCAGCCGAGAAAGATGCTATACCTACGGCCTTGCACCAATTTCGGCTCGACGACAACAATAATATAATAATTATTATAGTTTTATAAATTAAAAATCTAACTGTAACATTATTAATATACTTCGTAGTATAATTACTACTATAAAAAATGTTAATTATTATGAGCGCACTAAAGTTCATAAACTTTCGGCGCGAGTCTTAGGGGCGATCTCATGCTCTTAGGCGATCCGTCTATTTCTTCATACATGTTTGCAATCTTGTATATCACATCATGTATCTCGTGATAGGTATAAATGAAGTCTTCTTTTTACGCATTTTTTTACCACACACATATAATTCACCTGCTTAGATCTGATCTATTTTAATTTATCTTGGTTTGAATAAGAAAGTTCACCAAAATCTCTCGAATTCTCGTGTTATGATTATTATACGCTAATACTAATTATCAATAAGACATGGTCGCGATCTATATTTAATATTAGGCATATTACCACAACGTATAATAGATATTGCTATACTTCTGTTAGCGCGAGAATAATTTTTCAGTATAATTTTATTATATCTTAACTAACTGATGAAATTGTGAGTGTCTGATTGATGCTACGTTAATAAGTCTCTTAAGAGTTGCTGTTGCTCTTCGTCACATCGTTTATTTCCGACCGACATGCAGTTTCTTTAGCACTTAATTCTCTTTCTGTTTAATAAAACTCTTTGGTCTATCTATACCTTGTATCTTCGACTGCATCGCTTCATGTAGAATGCTTTCACGTTCTTCATATGTTGACATAGGTAGAGAATGAAGCAGACTATTGTCCAAAAGCGCATAAAATTCTCGGGTCGATTCCAACTATCGCGAGAAGCGTGGGAAGTTTCCAATTGAGAATCGGAAATCCAGAACCGTTCCGTCGTGGAGCACGGCTCTCTCGCTGAAGTTCTTCATCGAGTCAATGAATTCTCGTTTGGCGCCGCGTGCATGGATCAATGGACACCTACTTCGGTGGGAGACGACGAGATTGCGAAAGTTATTCGTATCTTTGACATTCCGAAAACAACGACCCGGAACATCGAACGGAACCAATTACAGAGAGTTTGCATTTCTTGTTTGATCGACAAAAATCGATTTCCGATTTTTAACACGCAAAAATTTAAATCCAATGAATTTCTATAAATAGTAATTTTATTAAATTTAATCATTCGCTTGATTAAGGAATAATAAGAGGAATTGATAGAGAGAAAGAAATCCTTAGAACATAACTTTTTGGATAATTATTTTAAAAGGAAACATTGTAAATCGCATAACGACGTTAAATATAATATAAAATAATTGTTTTTGCTGACGTATAATAAATTTTTGACAACTGATATCATTATAACATAATATATTATACATATTCACTAGCATTTTGCAATAGAGACTAAAAATTGTTTCTTTATTGCATAATTACACCTATCTATCTAAAAATATAACATTAAGATTTTTCTTAAGGACTACTTTAATTTGTAACAAAAAGAAATTAGTACATGGCAATTTTTTGTATAATATTTAGATCTTAAATTAAATGAATAATTTTGATAGCATGAGAAATTTCGACATCATTAAGATTTGTGTCTAGACGAATGATAGAGAAAAAGTGAAGAGCAAAAGTTGTTTGTTGCCGAGTAAATTTACTCTTTGCTGTAACTCTTTTTGTGATAATACTTAATAATTATTTAAATATTTGCTGTTTGCTCAGTTATTTCGAAAATCTACAAAGAACATATATATGTACCTACATTATAGTATCTCATAAGTTGAGCATCATAGAGCATTATTGGTGCATGTAATGTATAATTACTCATCGTAATATGATTAATTATGTATTTCTTGACTGGATAAAGCGTTTAACACGCAAAAATTTAAATCCAATGACATTCTATAAATAGTAATTTTATTAAATTTAATCATTCGCATGATTAAGGAATAATAAGAGGAATTGATAGAGAGAAAGAAATCCTTAGAACATAACGTATTGGGAATAATAGTCAACATATTATATAAATAAAAAAAAATTATTCTGACCTTTTAATTCTTTTCTATAATGCTGGATTTATGGGACGCTATATATATTATATATATATATATGTGTGTGTGTGTGTGCGCGCGTCCGTAGAGACTATTAGTATATATTTCAAACTGATAATCATTAGCAATAAAAATTTTTGAAATAATAGTCCGCAGATCTCAAAATTTTTTATCGCTAATAATTACTAATCGTTGATTAATCTTAAAAATTTAACAATTACAAAATGTATAAAATAGAAGTTTATAAAAAAAACTGTCTTATTCAGCTCAATTTCGTGAGAATAATGTTTCAAAACTTATAGAAAGACTTTAAAAGCAACCTAGGAAGATACTGAATAAATGAAGAAGAATAGGATGCTTAGAAGAACATGGTGGTGAAGGGGAAGTTAATCGTAGTCTTGATCGAAGCCCGACGAACCTCCATCTCATTACAAAATACTCGATACTCACGGGAGGTCGGCTTTCGTTTGAAACGGCTTTATCTTCATGCGAAGCTGAGCGACCAGATGGCTACGCGGCCATAAATGGATGATCTACGATGTAATGATCTCTTCACTCTCTCGTCCCGACATCACAATTAACCTCGTAAGTAGATGAGACTGCAATCCGATGTGGAATGGTGCGAACAAGCTTAACGATTCTCATTTATTCCAAACAGAAATTTTCGGAAACGTCGAGTCAAACTTATAAGTATAAACTTATTACAATCATAAAGATGTAATAGCTATATAATGAATTTATAACAGTTGAATAAAAAGTAGGTGTGCACATAGAAAATTATATTCTAAAATTGATATATTAAACTTAATATACATATTACCACACACTAATTACATAATAATTGTATTAATATTAATTATAATACATATATATATAAATATAAATGCTATCAAATTTTATAATACATATAAATCTACTGATAATATTTTGTCATCTTGTTTATATTAGTTTATTCTAATCTGAAAAAACGAAGATCGATATCGTGACATTCTCGTTCTTGTATAAGACCGCTCTGTTTCGCGACGATTGTTTGCTGCAATGTTGATCGCGCGAGCAGATCGCTCAGCATCTCCCAGGTCTACAGATGGAGTTCGTATCCTTTTTTTCTGCTATTAAGCCCCCATGAGAGGCCCCTCGTGCGTTCGAGACTCCACTTCCCCAGATTTGTCGAGCAAGATGGATAGACTTGTCCACAGCACGCTTCTCTCCTGCGCCGTGGTCTCAGCCTCTCTCATTGGTCATCCCACGTGCGAGTGCCCGCGTCACATTTGTTCGTACTTCGCGTAATATTTGCCCGTCTGTGAAAGCAATCGTTCTTCGATACGTTTTTGCGGAACAAGTTCTTTTCTTTCAACTAAAACAGAACGAGTGATGGTGAAGTTTTCAGACAAGTTTTTTTTTTTCGTGAAGCAAATACCTACATTTTTCACAGTTCTTCTTTAGGATAACAAATTATTTAAGACAAACGCTCAATTTATTGGCCATATAGTTTGAAGTAACATCAAATAATGATAAATCGTCCGATCAACTTTATATTAGGTACACTGAATAATTATGAAATAGATTTCTAGAACTGAACGTATATTACAATAAAAAAGAATTAACAATTTATATTTATGAAATTAAAGTGAAAAAAGTTAGTTATAATTTTACATTTAAAAATATATTATTTGAGTTGCAAAGTGAAAGAGCAATCTTTTTGCTAATCTACTTCCGGGCACCATTTATATTTCTATCTTTAACCGTTAACCACCAGTTGCCTGTTCCTACCGATTCGTTCTGTTGGCGGTGATCTGTTTTGGTCCAGCGAGTAACCGAAAAGCCACATGGAACCGATTCTAGTTAATGCATTTTATTCACAATATTCGCACAATAGCTTTTCCAGGCGCGCGAGGAAAAGGCAGCGGCGCGGCGTGGCATTTCGACGCATTGTGCCGTCCATTATCGAAAATTTGTGAAAATGTGTACTGCCGTTCATCGAAAAAGTATATCCGCGCCGCGATGGTCTCAGCTGCGTCCAAACTGCTTTCAACGGGAATCAATATTTCGCGATGCCTCGCGAAAGGTTTTACGGCCTTTACAACGCAATGTAGTTTGTCGTATTGCAGCCAAAAGGGAAAAGTGGAATATATACTTACAGTCGAGCGGAAGCTAAAACCTGTAGGAAATAATGCGACATCTATTACACAGCGAAATTTTCAGAAAATATAATTTTTACAACCCATTAACTATATATAGGCAAAATAAAAGCTCTACTGGCAATGAGTTTTATATTTTCATCTTTATTGTCAGCTCCATTACGTTTCAATAATTTTATATAATGTACGTATATTAATGTTATATCAATTAATATATTAACATTATACGGTATAAAATATATTACAATATCATTATTGTTAATTTTATTCATTTCATTTATTTTATTAGAAAATTATTATATTGTTCCATTTAACAGCTTCAATTACTTCATCTCTCTTAAGAGATATACCAGAACAACACGCTCCACGTCCGTACACATTCCTAATAGTATTAATTGCTACAATGGCGCAATTGCAAGGAAGAAATATCGCGTCATGTTCAGCGAGAGAAGAAGGGATGCTTATACAAATTAAGTAGTGGGAAATGAGTCTGAGATTCTCGTACAGAAAGAACAGCCGGCCGCGATGCTTTGCGCCCACTGTACAGAGGAATGGGAAGAAACGCGGGAAATAAGTGATGAAGGCTGCATCTTGGTTTGCGTTCGCGTCGTGAAAAGACAAGGCGAAGGAAAGTGGAGGAGGATGGGAAAAGGAAAAGAGTTTCCTCCCTCTTTACTTTTGCAGTGAAATTTCAATAAGTTCGCGGAAGAAAATCGGCTACACGATGCCGCGGGACGGAGTACGAGAACGAGACGGCGGAGATCGCGAGGGGATGAAATAACTCGAGGTTGTTTTCGTCCGAGAGAGTAACGAAGCTATTTAGGTAGCGCTGGAATAAAATTATCGCGTGTCGTCCGCACGTGCATGCGCGCGCGCGCGCGCTCGTGCACGAGCGGAACACCGCGGGACGAATGAACCAAGATCTTGGAGAAGATGTTTGCACGCGAAGGATTACCGGCGCTATTCTGCGCGGAAAAAAAAAAGATACCGGATAAATGGAGGTGGCGAAGTTTAAGTGTGTGGGAACACGGCGCGGCGAATACTAAGAAACAACGCGACGAAGGTAGGTAAGTAAGCGAAGGAGCCGGAACAAAAGGCCAATGTGCGAGGAAATACCGCACGAGAGTGTCAAAAATACGCGTATACCCCTTTAAATTTCTTCGAATTATAATTAGCCAGTTCTTTCTGAGATGAGGTCTTGAAAAACTGACCGCGTGAGGTGTCAATTTTGATAAAAATACGCCAAATAAATTTGAACAAATTGGAAGAGTGATTAAAAGTATTAGACTAGTTTATAAATTTATTTACATTAACTTCTTCTTGAAACAAGATATGGATAACACGCAATATATATTTTATAATTAATGATATATGTTCCTTCATGAATTTGTATCAGGAATCATTTACGAGAAAAGAAAGGAAAACCTAATATTGCACATGTTATAATTTTAAACATAATATTTTACATAAGCAACATAAACTAGAAAAAAATCATTTTCCTTATTATTTATAACATATATAGTATTGTTCTCTCTGATATTTATAGATTTAATTATTTCTTAAATAAGAACAAAACACTGTGTACTGCAATATTCTGCTCTCTGACGCTCAAAGGAAGTTTTTGCTAATTACTCATAAAATTCTTCAATCGTGATAAAAGTAGCCGTTAAGGCGACGCTGTGCAGAAGCTTTCCAGATTTGAAATCTTTCTGTTACACTTTTACGGAAACTTTATGCTGGTAGTTGTGCAATCTACGTGGTGCAAAGGAGATTGTGCGAAATTAAGAGAATAAATTAACGACTCGATTACACAATAATTACAATATACAATATATTTGATACTAAACAATACAAAACTTTAGGGAGACAAGTAATTTTTTATAAGAGTTTTATATAAAAACAATTTGAGATAATTCTATATATGTTAATTAATTTTTTCAATTAGGAATAAAAGATGTCAATTTATATTCAAAAAATATTCAAAAGACTTGGATTGTCTGACTAAATAAATTATCTTATCGTTGAAAACTAAATCTTTTATAAACGCTTGTCAATTTGCAATTGATGCTGCAAGTAAAATATAAGGTGAAAAAGGAAGAGGGAAGTAAACGAGACGAGGAATAAGAGACGCGGGAGGAAAAAATGATGAAGAAAGAGGAGGAGAAGGAGGAGGAGGCAGAGGAGACGAGTGGTAGTAGGAGAAAGATGAGGAAGAAGACAGTGCGGAAGAAGAGGAGGAAGACGATGGAAAAGAGAGCGAGGCGAGAGGTAAAAGAGAGGCGTGCGTGCGAGAAGTGAAGTGCGGTGAGGGAGGTGAGGAGGCGGGGTGGTCCGAGTTGGGTAAGGTGAGGGCTCCTACGGGTAAGTACCACTCACTTCATTGACTCGTGCGTACGCCCGCACGTCTGTCAGTCCATCCTCACTCACTCGATCCTCACTTACTCGCCCGCCTCGCTCGCCGCAGACACTCGCGGCCGTGAGTACCTACTCGGTATACATATACACTTCAAATCTCGCCTGGCCTGGCGTCGAAGCCGCCGCGCCGCCGACTTTAGAGAGGTCCGGAGGTCGCAGGCAAGCGGCGCGGTGCAACCAGCGCGTGACCTCCTGGATCTGGAAGGTCATCACTCGTCTCACGCAGCCCGGTATCGGGTTCTGATTTATCGATTGTTTCGATCCCCCTTCGGCAACCGTAGGGCCTCGCCTCGGCGACGATCAGTGCCCAGAGAACCCCTCAGTACTGGAGAACAGAGCTCGGTCGGCGCCGGGACCAAGAGGATGACCTTGGCGTGCATCGCTAGGATCTCGGTGGTCCTCGTGCTGCCACTGCTGCTGCTGCTGCTCGTTGTGAACGGATCGTGGGCGCAGGCTTATCCCCGCGAGATCAAGCCAGGTAAGCGCTGTGGTGATGGGAGCATGTTTTTAACTCATTAAGAACCATTAGCAACTCTTAACCGTCACGATTTTTCTTACTTTTGATCGAAACATTCAAAGTCAGATATAATAGATAAAAAAGATTTTTGTAAGATTTAATTTAAAAATATAACATATAATATTATATATTACATATTTAAATTATATATAATAGGGGAGAGGGAGCACTTTAGGACAGGGGCAGTTTAGTACATCTCGAATAAAGAACAAATTTGACACTTTTTTTCACATTAAACGCATTTTTCGGCTGGCAATCGGTCAATAGATAAACGTCACATGAGAGCTTCCACGCTGTCAACTGTCAAACTAATCTACAAGCTGTTAGTGATTTTCGCTGGCGGTTGTAATTATTTTGGCTCGCAAATATAAATATTTTTATATTAAACTATTGCTCCAAAGGAAACTACTTGTATGTCCTGGTTATGCTTACATGTTTTTCGTTGTAATGAGTAAAATACAACTACATAATAAAAAGAGTTGGTATGAAATATTACAATTTTTTTTTTCAAGTTAGAGTTGGGGCAGTATTGGACAAAATATCATTTGGGACACTTAGCATTTTAATATTTTCTAAAGAGAGCTCTAAAGACTAGAAGGTAGATATTTTATTATTTAAGAGAAATTTATGAGACTGATTCTTACCTTAATTAAGGTTAATCGAATAAGTGGACACTTATGTTTATTTGATTGCCTACTACAAATTATACAGATTGTTAAATATATAATATATTAAACGAAGTTTGTAAGACAGTTGCCTAGCAAGAAATTTATTACTTTTAATGTAAGAAGACGAGAGTTATCTCGGTTTTCATTATCAGTCCTAAACTGCCCCTCCAGGGAGGCAGATTAGGACAGAGAAAACACTTTTTCAAAAGGCAAAAACAAAGCACTATTCTCAAATGTGTTTATTTTGCTATACATTTATATTAAACATTAACAACCAAATTAACTTATAATTGAGTCGGAGAACCAATTTCTTAAAAATGGCAAAAGATATGAGCTTTTTAAAAAAAAGGGTCCTATAGTGCCCCCCTCTCCCCTATATATAATTATATGTATATAATATTATATTTAAATATTTAATACATTTGAATATAAAAGTGAGCTTCCACATCACGAATTAGGTCAAGTTCTGAACATTGCAATTAATATGAAAGATTTACAATAATTGCGACACCAGTATTTTATCGAAAGTATCGTGTACTTTATGGTACAAATATATTTATCATGAAAAATTCCTATGTCCTTCATCTTTAAGAATAAAGCAATTTATAGCGGCAAAATTATTTATTTTGCAAATTGTGCAAACGCGTCATTTGTACATATGATATACATTTTAGTATAACAAATTTGCACTGCGCTTTTCGTCTTCGTCGAACGTTACAGCTATGTCTATAGATTTTATATAATGTTCCCGTATAGGTATAATTATATTTGAGAAGACCGTGAGTCTCAAGCGATATTTCTTCCCATGTGTCGTGAGAGCAGTCTATCTTAAGGACCATTGTTTCCGATCGAGAGATCTATAGATCGTCTCTTGCGTAACTATAGGGCCAGGGTTAATGCACGACAAGCGAAGCGCAGTTTCTATCAAATCACGGTCGATCATGAATACCATTTCTTTCATCCGGTTAAAAAGCAGTTTGAAATAATAATAAAGAAGGGAATCGCTATTCTTTTATAGTATTAATAAAATTTATGCTACCTATTTATTAATAATAATAATAATAATCTATACAATTATATACAAAATGGCCCACCAAAAACGAAACAAGCTTATAGGTCAAATGCCATACTAAGGTTATATGCTAAAAGACGTTTGTTTTGTTTTCGGTGGGCCACCCTGTATTTTTAATTATATACTTTATATTAAATGCTAAAGTACGTTTATTTATTTATATTATTATTCTCGTAAAGAATATATTACCAACATTTCCATTACCATATTAAACATATACATATACACATTTGAAATGCTTAAAGAGCATTTTGCCCGATTTAATTACGTCCTTTACTTACCTTTAAAGTAAAAACGTTCAAATTTACACGGCGTTTATTTTCGCTACGCGGCTTTGATTAATCGTCAGTGAGTGGATGGATTTTCCTGGATTCTCACCGGTCGCGGCCGTCCGGCCGGATTTCCATCCTTGTTCGGCTTTTTCCCGTCTTACATCTATTATCTCGCGTCACTTTAGCGGTCTCGGGACTCGTTCCCTTTCTCTTTGAAAGTCAACCTTCCGACGAAAAAAAGCGACCAATCGGATACAACCTTCTATACAGTAACATTATGACTTTCGCGTCGCTTAATTAGATATGAGAAAGACATTTCTTTCTTTTATCGCAAAAAATGTGTAATTAAATTACTAAAGTAATATGTCGCTAAGAGAGGATCGCGATAAAAACATGTGATTAATCACAATATAAACATGATTATTATTATTACAATTTTTAATTTCAATGCGTGATATGTTAGCGTAAATATTAAAATATTTAAGTTAATTATACAAAAGTTTTCTTTATGTATAATGTCGATTGATGATTACAATAATTTTAAATTGTACGTAGAATCCGACATATATGTATAATACAATAGTAAATAGTATATTCAATAGAAAATGCCAAGTTGTAAAATTTTTATAACAATTTCGTAATTTGTGAAATACATAGAAAAGAAGGAAGAGAAATAGAGAGAGAGAGAGAGAGAAAAAGAAATATTCCTCTTCGTAGAAATCTATGTATTTGACCTTATAAATTCTAATATAGTGCATCTTGTATAAGTTATCACAATAGAGAACCGCGTAAATTCTTTCTATTAATAACGACTATTCGAGATTTCTTCCGAATTGCCTTCATTTGCTTTTTACATTCTTGTATCCATTATGTCGCCTGTCACTGTCGCGGTCAAGATCGACGTTCTCCATCCAATCGCTTCGACCTTTCTCTCCTCTCTCTCTCTTTCTCTCCTGCTCTCAGATCATCTAAGTGATTCTTTTTTCCTCCACCCACTCAACTTATGCCGAATGGATTTTACACGGACGTCCAAGCTTGACTGGCTCTATATATCATCCCTTTTAGAAAATTCCGCGCCCTCCGCCGACGTGACCTCGTACCAGGTCCTTGATATCTCGCGTAAGGAGTCTCTTGGCAAGGTGAAATAGTATTGATACAATGCCATTACTGAGCTGTGCCAAAACGTCTGGCTCATCTTGCGCCATGACGGAGGAGAATCATAAGCGATCCTTAGCTGCGAGCGCTTGCAGTCTGCCATCTCGATGAAAATCGTTCGTCAGACTGCATAACGTAGAACGCAGCCCCGCGCGTTAGTCTTGCTGTGTGTATTCCTTTTACCATATATAAATCTTATAATTTGTTGATCTGTAAAAATATACCAGCGAGTAATTAACGAATTACATAAATCCGTTATATCATTTATTAGAAGGAGAGCCAGCAAATATTTCTTCAGTCATATTTTTCGGGTGTATAAATAAAGTCATATTTATAATGTATTTTTCTGTGCGCATTTTGGTGGTTTTTACCCGCGTATTGTTTCCCCTGCTTGATTTTAATGGAAGAAACATCCCGTAATTTCCGGAATATGTAGGTATACATTATGGATACATCGTAATAAAATCCAATGGTATTAATGCTACACGATGTGCAAATAATCAAGAAAGAGGTGTACACTCTGATGAAAAATAAACCAGAAAATATTTCCGTTATGAATAAATGTTTTAATACGTTTATTAGATCGCGTGTATATATCGGCAAACGTGCAGGGCGAGCGGAAATCGCGAAACTTTTCCGATACCGAAGTAGCGAATAATCTGAAATGAGCGCGCGATGTTGATAATAGCAACTATACTATTATCCGGCAACAAGAAATATGATGCCGTAAGTACCAATAGGCAGCAATGACGGAAGCCACAATCTTAGAACGGCGATCCATCACCCGGGGAAAACTATGTGAACTACCGAACGTCACGCTCGTTTCGATCATCAGTTAGAGAATGATAAATCTCCCGACGTCGACGAAGGACCATCGCGGGAGCATGGTGAACGGAACCTCGATCCGGCACTCGCGCGCGACGCTCGCGAGGTCTGCCAGCCTGCCAATAATCGATCATAGCCCGCTACAGCATGTTGCCATTTGTCACATGCCGACTCCTAACTCCTCCTAAGATAACTCCGAATTGGCGGTGGCGCGCGTCTCTTAGTTTTCTCCTCGACCTTCCTGGAAAACTGGAAATAAAGACGACGTTGCAGTTGTCGTTGTCATTGTTAAATTACGTCCCGCCGCCGGCGTTTCGCGCAACTCCTAGCTGGCTCTTCCGTGCTGGCACTTCGATATGAGAACCGCGTCGGTTTATTGGACGTCGCATATGCGGCCAAACACAGCTGCTCTAATACCGTTCGTATCCCCCCCCCCTCTCTCTCTCTCTCTCTCTCTCTCTCTCTCTCTCTTCCTTCCTCTCTCTTTCTCTCTCTCTCTCTCTCATAGTACCAAAGTGGATGCATCGCTGTCGCGCTCGATGAAGTTGCTGGTCGGAAATGCGAACGGATGGATTCACGTCGTTAGTTATTACATATCGCGTTTGCACGACCATTGCAGAAAGGAGCCAACTGTGTTACACGTGGACCGCAGAAAATTAACTTTTGTTTCCTGGAGATGAACGTTATGTGATATGATACATTGAAAATACGTGGTACATATACAAAAGAATATGTCGCATTCTCTTGTATAGTTGTAGCAATTTATATCGAATACGCGTCTATATACAGGGTGTTCTAAAAAAGTGGGGCCAAAATTTAGGGAGATATTCCTCACACCTCAAGGATAAAAAAATGTTATATGAACATGGGTGCGGAAACAACTTTTTCAGGAGTTATGTTGAAAATATTGTTGACTGTATTACTTACACAAGAAACAATTTAGGATTAATCATTATGTAAACAAGTAACTATAACATTAAAGGTCAAATTTTTATGAGTTCTGCCTGGCAGATAAGGTCACAACCTCATTTAGCCGTACTCAGAAAAGAAGCTCTAACTCCTGAAAAAAGCGTTTCCGCACCCATGTTCATATAACATTTTTTCATCCTTTAGGTCTGAGGAATATCTCCCTAAATTTTGGCCCCCCTTTTTTAGAACACCCTGTATAATGGAACTTTTAATCTTATTATATAAGGACTCTGTCTTACGTTATATAATCGCCACAAAAATCTACGAAGATGCCTATGGCAAAAGCAAAAGAAGCGGCACGCAAATAATTCTATTTGCCTTAAGGCTTTCAATCTCGCCGCGGGTATGTATTTACAGAGAGAGCGCGTGCAAAGTGCATCGGCACTGGGAAATAGCATAGCGTATCAAAGGGGGCTTCACAATTTCCCTTGTGTTTAATCCGGCGCAACAGTAATTACCACCGATGCGACGCGGACGCCGCGCGCGAACCGTAGATACATAAATAACGGAAAACATTAAGATAAATAACGTTTCGATCACAGCGGCGACACGCAGCCGTGATTGCGTGATAAATTACTTATAGCCACTGGTCGCAACAATCGCAACGGCGAATGAATCCGCAGCAAACGGAGTTTCAGTAAAATAACAGTGATTCAGTTATCCGGCTTTTGTTTATTATCCCCTCGGAGTTTATCTTGTTTCTTGAATTACCGTCGCTTAACAATGCATCGCGATACGACAGATCGCACTTCGGCGAGAGATTTAAGTAAGCAACATTCTAAAATATTCCATTCTATTTGCAGGTACCATATCGTATAATCTTATACGATATCTAAAAAATAAAATGTTAACATAAAATTGTGAGATTACTTATTTATATAATATTATAATACATTCTAATACCATCAAATTAAATTAGAATAAACGCCATTTACGGTCGAAGCCTGGATCTTAGTAGCTTATAGATATTATTTCTTGTGTAATACACATATTAATTTTTCCAACCTTAGAAAACTGCGCGCTGACTGGATTTGTCAGACTTACGCAGCTTCTGTTGGAGTAAAAATCCCCTTCCTCCCTCCCTAGTTAAAGAATTTATTGCGAAAAATATTGGAAAAATTAATATGCGTATTACACAAGAAGTAGTATCTAGCTACTAAGATCCAAGCTTGGACCGTAAATGGCGTTTATTCTAATTTAATTTGATTGTATATCATAACGGTCGTATTTATACTCTTTAATATTGTTTGATACATTTAAATTCATGTGTGCATGGTCAGAATGGTTTCAAACAAATACTTATAAATTAAGGATGCCTGAAAGAAGCTTAATTCGCGAAAACTCACTCGCGTTCCGATGCTAATAACTCGAAAATGATTGATGCCTCCGTGTTTTCGTTACAGAAAAATCAACTCCAATATCGTCAAAGAGTCTGTCGTGAAAGATTGATGCGAGCTCGAGCCGTGCTGTGTATTTTTCTCGATACGCCGCCTTTACGCGCGATTCTCCACGAAAGCCCTCGCGCCATCGCGATCGGCAGCGCGTCGTCGATCGCGGCATACGTTCGCCGTAAACTCGGGCAATTTCCTCGTGCCGCGGTCACCCGGTATGCGCTCGATGTCCACCCTAATTACCCGTACCGAGAAAACATAATAATGCCACGGATCAGAGGATTGGCTTAGAAAAACTAGTATAAAGTATCTGTCGTCGTGTCTCCCGGCGAGCGCCCGGTGTCGACCGACGGGCTCTCGTCTTTGCAGGGTCGGACTGCATGAGAGATTGTTGCCGGAGAAATTTCGTGAGATCCCTTGTCCATTTCACGGTAAAATAAAAGAAACGGTACCACAAAACATTTTTAGGATTTAAATTGACAATTAGGATTGATAATTATTCTTAGGGACTTTGTATTTTAACACAAATCGATGTGATCAAGTGTCTAGGATTGAAGTAATTTCGATGAACTTGGATTTCAGTGTGATAAAGACAAAAAATCTTATTTTCGAGTAATTGAATCGTGGCAGCGCAAGGAATTTTCTCGTTAGTGATTGAAAGTAAACTTATCGATTAACTTGTAATAATTTCGATCACTGTGCGAGATACGAATAATCCAATCCTTCGAGTCATTGGGATTTCCCTGATAGTAAGTTTCACGGTTAAACACTCCGTTCCTGCTTGTGTAGTGAATGAGTTTCTTCTGGTCCACGTCTGACTAAATGTTGGCATACGGCGGCTGCCATAGGCATCGATGGTTGAGAGCTTACCTTCGGTACTTGCATCCGGTAATGTTTGGTGGCAGCTTGCCGGGTTACTTCAAGGAGTAATTGCCCGTAATTGCGCGTCCCAAGGTGTAATGCACTTTGAGTTATTACATGTCGTGACTGTTGCTGCTGCTGCTGTTGCTGCCGCTACGAGTGGTGAGGTGATTGAACTATCGCAATAAAGCAACGAGCAATCATAATGACCAACCGTAACGCGTAAATGCGACAAATTGAAATCAAAATGTAAAATTACGACGCACAAGATAATTTCTCGAATAATTCAAGATCTGAAAAACCCTTGGAAGTCGTGATTTTATCGTGACACTTGTATTCATCATCGTATAAACGCGAGCGGCATAATTAAAAGCACAATAGCTTATTCTTATTGATGAGTTAAAAAAAATAAGTTCGACTGATCGCTTATTGCACCTTTGTGAAATATGTCTATAATCAAAATTAATCAAGCGCGTCATGTTAAATTTAAAAATCAACATATAACGTAATAATAATATGTATTAACAGTGTCCGATTAATGCATATATTAGCGTTTATCAATATTTCTCATTATTGTATAAGCTTTACATTTTTATTTTTGTGTTTTATATATAGTAAAAGCTAATTTTCTCTACGTAAATGAAGGATTAAAAATTGTATAACCAGTCATAATATAAGCATAATTAATATCGTTATACAACATACACCATTATCGTGGAAATAATGGCGCCTGTGCACGTAGTGCATTAAGGCCAAAATTAATGAAAATCTGTAACGATATTGTTCGGATTAACGAAACAGCAGTATTATGCTCGCTTCTCTATATCTTTCCGCATAGTAGATGCATCGTTGGAATTTCCGCAATACGTATTGATAACAGATGAAATCCGCTTAGGAATCGCTTTGACGGATTTCTTTACTTCCAACAAAAAAAAATAAAAAAAATAGAGATATTCTTTCGTTTTAATAAAAATTTACGTCATTTTTCCACGTGTTCAATCAAGAATTTTGTATTTAATTCAAGCTTTTAGTGGTATGATGTCGTCGTCCATTGTAATTTAGAATTTTCCGCGTGATGCAAACGCGCGCGGTGTGTTATTGTAACGGAATACCCAGTAGAATTCAATGAAAATTCATAGCAATCTTGCATCGATGTTATTGAAATTGCTATATTCCACCCCTCTTCTCTGAGTCTGCGACTCTTTTCCGATGAAAAGAGTACGTTTTTCCTCGGCAGCGGCGCAACGGTAGAATGGAAATGCTAGAATCACGTTAGCGGAAATTTTACGGTACACCTTCGAGGAAGAGTGCGTATAACGCCGGGTGAATATTCATAAAGTCTTCGCTTACATTGTTTACTCGGCTCATTGTAATGAAAAGAATTCCGCGCAGCGGCTGCCTAACCTTTTGCTCACTGGAATTTTTATTCAATATTCATGATGATTTAATAGAGATGACACTTTTTTTCGACGGTGTGGAAATTATGTAATTTATACAGGAAGGGTGGGCGATGAGTTTATTTACGCAATTCCAGCTGCTATTAGTTTACGCAATACTACACGCCATTAAGTATTCCCTTTTTCCGCATTATTATTATTATTATTTTATTAATTTATTTTAATAGATAATGAAAGTATATATCTAAAATAATAGGTCAAATTAATAATTATATAAAATCTATACAAAATGCAATATAGCAGAAATATTTGTATAATTTCTATTTATTATTACTTACACTTTCCACAAACATACACTTATATTTTATTTCATTATTTATTTATTTATTATTAACAATGATTTTTCTCCGAAAATTTACAAATCAAAACGTTCTCATTCAACTACTTTTGAATGCTGTCAAATGAGAACGTTAAGCTTAACTGCTGTTGTCATATGCTGTGTAATGAGAATATTAAATTCAACTGCTGTTATCATATGTATATAACTTTAATTGTAACATAAACTATATTATTTTCAACACTGAGTGAAGTAAGCGTGCGTGATAATGCGATGCACGTAGCGTAGGTACATATAAGTAAAATCGTTATCTGCTTAGCGCGTCAATGCACGAACAAAGAACAGTTTCACAGTTGTTTCTCTTTGTTAATGACTCTTCATTAAAGGAATATAGTTTAATGGGCTAAGCGATCGTGACCTACGGACCGTACGTGCGTAAGAAATTTGTTTATATTCGACTGGTATCATCTCTTTCGAAGTATATCGCATCACGTGAGCTAACGAGACTTCAATATAAAATATGAAACAGTCTCCTCGTTAAAAACCGTAAAATGTTAATTTACTGGCATTAGAGTAATTCTATTTCGCGGGAATGATAACAAGATCGGTTTGTGTCACGAACCGCAACGAAGATAATTCTCGCTTCTTGAAATAATTTGTAACGGCGCGGCGGTTCTTTCAGGTACGCTACATCTGGAAAATATACAAGTTTGTTGCACATCCATACACGCACGTGAATATATATTGTACATACGTGCACGCGTAATCCAAAATTTTAAGGAAGTTGATCCGTGAATCGCAATTCTTAAGAAAAATTTGAAAATTTTACTATATATGTTAAAATAAATGTGGTATCTACACGTCTGTACAAATTAAAAGTAACTGCAGACTATCCCGAACGCGAGATAATCGCTATCAAAAATTGCATTTTTTCCATGTATTGCATATATACAATTAAGGCATACGAAAATCTCGTATTTTGAATTTTAATAATTACAACGAATCTTACGAAAGTGATGAAAAACGGATTATAGTAGAAGGACACTTTAGGAATACTAGTAAAAAAAAACGAAATTATTGACCGTTTAGATTTAGAAATACAGTAATAAATAAACCTCGATTTTCGCGATTACCTATTTGACGTAAAGAAGCGACTGGAGGAGAAAAATGAAAGAATAATCTTTTGTTCTGTGTGTGATGGACAGAACTATTCAACAGTTTTCATAGTTAATAGTCGGATGTTTTCACGTCGATTTAGAGTATAAAATTTTGGATTGTAAGTATTGTCGCAGCCCAACTACCTTGAAGAAATCCGAAGAAAGCATGACTCCCAGTAACTGTTAATGCCCATCGCGTAAATTGTACGCGCATCAGAAGATAGACCGTGGCTAACATGCAGATGACTATATTGACTATGTTCTTCGAAACTTAACTAGGTGTTAATTCGGTATTCACAATGCGACGACGGAGCCCGACGAAAGCTCGACAGAGCCCGGGCATGAAGGGCCCGGGCAAGAAATCCATTCGTATTACGTTATTATTATCCTTATGAGCGTTGGCTGTCGTGTTCATTAAGAACACGATTACAGTATACTGAATAAAACTACACAATTAAAGAGCTATCGAAGCTGTGTGTTTATATTAAATAGCTTCTTCTCCGTTTCTTCTCGTCTTTTTAAGTTTTACACAATTATTCTCATGATGACGACGATGCCAATTATTTACTCACAATGATGTACTCGGAGAATTTATTTCGCATTGATATTCGATTTGACATCAAAGTTGACCAGTTCGGAAGGAATACATATAATATTTCACGTACAATTATTGTCACATAAATTTTGTCCGATTAAAATTTATTCTAAACCATTCCAGGAATTTGTCTTAAGAAACACATCCGTTCAGTACCTTTCAGAAATATAAATCCGTGCGTTACGTGGCGGTACGTCGCGTTTCGTCGATTGTTTATCTCGCCGTGTCGTTTTCGTGGGTTACCGCTCGAACGAAGATTTCTTTCTGGCTTTATCTCCTGTCGGACGGCGGTTACGGCTTCGTGAATAGTCACGGACCGTCCACAGGACGGCCGTCGTATAATTTCAAAGACCTTAAGGCTGACCTGAGTCAACAAGTCATGGCACTCGTGGAACGTGGGAAGCGGTGTGCGCCTGTAGACAGACGCGGATATGCTGAGCTGAAATACTTTGCTTGAATATTTCGAGAACCACCTTGCGCTTCTCCTCTACAATACCGTCATTATCCGTTCTCTCTCTGATATAGTATGCGAGATATTCTAGTCAATTTTAAATCGACATGTGCGATTGATATAAAAACGTGTAGAATATAATGGTGCAATGGATAAACCGCGTAAACATCGAGATGTTCAAAGAAATATTCATGTCTTGTAGAAAAATCAGCTCTTCTATTAAAACAAACAAGAAAAATTTCTCAAAAATTCTCGAATCTTTAAAAAATATTTTTTATTTTGAAATTCGATCATAGGTTTAGCTATTTCTATTTTTTTTTAATTTCTATTTTTTTGATTGGCGAGATCATAATGTATTTCAATTCTATAATTTTTTAGACTTTTAAGATTTTAAATTTCCGATTTTTTTAACTTTTAAGTTTTGCGCAATTTGTGCGTGTGTTTCATTATTTTAATTTTTCAATATTTGCTATTCTTATAATAATGTTTTTTATTCACTATTTTGCATAATTTGTATTTTATTATTTTAATTTGTCAATAGTTGCCGGTCTTATTACAAGACATTTATAATGCTTCTTTACCACTATTTTGCGAATATAAACTTTAGAAAGTATATTTAATCAGCTTCTTAAACATTGTATTTTTCTTTAGGTACTTTTGGTTTTTAATTTACTTCAACGAAGATGTAATTTACTTCCAAAGGTTTCCCGAGCTTTTCGCTCGTGACATCTCGTCTAAACTAATATAGTGTACCTATATACAGAAATGTATACGTACATACGATGCGCCAAGATGTTACTAACATGAAAGGGAATTCGTTTCGTGACAGAAAAAGTATATAGCAGGAAAATATACGTACCGTTGGGAACTATAAGGATTGAATTAACTCAATTCTTCTTGGACACGCAAAGTGGTCTAAAATGTCTAAATAGCGCTTAACGTCTGTAATAAATGCTAAGAAGCGACCGTTTTCGCGATTTTTTGCGGATAGTAAGTTTGGCCGCGCGGTCGGCTAATGAAGAAATAAAGAGGCAATTATGAGACGCTCCTTACGCGAATATAGCGGATTCCACGGAGACTCGCGGTAGTTAAAAGGATCGGCAAGAACTCTATTAAGGTCGATTAGAAAAATGTTTAACTACTTCAGAAACGCTTAACCTGCCGCACGAACTTTCCCACTTCGTGTCGCTTGGCTACGCTGATAATCCTGACATTAACATGTAATTAAGGCGGGCGAAAAAAGGACGAGGCGACCGAGCGTACGAGGTGGGGTTAGCGAGGAGAGAAAGAAAGTTTAACCCCGTCGGAACAGCTCTCGATCGCCGATCGTTCGTTACGCCCGCCCGGGCGGCGTTCGAAACGGAAGGAAGTTTGGCCTCGCGAGTCCCATTTAGCGGCCTGAAAATTATGGCCGCTTCACCCGTAACGAGTGATGCCGCAACACGTATGCTTCGTTAGTCCATCAATCCAGTTTTTATATCGATCGCTGTATAACTAGCACTGATGGTCTATAGAATTATTTTTGTAAATATCGGCACTTATAACGCGCGGAATATCGCAAATTAATTAAAAAAATGTTTTAATTCTTTTTCCACAAAAGACACCCAATGGTTTTGCATTAAAATGGAAACATATCCATGCACTTTTACTGAAATAACACTGGCTTAACTGCTAAATCACTGATTTCAAAAAATCCATGTCAAATCTTCAAAAGTTCAGAATTTTAAAGTCCTCGAGTCATCTTCATTATCTCCTTTATAAAATTATGATAACGTTATTTTTTAAAATTTGCAGTATGAAGTATCGGCTAATACGCAATATAAATTGTCCTTTTGTTGAGAATCTAATTATAATTAGAGAATCACCAATTGATATTTATTTACTGTTTATGGACTGTGAGCATAATCGCATGACTGAAGATAAGATTATAATGATGTTTTGATGGGAACATTTCAACCGGAATATCAGGAGCAGAACAGTCAACGGTTAGCGTTGCCGCAGTAATCCGCGCAGATACGAAGGGCATGAACACTAAGACTGAATGAAACTACCCGGGCATCTCGTCTGCCTGAAATCACCCATCGCGAATATAGCACAATACGAATTTAGCCGCTAATATGGTTGCATTATTCTGTTGCAAGTTGTATTCAGAACCCGCGTCACGCATCGATATAAAGCGCCTAATTATTCGTCGCATGAATAATTCACCTTGCAACCTAGGAGAGGTCGAAGATCGTTGAACGGAAAAGAAGAAAGTCGAGGGGGAAAGGAACGAAAGCTGCTATTAGCTGCTCCGTTACACGGCAATGTGAAAAATTAACGATCTCGCCGACGAATTTCCGCTCTTCCTCTTGCACGTCTGTCTCTAATATCGTTCTCTCGAAGTACTATTTCTTTTTTCTGTTTCTTTCTACCTCTCATTCTATATATATTTTTTTTTGTAAATGCCATGCGACAGGCGCACGTGTTTTCGTGAAATGCGAAACCCGTCATGCGCGCGATATTACGGGGAAAAAAGAACCAACGACGAGAACGGAAATAAAAATATACCATCTGAAGGGGGCGTATTGACAGTTAGCAACGACGGAAATATTTTGTGAAATGTATTTCGATATCGAGTGAAGCGACTTCGGATACGTTTAACGAATTACATGATCAATGTACGATTGTAGATCATTAATGAACACGCGTGATCGGTCAATTATAATTGTCGCTTACTGATTCATCCCATGGATGGGCGCGAGAAAATAATTCGAAAACGTCAGTAAATAATAATAATTGAAATATTTGCTAATAATGTAATTTTTCTTTTTTAAATATTATTTTCACAAATATTGATTACATTTATATAATTATTAATTGAAATAATTGCTAATAATATATGTTTGTCTTTTTTTACTATTATTTTTACAAATGTTAATTATATTTATGTAATTATATAAATATGTAATTTGCTCTGACAATGGCTTATAATTTATTTATTAGTGGCAAAAATTATTTTTAAAAATGAGGTTAGATCGCGCAAAATGCTTCGATATTTCATCTTATACTGCAATAAAGAAAAGATCTCTTCGTCAAACATTGACCACTGTCATCGTTAGAGCGAAAGTGTCAAAGACTAGGTACACGCGCTCGAAATGATCGTCGTTTGTAAAATAACGTTAACTCGATGACGACACAGGAACACACATGGAATGAAACCACGCGAGATGAAATCCCGCGAGAGCGCCGGTGAGCCGGTTTACGCGTGACACATCGATTATTAATTACGGATTTATAATTATCGCGTCGAACAGAGATAGTGCGTTTCGCTCGTCGGCGTGATTCATTCAGTTGATTCAGTGATGCAGCGTCACGCACACGAACGACCACGTGCGCACGTCCGCGTTTGAGTCTCCCTCATCCAGGTGTGCAGGTGAAGCCGATGCCGTAGGGGTCACTCATTTATCATTGCATAAGATTCAGAACCTGTTCCGGTCCATTCATCGCCGTTTGCTCGTATGTAGGTACCTTCGAAAGTGACTCGTGGGACGGACTACGAGAGCTGCAACTACGTACGTGTACACCGGCAGTGGCGTAGGTGCGGATATACATTCGTTCGCCAAATTGCGCGTATCGAAAGCTCGATAATTTCAAGGGAGCTTGGCTTCCGATGCTACAAATGCGAAGAACCTGATTAACTGTTTATTCAAGCGATAGTAAGAATAAGCGCGAACAAATGGCAAAGCGCGTGGAATTAGATTTTATTAAAGACAGATTAATTTAATAAAGATTATGCAATCTGATCGATAATAATTGATAAGCGATTCAATCAGTCGTATCAACAATAGTTCATTATTTATTATTATCAATAATAACATATATAATAATTATAATATATTATGAATAATATATACATAATAGTTTTATTATATTTTACAAAAGTATAGTAAAATTTAATATAATATAATTATTTACACAAAAAAAAGTAATAAGAATACCTATATTTCAAGTTATATTGACAATACTCATAACAGATATCTATACCTACATATATACCCATTTCAAATTATATTTTAATAACAATACTCAATAACAGTATACTCATTATAATAATCGCTAACACTCAATTGAACGGCGATTGATCAAACAAAAGTAGTAAAATAACCGCTTAGAACTGCTTGAATCGCGAGCGTTTGTGTTTATCGTGACAATATCAACATAAAATATTTCGCGAAACATACAAACGTACTATATATTGCGACCGTACGGTAGTAAACAGCTGCAATTCCCGTTTGGTCGGTTTAATTATGCGTCAAGGCGTGCGTTAACCGCACAAATATAAGCTTTAATATTTAATTGTGACTGCTGATCAGTCTGTAATAGTATCTATTTGTTAAGTAAGCTTACGAGTTACTCAGATACTATAGCGTAGAATCGAAAATCTACCACATAGAGACATCTATCTGCCAGAGAGATATGTGTACAACAACTATGTTTCCAAACTATAAAAATGTTGATAATAGTTGTCAATAAAAAACGCTACAATACTAAAAATTATTTCCATTAGTTTAGTCATTAATTATTTTGAAAATGTCATGAGTAATTTAATTTTTTTTTTTTGTTCTATTATGTAATTATTTTTTAATAATTTAAATAATGATTTAAAACATTAGCAATTTATAACTTTCCTCTATAACAGTGTATTAATATCTACGTAAGAAATATAAATTTAAATATAACACGAGCTCGTGTTATATTTAAATTTTGTGACCCCAGTGGATGCATGTCTCCTTTATATATATATAATTCTCCAAACAAACAATATTGTTCTATATATGCGTACGTCTCGGTTTCACCCCAGGTATAGAACAAAAGTGCCCAGAAGGTACTCGATCCAGATCTGATGATCTGTCGGTGATCTCTTCCGTTTCTTCGGTCAATGAAACAAGAGAAACGTCGATGCGGTATCTCGAATCACAGATCACAATGAAGATACAGGTGGCTTCAGTGAACCACGCGATGATGATAATAATCAAAATTATAATAATGACGTGATACGAGTATGTAGATTTCATGATTTCCTATTAATCCATATTTTCACGAAACAGTATATTTCTGAATTCTTAATTAGATTCGACCACTGGTTCTTACTACGTACCTATTTCATTACCCTATAAGATTAAATTATTTATTAAGATAAAATGGCTAAACGAAGTATAGAAGAAAGAATAATTGAAAAGGATTAAATAAAAGTTGTGAAAAAAGGACAAAAATTTAAATAATTTTGTGGCTTTTACAATTATGTAATCCACTCCGCCAAATAGATAATAATTAAAGGGTCAAGAAAAATTGTCTAAAAAAATAAGCAAATTTTAAACAGCTGTAACTTTTTTTTAGTTTTGAAACTTAAAATCTCTACTTTCGAAAGGTTGCAATTGTTTTTTACTTTCTTTAATTATGGTAATTTTAACATACAGAAAACGACGAGCTCGACAAAGTAAAAAATTTTCTTGTTATGATTTCAATTTTTTTTCTTACCAAGTTGTCGAAAATTGAAGAAAAAAATAGGCATTTTGACTTTAATCGTTGTTATAACTCCGTTAAAAATTATCGTATAGCAAATCTAAAAATAGTTTCCTAAAACTGAATCTTTGCTTTATAGTACAATATAATGATCGGTTTTTTTTTTTAACTTGTAGACATGTTACAAATAGGTCAATATAGGTAACGTAAAAATTTGCGATTTTTTTCTTTTTTATTTAAACCTCGAAAAAATTATGCAAGATAACTAAAAAAATTTTATTGACTGAAATTTTTGTGTTTTTTATGTTAGTACTGCAACTTTAAAAAAAGTCACAGACATACTGTAATAATTTTTTTATAGTAATCCGTACGTCCAAATGGATCGGTGCAATGCGTACAATGTGTTACAGGAACACTTGATTTGCACACCTACCCATACACCCCTCACGCACGCACGCACACGCATACGCAAACGCATACACGATAAAGTGCTAATCCGACAACCTCCACGTGGTGCGCTTTGAGAGAAGCTGATGTCGGCGGTAATTATTTTAGAAACGGCGTAAAACTTTGAATTTTTAAAATTTTGTGCTGAGAAAGTCAAAAAATTATGCATATGCTAGTAGAAAAAAGATTTTTCTGCCACGAATTTTATTTTTCTTAATTTTTTTTATCAAAACAAACCAAGTGTTCCCGCACTTAACACATTGTACGCACCAATCCATTTAGATTAAATCGCAGACCTGCTGTGATAATTTTTTTATAGTGATCCATACATCTGTATGGATCACTATCACTATAAAAAATTAGCCATTTTTTTTTACTTAAACCTTGGAAAAAATTATGCGAGATAATTAAAGAATTTTATCGACTAAAATTTTTGTACTTTTTAGTAGCCAAACTTAAAAAAAATCGCGCAGACTTGCTGTGATAATTTTTTTATAGTGAGCACAAAAATTTTAGTCGATAAACTTTTTTAATTATCTTGCATAATTTTTTTCAAGGTTTAAATAAAAAAAAGGAATCGCTACTTTATAGGTATTTACCTATTTGTAACATATCCACAAGTTTTGAAAAAAAATCGGTCATCATTACCATACTTACTATGGAGCAAAGATTCGACTTTAAGAATCCATTCTTGGAATTGCTACACGATGATTTTTAACGGAGTTGTGAACGATCAAAGTCAAAATGCCCATTTTTTCTTCAATTCTTGACAACTTGATAAGAAAAGAGATTTTTGTAGGGAAAACTTCAGGCTTTAACATAAAAGAGTAAAAAAAATCTCTGTACACGTCCTTTTTGTACACGTGACACACCTACAAAGTGAGAACAAAATTTCCCATTTTGTCGAGCTCTTCGTTTTCTGTATATTAAAATTACCATAATTAAAGAAAATGGAAAAGAGTTGTTTTTTTTTAAAGAGAAAATTTAAGCTTTATAACTCTTTTTTAGATTTGGATTCCCAATATTTTTAAACAAAGTTACAACTGTGTAAAATTTGCTTATTTTTTACACATTTTTTCTGATTCTTTAATTATTTAGCGGAGTGTATTTTGGTAAATAAGAAACTATATAAATTTTAAAATAATTTTTATTTTTTATCATGTTTTATTACATATATGCAATAAACGATCAATATGTTGGAAAATTCATACATGTATGTACATAAATAGTAAACTAACAAGGCTCCTGGATTATTCTTTTGTTAGTTTTTTCTAATAGCATGTGTCCTACTTATAGCCCGAAACGATAGATCCTGCTTGCTTGATATCTTTGAAATTCGTCTTGTGTGCGCATCTGTTTTGATTAAGGTTGCCTCATCTCGCCGCTGTGACGAACAATTTGTCACTGCCGCGTGCTTATTTCCGTGTTTCGTTGCAGAGACGAATGCATTCTGTGACAAATTTTAGTCTATCGCTTGAACGAATGTTTCCTTCCCCTAGGACATTCTTTGTCCTTAGGACTGATTGATGCTGATAGGAATTGATCTCGCATTGATAGTTAAACCCTTAACTTTTTTTATTATGTATTTGAAACTTTCTCAAGAAGAGAATATATAAAACATATTGTACCTTTTATTTGTTAATTGCGGATACAAATTATATATCTTCTAAAATTTTTTAATTTTACTGAATGTTCTGAATTATTATTCAATAATAGATGATCTTCATCATTCGAACATGGTTAACAAAACGAACATAGTGCAAACGTTTTGAAAGCTGATTTATGTAAATTGTTCGTAATATATTTTAAGCTTTGAAAATAAAGGCAGCAGGTTCATAAAGCCAGCGCGCGCGCGTTTGAAAGTTTTGAAATATCTTTAATGTGATTTTCCTATAAAGAAATTTTTTACAAAAAGAATTTTACCACTAATCAGATAAATTATAAACTATTGCCAAAATAGTTTACATTTATACGATTACATAAATATAATTAATATTTGTGAAAATAATATTCTTTAAAAATGAATAATTAATGGAATTAAATATTTCAATTATTATTTTACTAATATTACTCAAACATTTCACGTTTAATCATTTTACATATTATTTTATGAATTAAGCATGTTTCTCACACATATTTAATACCGAAATATTTGAATTTAGATCGCAAATTATTATATTTCGTACAGGTGCTCGGAGAGAGTGACAGAGAGAGAGAAAAAAAGAGAAGAAAAATAAGAGATGGAAAAAAGTCTCGAATTAAATTGTGGTAACAGGCAATACGGTTTCATCGCAGAGGTGGTACGTTCGTTCACTCGCGTACATATCGCGAATTCGTTAATTATAGGTTGCCCTTTTACTTAACTTTTACTCGAAAGCCCTCTCACCGGTGAGAATCTCCGTATCCGGTTGCCAGGTGGCTTAAAGCAGAGTCAAAAGTCGTGGGTCGGCCGCGGCTCCTCTCTCCTCGCTTCCTGGCCCTGTGCCGATCTTTTTCTTCCTGCTTGATCCACCGCCTTTCGCCTTTTCGTCCTGTCGGACAACCTCCTCGACTTCCTATAAGGCCAAGGTCTTTTATCAGGGAGGTCATACCGTCAAATGAAAAAAAGAAGGAGATAATCGCTGTTGGTGTATCCCTTCTCGAGTCGCTATTTGCGATCGTGACTCAACGGGATAATCGCTCACGGGAGAAGTTTGCTTTGGCATTCATAAATTTTTCCACCCGTCGATTTCTTTCTCAAATGAGCCATTGTATTCTTTGGAATAGAATTGTTGTACGAGAATGAGGCCTCGCTTAGTAATTGCAGTCAAATTCAGCAGTAACATGTCTCTTGCTTGTTTGAAATTTAATATTTCAGAATAAAATGGAGTTTAAAGATTTATATAAAAATTTATATACATATATAATTCATTATTATTTGTAAAAAACATATTACGCATACCTATATATTTTTAAAATACTGCTATTGTGATTAAAATATTTAAAAAACGTTTATAAATTAGATTTTTGATTGATAATTCCTTCAGCCTTTTATATATTTTTTAAAATAAATACTACTCCTATGTAGTACACAGTTGCAATTTCAATTTACATTCTCAAACACAAATCGTCACTTTAATTAATGCCCATAATGAATTAAAATTAACGTATCATGTATTTTGTTTCTCATGGAGCCGACACCTAGAAGATAATTATTATTTTATTATGTTGTACGGGAGTGTTTTATATTATTAGTTTAAATTACAAAATTAAAAATTTTTACACAGTACAAAAAAAACAAATGTAAATTTCGGCATTCCGTATGATTCAATAATCCGGAAAAAAAAAAGATAAATAATTTTCTATATTCCATATTTGTCGTCAGTAAAACACGTAGTATCCACTTCAAAGAATCTCGGATGCACGGTTATTAATTGGACGCGATCACGCGATATTTACTCGCGATACGTCGATCCACCGCGAATTTATCGTCGTGCACGAGCTGATTTATCAGTAACAGGGAGAATCCGATTTGTCAGTGTGTCCCAGGCGCGGACCTGGTGGAGATCGACGCGATTCAGAAGCCAATCGGCCAATTTCGTTCGCGCGACATTTCGAAAGAACGAGATTGCAAGCGTATAGCGATTCGATCTGTTTGCGGTACACGAGAGATCCGTAGACTTTATGTGCGAGACCCGCGGCGTTTAGTCGCCCATCCAATGTCGCGCGCGACTTTATCGAGAACATATAATCCGAACAATCAGTTTTACAGCGATAGCAATGTCTGTTAAGACAAACGTTATTTAAACTGTCGTGATATCGAGCATAGTTGTTAAGATCTATTTGATTGTAAAGATATAAGAAAAATATCGAGCTTTGAAAAGTTTATACATCTTTTTCATGTATCCTAGAGTTTGCATTTTAATAATTTTAATTTATTATAATTTTACACATTTCAATCTTTATTGTTTCAGTGTAATGAAAAATTAGTGATCGTCATTTTAATTAGCGGAAGTCATTTTAATTGCAAAAAGTGAAATATTCTGCACACCTACGCATAAAATATGATAATACACGATGAGTAGATAATGACATAATGTGATCAACCATCAATCATTCGCTATCTTTACTTTGCATCGAACCCTCATGTGAGATAGCTAACAATACCTAAGATGTACCTTAAATATATTTTTGTTGCAGCTTATACTTTGAAGAGTTATTTTAACAATTAATTCGAGAGAGTTAAAAAATATTGGAGAGCTATCAGCTTTTGTTCCGATCACAATTACTTACCCGCGCCGTGCGGTAGTCCTCTTCGTAGTATTTTCCGGAGAGGTTCGGCAAATAAATAAATGTCCGACTGGTTGAAGCAAATAGAAGCTGCTGCGCTAGCACACCGAGTACATCCGCTACGATTCCCAAGAACGAGCAATTGGATAGAAACGGCCGCTAAGTTTTCCGGCATTATTTCCGACAGGTATCGTCGATCGTTATCAAATACACGTAATTCTTAAATCATTATCTTTTCAGAACAATATCTCTTTTTAAAAAATAATAAATAATTATCTTGTAAAAATGTTGCGTAACTTTTATTAGCGTAAAAATTGCAATGAAAGAAGAATACACCCCTTATTTCTGCATTGCTCGCGGAAGACGATTGATTTCCAAAAAAACCTAATATTTTTTGTCTTATAAATTCTTACTAAGGTAAAGGGGGGAGTTAATGACACTGTTGCAGTTCCTGACACTGACGGTACATTTATATTTGTAATAAATAAAGTTTTCGTCAAATATAAAAAAAATTACAGGCAAATTAAAGAGCGTTTTTTGCTGTTGATTATTGCACAGACAATTTTTTTTTAAATGTGTCAGAAACTACTTTTTTTTTATGTGTCAGAAACTACCTCTTTTTTTTAACAGTGTCAGAAACTACCCCACTTACCTTAGATGTGGTGAAAGCCTAGCTCATTCAGAATTTACGAAAAACGATTTATGTATTAGAATCATGAAAATTTATCGCCAGCTAGACATTGACTTTCTAGCTAAAACAAAGATTACCCGCGACACGACTACCAGCAGCACCCGCGATGTCGTCGTCAATTCTCTCGCCCACGTCTCTCGTCGGCTCGTTCGCCGCGTACCGTGGACCGAGTGCGTACGTGCGTGCGTGTAATGCTTATGTTACGGTCTGTGCTATTCCATCGAGACGCGGAGTCGGGCGAGGAGGTACGCGGGAGGAGTACGGATGGGGAGCTGAGGCCAGAGTTCGCTCCATTCATACCGCCGCGGGTACCGATCGGCCGACAGCACACCGTCGCGTCGTCGCACGTGCACTTGGCAGTGAGTGCCGACTTGGCGATGAGATGCTACGATAGTGATGCGGTGACTCTCACGATTTTCTCTCGCGCTCAGAAACGGATAGGCCTTCCCTTCGCTCGAAAACGCGAACGATTAAAAATATTACGTAGGTAGGTATATATCATCAAGTTGTCTATGAGAAATCATGAAAATACCTTTATTTAAAATAGCTTTAATAAAAAATAATTTACATGCATTTGTGACATTAGAATACTGAAGGCATTTTAAAAAATATATGATGTTCCAATTAAGAGCTGCGGACTTTTAAAGGCTAGGACTTTTAAAGACCGATAAGTCGACACGCAGTTTAGTGATTGTGAGTTTGGAAAAAGTATACAAAATTCACACAATATTCTTATTAAGCTATCAAGATCCAGTCAAGACCGTAAATGGCATTTTTTTTCTCTTTAATTGATTGTATATCATAACGGTCATGTTTTACATTATTATTAATTAAGTGAAAAATAAATTGATATAGATGTATATATAAACCACGGTTGTATAACAACCGTGATATTAAACACACACATGCATACACGACAAAGATTCGAGAATAAATAACAGATTAGCTTGTAAAGTTAATACCAGGCACGGCAATTAAAGCATTTTACACAGGACAGATTGGAATCGCGAAGGAGCATTGACAAATTCTTTTTACTCATTCTTAATTTTAAATCAACTATTTCTCTCATCTCTTCAATTTAGATCTGGCGATACTTTCCATTAGCAGGAAACAGGATAATAACAACCAACGGCGCTAATGTACGTATATGTCAACCTGTATTTCAACGAACGTCACGATACATGTGCGCCGTGCGCTAATGAAATCTGCAGAAACTCGCACACACCCGCTCGCAAGGACGGCTTACAGTCGCTCCTGCACGTCGCGTCGTCCTGGCGGAACGACGCTCACGTTCGCTGAGAAGTGCTCGTAACAAAATCTTCGCGTTGCAGGATCCCCTTGTCCAATGTAGCGGGATTAAAATCCTCTCGGCGAGAGAGGCGTCTTCCTCTCCCGCACCGGCGCGGCACGGCGGTAGAGGACTTCCGGTTTTGCGCCATTAACTAACTTGGCTTGTTTCTCGCTTGGCGCGAGCTCCTCTGGCCATGCCTGGAGTGTCCTTTACTACTGCGGCCCTCAGCGATGCTGTACTTACGTTCCCGGGACTAATGACGGCTCTAACATCGCCCGCTGCATCCATCGCGTTATGTTGCTCGAGAACGCGACAAGAGCGAGAGTAAAGGCGCCAATATGTAAGCGAGAGGACGGAGAAGTTCGTTATTAGGCACGTTTCTTGCCCTTGCCGTATTCTCGATGCGTATGGTTTAACGGCGGAATAATAGCAGTCGCAGCCGGATTATGGTACTTACTTACAATTAGTGTGTCCTCAGACGCAAATTACTTTGAGATCGAGCTAAGATGTTCTTATAATATTTTCAAGTCTTGAGACGGCTAAACGTTATCCAATCTTTTGTTAATTAATGCAATTTTTGTGCTAAAGAAACAGTCTTCTTTCGTTTTTAACGCTAGGCGCTATCTACATGATATTCCATAAGCAACAAGAAAAGTTTAATTTATAATATTTAATTTTTGCTCAAAATATTTTATATCTTTATCTCGTATAGTATATAGCTCTTTGGCTTTGATCTTTGTCTTTGAAAGAAACAATAGACCATTATAGCCATTTATGCCCACCAGACACAAACAAATGTGCGTATGCAAAAGGGTATTGCGAATAGTAATTGCAAGCTTTCAAGAACAGCCTCGGTCGATGATATAGCAATTTTGGGTTCTACGATATATTCTCGTGAATTTCGAGCAAATCTCTATCATAAGTGGCTATCATATTCTGCAGCGAACATGTTTCAAGTTAATCGATTGCACAAAACATTCGCCCGTCCTCCTTCCCGGAAAGTTCTATAGATTAAGTGTCGCTCGTTTTAACATCGCTTTCTAGCTACTCGATATCGCAGGATGAAATCAGTGTCAATCCTGACCGAAAGCCCTCGGGCACCTTCGTTGCGAGGTGCACGCGGAATTTATATTGAAAATTCCATTTTCGGTAGGGCCGACGTCGCTCACGGCCGAGCGTGCAAATATTTCCGAAGCTTAAGTCCGTGTTATAGCGATTTTTTCGACGTTTTGGCGTATACGCGCTCGGAATTGAAGTAGGGCCTTTCAACATTTTCCATGCGCTTCGTTTCGATCAGACCAGATCGTCATGGCTAAAATCGTTATTTCTTTTATACATGATAGTCGAAAATGCTGTTGCTTATATTATCTAAATTATAATAATCGGAAATTAAAGCTTTTATTTTTCTGGTTTATTCTGTAGCTTTTCTGTATCAATCAATGTAACATGCAATGTCAAAAAATTCTCATTAAGAGAAATTTTGACGCAAATTCTTTCAAGTCTTCGTTTCTTAAACAAATGGAAGGGAGAGTTTTGTCTGACTTAAAAGTTAAAATGCAATCCGCATACTTCTGATACCTCGACGATAAGATTGAATGAAGTATATGCGTTCAAGTAATTTCTGAATTCTCCTTCTGAGGAGTTTTCTTCAGAAGGGGAGATGCTCTTAACTGAAAAGTTAAACGCGTGTCTTCGGCTATGCGATTATGGTCTTCCGGTAATTGTTTTAGCTGTCGCCAATGTAACTTTCGGCGACTGCGCTCGCGTCGCGTGCGAAAGTTACGCGGGCGTTAATTAACTACTAATTGGATTTTATTAATTGGGGCCCTGTCGCACGCTCGCAGCACACTCACCAACCGTTGCTTTGTCTATGTTAATAGACAGTATACTGCACTGTGTATCCCCTCTCAAGTTAGTGTATAATGCATCACAGAACAAGACTGGACCACCGAGATACCAAGAAGAAAGTCGAACAAAAGTTCAACCGGCTTGATCTGATGTTACCGAGTCACGAATTTATACACGATTATACATATTATATAACACGTACAGCGGCAAATAAAACTGCATCGTAATTTTTACGTCTTTTTTTTTGCGTAAAGGGATCCATAAATATTTAAATCCATATGTGATTAAACTTTATTATTAACACCCTTATAATTAAACTTTGCTCACGCATTTGCGAAGTAATATAATTGAAATATAAAGAATGTGTGTGAACATAGTTCATTCAAAATTAAAGATTTTCACGAGAATTTCAGATTTATCATAAACAAAGCAATGTACAAAAAATATAGTAAAATATATAGAAACGCGAGAGAAAAATATTCGACTTCTTGTTATACATTTCTGTTCAGCGCGCGTAGAAAAATTGTTTTAAAAAATTTATAATTTTTGCTGCATATACGAGCGCGCGGGTATATGTAATCTCGGGAGCATAACACTCCGAAATTCCGGGCACGTTATTACGCCGCGCGAGACACCGTGTATATTTCTGCGAGTTTCGATAACCCGGCCGACACTATAATTAAAGTTTTGTTACGTAACGAGAAATTTACTCGCGATTGCAGGATGCAGATATGAGGGTCGCCGATATCAGGAAGGAACGGCTGTGGGTACGTCCGAGCCCTGCTTGCAGTGCCGGTGCACCGAAGGCGCATTGAGATGCCGGCTCCGAGTGTGTCCGCGATTGCCGAATCCACCACCACCCGGCTGTCACGTTCGTTCGCCGTCCGAGAATGTATGTTGCGCCGAGATGGTATGCGGCGAATCACGTTAGTACGATGATATCCCTTTGATTAATCAATACCTTATCAGTACGATCGACTGGTTTACGATCGGCAGGAGAACCGAAAAGTCCTTCCGAACGGAATCCAGGAAATTATGGAAAAATACTATATATCTTTCTATAAAAATACTTTCCATATAAATTTCTCGTAAATTCTAATTTAATCGCTTGATATTAAATGTATAATTCGTGCGAGTTAGATAGGATGAGGTGTCTATAGCTGCACACTCACCTTGTTTCTCTTATAAAGTTTGTCTAAAACGTATAAAAGTGTCGGCTTCGCGGTAAAGCAGATTAAAGAGTTAATCGTGGCTAGGGTTTAAATTTATTATCTGACTCACAGGCGACGTCGAGAATATGTTGCGGAGAGCCAGTGTACAAACGAACATGGAAGCTGAGGATGAGGAGAAGCATGCTCACCACTCACGTACGGAAGGTATTTCTATTTTGTTTATTTTGTACTTTGTTATTTGTTCTTCCCGGTAATGTATCGCTATATATATTGTACAAATAATTGTCTTTTTTATGCTGCGCTGCACTAATCTGATAAAGTAACAATACAACGTCAATATTGCGTACCTTAAATACGACGTACTTTATTACAGGTAATTTATAATTTTCAATAATTACTTAAACGTAGAGAAATTGATTCGTTTTCTCTCCCCGAGTGACTGTATTATACATTACGACTGTACTCTGGGTTAAATTAGCAGCGCGCTATTATTTTTAATAATTTCCATTCTAACTCCGTCTCTCTGAAAAGAGCGTCTGGGCTACCTCTGCGGTAAATAAATGAGCCTCGTTACACTCGAGTAAACTTGGGTAAATAAATTGAGGAAGGTAGAGAAGAACACTCGGCTAAACTCGGGCATAACACAGAAGGGGTTAAGATGGCTCGTTACTGCTGAAACGAACGTAATTTTAAATTAATTCAGGATTTCTTTGTTGCTGCAAGGTTCATGCTAGTACATTCTTTCATTTCTACGCGGTACAACATTGGCTCGGGCACTGTAACATTTTACCGTAACACTGCTTTTATTTGCAATAATAAAATAAAGTTCCACACGTACGTTAGGTATATATTACAATTAAGCAATATACAAACATACAATTAATTCGACGTTGCTTTATTTATATTTATTATTATTAATTTCATTTATCTTTATTAATAATGATAAGAATTAAGATTGCTATTTATTAACCAATAACTTTTGTGTTTTTTATTTAACATTGTTATATTATTTTTATTCGTACAAGTGAATTAATTTAAGCGTTTCTCGTGGAAGCTGTGGAGTTTACAAAATCTGTTTATAAAACTAAAATTCCAAGTTAAGAAGTAACAGAATTAAACATATTAAATATTAAAACACAATAGCATTTCGTCGGTTGTATTTTCTCTTGAGACAACAACCTTTTACGTTACTTTATAAATATATACAGCCTGTGTCTTTCTTGAAAGCATTGTTAAATAAATTATCGAGCACCAAGAAACTTCGCCAAAGTTCGACGAAGCTCACGTACTATCTCACGGACAAGAACGATCTTAACGAGAGCAAATTAACGTAAATTCCAAAAACTCCATTCAGTGCTCGATTGCAATTAAAGATTAACTATTGTATATAGATCTTCTTAGTTTTTCTGAAACAAATAGATTATGTCAGATATAAAACGGCGTCTATAAAGGCAGGTAAAAAATAGCAACAAATATTACATAAAAAAAAAGATATAATAATTAGTATATACTAAAGATACAAACTAACATAACGAAACCGAAGATCATGAAACAAACAAGATATAAGATAATATAATTAAAAGTTTCAGATGTCAAATGCGAAAATTGTGCATTTACAAAGAAGCATCCTGCTTACTTCGTATATTCTTCGTTTCTTTGAAAGCGTAATAACGCTTTAAATTTCTACGTCGAAACCTTCGTCCATCTCTTTAATTGGAATAAAATGAATTCAAAATAAATTTCAAATGTTTTAGGATGTCTGCACGACGGGATTCGATATGGCTCAGGATCGGCGATGATGGGCTCGCGCCGATGCGAATACTGCTACTGCATATCCGGCTCGAGGAGATGCGTCCGACCCAAGTGCCTGCTACCTCTACCGGGATGCGCCCCGCTGTACGCGCCCCATTCCTGCTGCCCGGTCGCCTATAACTGCACCCGTGAGTGTACTTTTATCACGGCGACGTCGCGAGTTACTTAAAGTACCTTACCAATGGCTCTCCTTATTTCTTTTCAAGACCACCATCCGTCCACAATGGCGCCGGTATCGGGGAACGGTGAGTTCAAATTGTTGTCATTTACGAGTTAGTCCACTTAACTGAATTCGAGGAAGCGGATGCCGCCAGTCGAGAAATTTCCTGGAAACTCGATAGCGCAATCGAAAGCTTTGTGCTGTTACGCGGAGATATTTAGAGCTCGCAGTTTTTTGATAAATCTAATAGAACTCCAACGGAACACACGATATAAAAATTTTATAAAATATTATTTTCTACTTTTGATGATTAAATAACGTATGCGCGAAGTATATATAAGTAGAAAACGTCTTCAAATTCCTTATTAAATCAAGAGCTTCTGCGCATAAGAGCGAATAAAGCTCTTTTAAAATACAAATTGAACGCTAATAGAGATAGAGTAACATGATAAATGTGATACAGCGAACAAACCGAGATTATTTTACATACATTGGCATCGTATATGAGCAAGTAACTTATTAAAGTTCGCCCGTGGGAATAGAAAACTTCAAGAAAATCGGGGCTATTAGGGATTATTCCGAAATTTACCGCCGCGCGACTAAAGCTCTCCGCCGGAGCACGCTCTCGAAAGTTATGATGAAATGTGTAACTTAATAACGAAGAGTTACTGCTGACGTTATATCACCCCGCGACACTTGCTCCACAAGGATTCTACCTCCAGATAGCCGACGAGGTTCATTTAATGCTGGGTCTCATCGCCCGGCCGCCGGGCGGCGGTTTAAGCTGTAAGTTACAAGAAAATACCGTAATGATGTACTATTCAAAGTAACGTGAGCAAATATTTTAAAGCAAGTGTACGAATTGCAAAGCATTTTAAAGGTATTTTTGTATCTTAATCAGGGTTAATAGGCTTCATTATTAGAAAATTTTTGACAAACTTAACATCTTTCATCTTCTAATACATTTAATTTAAAGTATGTAGTCGCTGTAATAATTTAAGGAGATTAAGATTCTAAAGATTCTTTTCTACGAGTCTTATTTTTATAGTAAAATCCAGTTTAAACAAATTGGGTTAAATTTTCGTTATTTATTCTAATTTCAAATCGTTTATAAAATACATAGTTAACTCAGCATCGAAACTCTTGATTTTTTTCTCTCAATTCTATCGATACTTGCGCTTCCGGGAAAAACGCGTGACCTCAGTACGCCCTGTATGTATAACACGAGAGCGACCGATATCCCCGGGAGCAAGCACCGAAGGAATCGTCTCTGGATTCTCTCGTTATGGGCTCCGACAGCTATAGAGGAACGTGTAACGCGATAAAGAAGAGTCAGGAGGTACCTCCCGGCACTTTGCTCCGGAGGGAAACTGCGAGCCGGGCGGCACTTCGGATAGCCGAGGTTGCCGTTCATTTAACGCCCGGTTTCATCGCGGCCGCTTAAATTTAAGCCGGGCTTAAGCTTCGGTCGCTACGACGACGCCACGGCTGTCACTGGCTGCCGGGACATTCGAGGGATGGCTTAATTTTAAACGGGGCACCACCGAAAACCACCCCGTCCGCGTCGGGGTGGGCGGTGTTGCGGCCTTGCCGTCGCGATGACTGACCGTGAAGTCGGTAAATAACGATTCGAACCACGGCGGCTCGTTAATTCTCCCGGACAGACGAATATCCTCGAGGTCGCCGCTCGCCAAAACGAGGCTATTACGGGCTAACACGACGACGTCATCAAAAGAGCGACGTTATGCGAAGTTATACTCCAGAGCGTATAGCTTCGCGCGCTCAAACAAGATAAAACCTTCAGAGAAGGTAGGAACGTTCCGATCCGTTATATTTCTACGAAGCCCTGTGAGACTCAAAATTGAGACCAAGATCGAAATTACTCCCTCGTAGGAATAATCCAACGACTAAGATTTCACATAATATTGTTACATTTTTTTTAAATTTAAATGCGCATTTCAGTAATGCACAGCCCTATATGCCATATTTCTTCTTTCTTCTCCGTGCTATCGAAGTTCCAGAAATCTGGATCGTACTGGACGGAACATCTGGATATTCGTACCCCGAATATCCGGATGTTCGCGGTATTTTCTGCGCGAGCGGCGGAAGAAATTACGCTAAGGCCGAGTTTCGACATTCACGTTCTCACGACTCTCACGGCACATGATCGTCCAGGATGTCGCGTGGGCGAGCGCATTTACGTCGAGGGCGAGATGGTTCGCGACATCGAGTGGAAGGCCGCATGCGACAATTGTTTCTGCGCGATGGGCGCCATACGGTGCGTTCCGCTTGCGTGCGCCCCACCTCTTCAAGGCTGCAGCCCGATCGTGCGAGAAGGACAATGCTGCCCGTCCACCTACAACTGCAGTGAGTTTCACGCAAATACGCATTCGGGATTGTCCCACGCTCACACCCCACCCGCCAGTTCACGCCCGGATTGTGTTTTCCGCTGAATTAATCGCGAAATTCCTCGGTCAGGAATATTGCCTTTCATTTTCAGACCATTATTAAATATCAGGGGGAAAAAAACGCGATACTGGAAAATATCGAAACACGAGACACTATTAACGCTTTTTGTAATTCTAGCTGATAGTAGATAGTATTTTTACAAAAAATATACAATGGAATAAATAAAAAAGAAATATGAACACAATCATATTATAGTTCAAAAAATCATTTGATTAGAATGAAAATAAATTTCCGATACATATGCTCGAACGTATTCTTGAACGGCCACTATTTCCCGGATTTGCGTATTTCTATTACGCAGATTTTTTACTTTTGCAAGTTTATAACTTTTTAGCGGCCTCAATCGTCAAGCCTTCTTCAGAGAATTTTCCATTTTTTGCTGTCTTTTATATATCAGGTCATATTTAGGAGCAATCGCCTTTGTTTAATAAGAAATTGAAGCCTTTTTTTATATACGTATATTTTCGAAATATTAGTTTCACGTTGCATATGTGACTATGGTAATGGAAGTCGATCGCAATCGACGCTGAATTGAGTCTCGTCTGGTTAAGGCTCGGTGAAAAAAATATTTTACCGAAAGCGAAAATATTTATTTGATGCATGCCGATGCGAGAGAATAACGAATGCCTGCACCGTCAAAACAGCGTCTCGTTTTCGGGCTTGGGAATATTTCATCCGGCATCCACGCGTTTGCGAAAGGAAAATAAAATATTTTACCCGGCTTTGTGTGTGCGCGCGCGTAAGCGAATTAAACACGCCGATTCTTGGAAGCGAGAAACATCTGTGAATTAAAAGGGGATTTAATTTCCGCGCGAAAGCGTTTATTCGATACAGTCAATATGGCAGCTCTGCGAGCGCGATAGCCATCGATATTAATATCGCGGCTGATAGAAATATGCATCTACCGAACAAAAATCGGCCAATGACCTGCAAACATCGACTTAAAAGCGCGTTTTATCCACTAACAAGTGCTGCTGATATTTTTACTATTTGTTAAAAAAAATATGCTATTTCAAAATCATAGCATGTTGTTGACGCGGTACCATTTTATACTACTTTGGTGGAAATTAACATTTCATTTTCGGGTTATACAAATCGCTCAGACATTGCTTCTGTATTCTTAGTCATTATTAATTTAATCAATATGAAATATCTATTAATACAGTATTTGCTGGGTTAATCCATTTAATATTTAATTTCTATATTTTTTATAATGAAAAGGGAATAGAATTGGAGATGAGATATTATCATTTAAATTTAACATGACAAGAGAATCGAAACTTAATAAGCCATACTATATATAGCATATTATACAGGCTCGTTTGTAATTAAAATTCTTCCTGATAGTGTAGACTGTAGAATGTGCGGGGGTATTTATGTCGATACGAATTGGACATCTACGATTTTTACTTTTAATTCTGTCCGTTATAATTAACATGCGCCAATCGTGTGCTTTTTTTACTACGGACATACGTCTCGATAAGGGAAACACAAGCTGGGTTGGGTTTGTCCTGTAAATAACACTCTTGGACTTTTTTGCGAGCTTAATTATTATTCACACACACATATGTATATACATACAAATAATTTTTCTTGAGTACTATAAAAAGACTGAGAGATTAAACGTTCAAGGCGGCAGCATCGAAGTAAAGGCCACCCAAAACTACGCATCTTACGCCTTCGTCAGCAAGGACTACGCTAAGTTCCGCAAGGAGACCAACTTTTTCGTACGTGTTCTCTTCTTTTACTCTTCATTTGTAGAAACGTATAAATTATCGCGTCGTCTTTTTTGGCGAATTCTGCTAAATAGTTCTAACTGCTCTAAATAAGCTAAATCCCAAAGTTACCAAATAGTAGGAACATTCTCATGGGATCGAAGTTAAGGGGAGGTGATTTATGTAGTCGGCGGAATTTAATCAATGAAATCTACCCGAAACATTGATTATAAACGCGTTAGACATTCGACTTAGTTCAGGAATTTGGTATGAAGCATACCTTATTGGATCACGTTATAGTGCGATACGAGTTTCCGATCGGGCGACGACGTATCTATTATGGATGTGTTGCGTTATTATTAATGGGTAGCGTCGTTAGTACAGAATACCACTTATGGAGAATTCGAATCTCGCGAGATACACGGGAATCTACTCAGACAATGGAAACAACTGTGGCGGATTCCGAGGGTTCGTCACAAACTTAGATTCTTGAACGAGCGTATATCAATCGCGCGTCAATATACCTACACTAAAGAGATAACGGGACTTGATAGTTTCTATCGCAGAATTAGAGGAAGTTTATTATTTTTATAATTTTTCTTGCATATGTATTATACACAAATTTTCTAAACATTATTTGTATTAATTGCTTATAAAAATTTATGTTTTTTACGTACGTAACAAACTTATGTACAACTATTTTAATTTAATAAAAATTAATAACTTTTTATTTTTCTATCTAAAAAACTAAAAAAAAGTTTTATCTTATTTTATTCACTTTTAGCATTATTTTATATTTATTAAAATTATGTATTATTAGACAATGTTTATTGCATACTTGTAAAAGTTTACTAACATCCGTGCTTCTAGAATTTTTTAGTTAAGTGATCTATAACGCGTCTACTTTGCATTACCAATGTCCATATAATGCTGCAATATCGGAAAAAATTAAATATTCAATTGAGCTCGAGTCGCCCGATTAAACGCAAACGATTAAGCGAAATTATTAAATTGACTCGGTTGATCGAATTACAAGTAGGCTTTGAAGCGCGCATAGAATTTTATAAAAAAGATCCCTCAGTGAAAAGATCCTAATCGATTTACGGTATACGGGAGCCTGTCATTAATTGTTCAGCCCGCGATTGATCAATCTACGAATCCGCCCGTCGAAGGACGAGGTCACAGAGTGGTCGAGGAACGGATTAGCACCAGCACGATCGATCTCGAGGAGGACTCATCTGTCGCCACCTACTCGACCGCTTGGCCCTCGACCATGGAGACCGACATCATGGACAATGAAATCTTGATAGGGACGGTGGACTATAAATCGACCTTGGAAGTGACGACTGCTGCAACTTCAACGAATGAGGTGATAATAATATGTATGATAATTCACATAACGAGAGCTTTCCTAGTCAATCTATAATAATTACAGCTCGTTAAAATTTTTCGAATAAGCGACACGTAAATACATATTTATTTTCTTAAGTTCCTGTTTTTTAATTCTTGCGTAATCCATTTAGCAAATGTAAATACATACATTGCTAACTCAGATGTAAAAATATAATTTGAACGAGTTATTGACATTGATCATGTAATACAAATATCTTTTAAATAATTTTAACAACAGATAACAAAATCAACAAAACAAACATTGAATCAGATGATATCTTTCTCTTCTATTACTCTCAATAAAAACATTGCAATTTATCGGAGTGCAATTTTTTATCGCTTTAATGCGTTACTGTTTTCTTCGGTTCACGGAAGCATGAATCCGATCATAAATCAATCCGGCGTTAACAATTATTTGTTTTCGTTCGCCAGTTATCGAGTAACACTGAATCGACAGCATCATTCGAATCAACACTGGCGTCCACTAAAGATGCTGATTCTGGCACTGGTTCCTGCATCATGTGCTTAACAAATACGTTCACGGACTCCACGATCATGACGACGGAAAATCCATCTAGCACGGATGGCTCGACGATCTCGTTGTCGGAATGGACGACGATGCTTCCTGAATTAGCGCTCGATAATGGAAACGATGAAAACGAGGATGCCAGCGGGGATGAAAACAAAAACGCGAGCGAAAACGAGAAACGGAACGAAGACGAGGCTACGGAGAGAGGGACGACGATGGGAGAGAAAGCGGATATAATTGAGAAAAACAAAGCTACAATGCATCCTTTCGCAATTTCCACGAATGCCCGGAAAACGCTTATTCCTGACGAGAAATTGTCCGAGAACTCTACACTCATTAAGGTAACGACAAAAGGAGGAATAATAATTTGAATTTTCATGCGATACCAGTGAGATAGTTTCGTGAAAGTCAAGTAAGAAACAATCACACATTTTCGTAAATTCGAATTATTTGGTAAATGCAGTCTTAGGTGTATACTAAAAGTTATTGCTGCACTGAATATTTCTGATTATTATTATTTAAAATTTTTCAAAATTACGAGATTATCTTTTGAATCTCTTTTTATAAAGTATCCTTTCGGTAATAAAGAAACAGGATTCTGAAGGTAACAAATAATAGTAAGAGATTTTTCTTTTAAAACTGAAAAATAATGTAGATTTTAATAAAAAAATTTAACTCACTTTGCGGAAGTAGATTTAAAGTAAAGATTATTTGAATTATTTCTAAATTAATTTTATAATCTCTTAAAATTTTCAGATTTGAATTTTTTTTATTTTTTTAAACAACCTGAAAACGAAACTTAGATTTATGAGTTTGGTCGCAAATTTGATTATTTAATCTCTTTGCTTGTATTCATATATACGTATTTGTTAAATATAAAATATGTTCGCTGAAAACTTACTGTCATAAAAAAAAAGAACAAGTAAATGTATTATGATTAAACACATGACATAGAGGACGGAGATCATCGGCAAGAGACCCGTCACCAGTCCATCGTCGACGATACTCATGCCGGACGATATCCTCGTGATGAACGTGACAGTCAAGACGAATGTCTCGGTGGGCCACATACAAGGTGTCACGATAAATCCAATTAGATCCATTCCGCCCGACATTGAGGCCATCCTGAACATCACTCATCGAGAAAAAGGCGAGGATTATGACTACGACTACAGCGAACAACTTCTGCCGCCGTCGCTGCCGAACGTTAGGTGACTATTATCATATCTCGATCCATCATCATCTCCTATTCCGTTATGTGATTTGACACTGGACAACCTCCGCTGATGGGAAGTACGAAGGGTATATAGATGTTTTTTTTTTGGACGAATTTCATAATTGCAATATTTTTAGAATGCATGAAAGTATTGGCAGGTGCAACGTAACACAGTCGATGTAATCGATATAGCGCGTTTTATTTCTTTTTATTAGCCGGCACGAAGTGCAATCAATTTTTCACGCTTATAACGGAACCGCTTTTTTGCGAGTTTTGTTGGCCGGGAAATACTGCCGTGAATTAAATTGAAATCGTTTGTCGAAAACAACTGATTGATACCGATTTACGTCGGTTACGTTTTAACGGCAGAAAATGTACAGCACTTTTTTGTGTTGTATCCTTTTCATAAAATTTATTTAAAATACATTTTTGTGAACAATTATAATGTGAAAAATATGATAGATAATCCTCTGAAGAACCAATTTTATTTCTTAAAATACTAATTAAATTCTTTAAATTTTATTAAATTCTTAAAATTATTTTTTTTTTAATTTTATTTGTATATATATAATATACAATAACAATAATTTAAAAATTTAATTAAAACTATTACAGGTTGTTTTGTAGCTATATGTATCAACGGAAAAAATATATTTTGCTATTGTAGGATAATACCCTTTGTGGCAGCAGATGCGTTGGTAAAAGGCAAGGATGTACCCTTATCTGAGACTGGATATTCTCCTGGTTCAGTTGTAGTGCCCCCTGAGCTACGACCGACCGATGCTTCCGGCTTTTATGATATTGCAACCCAGGAGAACCGATTTAGCCCACCCGTAGAGACCGAAGGTATTTTATGATTCTTTATAAGAAGTCAAATGAATAGTCTAGACGCAAAAATGTACAAATAAAAAATGCTATAAAACTAAACCAAATATATATATTAAAAAGCAATTTTTAATTCCTTTTCGCATATTATTATTTTTCTTCTAGGACGTGAATATTTTTAAAATAGTTTATATTGTGTAGTTGGGGGGGGGGGGGAGATAAAAAATGAGATGCTATATCAATATTTGTTTCAATATTTTAATAAGATTAATTAATTTGAATAGAAATAATGTCGCTCACAATATTTTTTTTTATATAAATAGTAAGTAATCGATCTTTATTCGTAGGTGGTTTTGTACCTAGAGAACCGCCATACTTCGATGTTCCTTACCGCTCCACAGACTTAAATCTTGAGATTGATACTGGAGTTACTGTAGTTCCACAAATTACGAATCCACATCAAAAGAATAACGGTATACATTCTCAATTAATTGTTAATCTATCAAAAATCTGATAAATTAAACTACAATAGAACTATAATATACATCGTTAATTGGCTTGTTTTTGTCGAATTAGGTTTATCGAGTAAGTGCCATTTTGAAGATATGGAATATCGCCATGGTGAGATCTTGCCACGTACCGTTCTTTGCATAATCTGCATGTGTTATTATGGAGAAGTCGTCTGCTCCTCGGAGAAGTGTCCGCCATTGAAAATTGGTTGTCGCAGAATTAATTCCGAGGAGAAATGTTGCGGAAAAATCGTTTGTGGTATATTTCATATCATCGTATATATAATAAGATTTTATCAGAAATGTTATATAAAACTCGACATGTACACATTTTTATTTTTATAATACGTCCATCTTATCCGCTTATCTTATAGTCGACGCCGACGAATCGCCAACAGTGGTGCTCGACCGCGCCGATGCCACGGCACCTTCTCAACGACAACCCACAGTGTCCCCGGATCCGTTTCGCGACGTCATCAAGACCGAGCCAGCCCCCGACTTACCTTCCCTGATCGAAGACATGATCCCGTATCTGGTTGAACGCGGCATCACAACGCTCAGGCCGACGACGTCCATGACGGCCTCGAAGACTTCGGCTCAAGACTTGGCGGGCAATCAGTTACAACACTCGTCGAACTTTGACTTCATGGAGCAGGTGCCGCTTATACAACCGCCCTTCGATTACGGAGAAGAAACGGACGACTCCTCTTTCTTGACGAAAATGCAGTACGGAGTGAACCACGAAGCATCTTCGACGGATACCGTCTCGTTAACGTACGATTCCAAGAATCAGGTCCTGGATCGCAAACCCTCCGAAAATCCCGAGGCAGACATCTTCGATTACGACGGAACATCGTTGACCAAGTTAAATCGCACGACCGACAGTTCGAAGTACGATTTCCATCGGGGCAATACTACGGAGCAGAAGTTCGCGAAGGGAAACGTATCGGAGAGCGACAATTTCGATAGAAACTTCACCGGCGGTGAGGACAATCGTACTACGAAATACGACAATCGCACCGAATCGGATAATTTCCCAAGTGAAGATGGAAAGACCACCGAGGACGCCGAAGATGTCACCATCTTTTCTTTGGACAGTGTTCTTAAGCTGCTATTTTCCTCGAACACCAGTTCCAGCAACAAGCTGACCGAGACCACAAAGATACCGAGTGTTTCCTCCGTCAGCGGTGTACGAGAGGATCAGGAGACTCTCGTCGCTTCATCGACAAGTACGGAAAGGTTAACCGAAGAGACGGAAACTGTCGAGACGTCCTCGAAGGTCCTCGACAACGAGATCCCTATGTCCGTGGGCAGTTTGCTGAAGCTGGCCGGTTGCAATATATACGGGCGAATGTATCGCGTCGGCAGAATTATCACGGAGCTCTCGAGTCCTTGTGAAGAATGTAGGTGCACGGAAATTGGTGTCCGGTGCGAACAATTGGAATGTTAATCGGACAATCGATTCAATGTCACCGTAAAAAAAAGTCTCGCGAACGCTCGAAGACCGATAAAATAAGACTGTTCTGTCGAGAAAATTGAAAGTGCATGCATGTTATGCGACATATTTTCGAGAAAGGATAAAACGTTGCTTATGCAATTTAATAATAATACAATCGTATATTTCAAATTTACCTCTCGTTTAATTTTGAACTCTACAAAATTTACAATAATAAAAATTCAAAAGTTTATAATAATAAAAACTGCAAAATATTTTTGGGATTTAAATAATACTTAAGATCTTGGAATTATGTGTGCAAGAAAGAAAAAATGGAACATTTGTATAAAATTAGATTAAAATGTGAGAACGATATTCAGATTTGAATAACTTCGTAATGGGACTTTACGAAGATTTTAAAACTTAAAAATTTTAAAGTCGAAGACTCTTTTACCATCGTGCATTTTGCCGAATTAAATAGCAATCACCGGCCTTATCATGATGAAGAAAAAATTTGCTCACTTTAGCATTTATCTTTATATTTTTAATATTTCATAGAAATCCGATCCAAATCCATAGAAAATCGAACTGTAAAAATGTCTTATTATCTATTCATCTTCTATAGTTTTGGATGTTTGGATTTACTATGGCAAAACAAAATTCGAAATTTCACTATTGATATAGTTAGATACTGTCTGAAACTACGAATCTTTGAAACTACCAAGACGGCCCGCTGTTGTACCGCCAAGACATCTTGGCAGAACGATGAATCTTCGGCCAGAACTTCGGACAACTTGGACCACGTAATTATCCAGGCAGAACCGATAGACTCAGTCTCGATGACCCTCGATAACGAGACACCGACGTTCGTGGTCAGATTACTCTAACTGGATGTAATATCGCCGGGTTGTATCGTGTTGGTTGCATCATTACGAAGTGTCGCTAAGTTTATGTCTCAAATGCGGCTGCATCACAAGCGGATTTATGTAAACTGGCGAAACTTAAGCACCGGATCCTTAATTGTTTGGGTGCTTCACAGATTAATTTTCTTCACAAATATACTCTCAGCTTCTTACACGAAACAAAACATCTGAAGAATGGTAATTAATATCTATAAGATAATAAGTGAATAATAATTATAGTCTACAATTCTTTAAAAAAAAAAGCAAAAATTGCGCAGAGGCCTTAACGAAAAAATCTTCAATTTCCATTTTCAAGAAGTTATAAAAAACAGATTATATTGTATGAAACTGTGTGGAAGAGAACACATTCTCTCTAATATTTGCCTCTAATTTCTTATCAATTAAAGATTAATGACAGTTTGACATTCTTCCGCTTTTTCTGCGAATATCCGCGCGCGTAATTGACCTTTCTTTCGATTAAAGGTATTGCCCATATAATCCGTCTTATAGTTCGCCGCGATTGTCGTCTCTCATCTTATCCCGGGATTTCCAGATTCCTCTTTCTAATTTCTTTCGTGCCTGTCGTTTTTCCTCCCTGTATCGGCGAGTATTATTCCCAGGACGTCGCGCGACGGTCATAAACGCGGGCCTTGGGAGAATCAACGTCCTGGTGGGATCGATCAGGATGTAATTGTGAGGAATAGTCCTTCCGTGCTTCAAAGGATAAGTGGATGAAGGCGGAAGTTAGCACGGTATTCGCTCGCCACGACCCCCTTTCTTCTTTAATGGGAATTATCCGTCTATATACTCCAGCGGGGTGGGGAGACAGAGGTGCCGTTTTGATTTATCTTCGTAATTTATCTCTCCAGGGCGAATGCAAAAGATATCAGGTTGAAATACTATGGCGGTAAAGAAAGGAAAGGAAGAAAAAGAGGGAGAATCATTCGGCGAAGACGTTCTTGCCAAATTTAAATTATCCCGCTAAATTACACCTCTTTTGTAGACGAATTAGATTTGTGGCACATATGATAGCCAGCCATTGTGTGTGATTTGTGAACGTTTATAAAAAAAATAAAATTTTGACGCAAGAAAAATAATGTGCATGAGCCGAACCTCGTTAAGCGTTACAGAATAAGCTTTTCCCCTTTTATGAACACAAATTGATATTCAATTCTGATTGGAAAAGTTATGTGACATTGAAAGAACTGACTTATGGAGATTTTCTTCATAATATTGTGCTAATTTTCTGTAAATGTTATATCGTAACATGAATAACAATAGGTATACTTTATGATTAGCTCTTAAGTTATAATAACGATCTCAATAGCATCACTGATTGAAATTGGAATCTGATGAGTTAATCTAATTAAAATACGTTGTTAACTCCTATTATCACTATACGTATATGTATACCTACATGCAGGCGAGATCCAAGATCAGTCAGCAACGAACGTTGTTGTTAATGATGCTAAAATAATTTTACAGATCATGACGTCGATTCAATTAATACTACTCGTTATTTTCAGCATTATTTGTTGAATCGGCGCCGTCGTTAAATAAGGGTAAATTAAAAATAATAAATATACATTACAACATAAGTATTTGCATCCGTATTTTTCTGTAAGTGATGATATACTATATCGAGAGTTATTAGAATGCTTTGTTGTGATTTATAAAACGTTGTATTATTAAATCTTCTGAGTGTTTTCATTTTTATACGTTATATTTTCTTTAAGCGTTTGCGTCCTCGAGGTATTTTCGCAACTTTTAATTCAATATTCTTGTACATTCATCGGACAGAAGTATTACCATTAGAATTGTGTCGATAAATAAAACTTTCACAGTAAAGATATTAATGATATTAAAATTGATTAAATAATAGAAACATGCTTTTTTTAAAAAAGAAGACTATTATGTTTCTTGATAATATAGGTATTATTAACTTAAATTTGTTAAAAAATTGACAGGCTTTGCTTTAAATACCGCATTCAGAGGCTTGTATCATATCATATATGTATTTATACTTATATATTTATTGTAGTAAACTCTTGTATTATCTTACCTTTACTTTCTTGCGCTTTATTTTCTATTTATCATTCCTCTTTCTTTAATAAAAAATAGCAGAATATAATGCATTTTTTTTAAATGCATTTTTTTTTATTTTTTCAGAATATAATGCATTTTTTTTTATAATGCATTTTTTTCACTCTAAAGTTGAAAATAAGCGAGATATTTAATAAAAACAAAGTCACCCTTCTAATCAAAATAGCGGCTAACGCAACAGGGTTAGAATCCCGAAAATCCGAATTTAGACTGCCCATGACCCTCCGAAACAAACAAACAAAAATCGCGTCCAGGACTTTTTTCGATTTCCAATGTACCTACATCTTGACTAAACTAATTGCTATGTGCGCGGCGAGACATTGAGAGCAATTAATGCGCTTCTAGCAATGACCAATAATACGCAATACTAGGCTGCTTTTTGCCGCTAAGTCGCACGAATGCACGCTTATTTACAAATTTTAATTATTTAATTTTTTAATATTTATTGCAATAATGACAAAATGATTCATCAGGAATTTTCTTTTAGTTTAAACCGCTCTATTTACCAGCGAGCGGTAATAGGTTACACCTATTATCACACACACTTTATATAATAAAAAACTAATTATATAAAACTGTTTTAATATATCAAATAAAAAATATAAAATAATCGTGCATTGCAACATAAACGTGGTGCTAATTTTTGTAGAAGAAATGCGAAAATGAATAATAGGTAAGTGTCGTTTAACATTTCGTAATCTCGTTAAAAATGATTTCCAAAAGAAGTGCCTACCAAAAACATAAGAAAATTTTGCCAGAAAAAAAAACAAGAAATATGTTACTTAAACGTTTTAAAAAACTAAATTATATTTAAATCCACCAAAATAATAGAAAATACTTATGTGCACTTTAAGTGCAGTTTAACAATTATTTTAATATAATGAATATCAAGGATGAGACGATTATTTTTGTTAAATGCACTTATTAATGTAAATATAAATCAAATCATCAGACATGTCTGATGATTTGAAAATATCCAGAGCTAGAATTATAAGGTTAAAGCTATAGCCAATGACATTGAGTAGGTATACGAGCTTCTGCTAACATTTACTGCTAAGCGTTATATAATGACAATTGTGTTTAACTAAATTTGGTAAAATGTTATAAAATGGGAATGTAAGATTTAAAAATTTGAATGGTCTGTTTTTATAATCATGTTCTATATATCTTATTCAACGTAGATATAACAGTTTTTCACACTGGAGCGTACATTTGGCATTTCCTTTCATTGAAAGAAAATAATAATTGTTGAATAATGCACTCTACAGGAATATATGAACCCATAATTGAATGATATGGAAATAGAAAACTATTGTAAAAACTGCGAAGATAATGGTATATTAGAGTGAGAAAATCAGTAACAAAACATTCAATGATACTTGCACAAATTTTAATAACAATCCCTAATACACAATTTTGTGTTTATATACATTTCGTTCATATCCGCTTTACATATCCTACAAATTCTGTAATTAAATAATTTATTAATCGCCTCAGGTTAATACATTTTTACTAGTTTACTAATTACATATATAAAGACTGTACTTTAATGTATTAAATTATTAATTACAATTAATTTTTGAAATTTTATGATTAGAATTAGGAAATTTAATTTTTAAATCAAATATAACAGAGAATTTCGCACTAACGTTTGTCATACGTAAATTTCTCAAAATCATGAAATGTAATTAAAAATGCAATTGTAAATAAAAGAATAGATCCACATTAAGTCTTTCAATAATTCATAACATATTAATTATTTAAAAACGACTAATTTTTCAATGTCTAGTATAAATAATCATCAAGGTGATTAATATGAGGAATATATAGGTATGTCATGTATTATAATAAATATATATTTCTTTGATTATATAACTGTGAGATAAGAAAAATATAAATCGCGCGCGTATGTTTTCTCTTAAATATCTATTATGTTATTAATTAAAATGTGTCTATCTTTTATTTTACGATTCATTTTCATATTTCAATTTTGAACAAAACACAGTTATTAGTTATTACATATAGACTAGAATTATAAATATATTCAACTTTTAATATTATAATACTAATATTCAATAATCCAAATAATTTTAACATCAGTATTTTACTAACAATACTAACAATAATAATTATTTTAAATATTGCCAATATTACAGTATCTGAATATATTCTATAATTCTAATACATTTATACATGTTATAAATAACACTAATATGTTTATATAGATTACAAAAACGTTATTATAAGATATATAAATGAAGTGATATATTGATATCAAGAAAATTCATGACAACACTATGTTAATTAATAAATAATAAAAATTAATAAAGTTATTAGTAAATTATATTCGTAAGATAATTGAAGTTTGAATTATAAAATCGTTTTGCGTTATGCAAAAATGTGAAATAAAATTTCTTGTCAAGTGCATTTATTTATTGATATGTTCTAATATCTTCGCCAAGACTGTTGCTATTGCTAGTGTTACGTTTTACCATGGCCTCCAGAATTTGTCAGGCGATCTAGATCCTTGTTGTCCACTATAATTGCATGTATAAAAAGTGATTAGAAAATCGGTAAACTAATAATGTAATTAAAATTACAATAACCTGTTGCAGTCATACGAGTATATGTTATTTTATCATTAAACTTTTGTTGTTCTTATTTCTTATAATGGATTATTTAAACACAATTACTACTTAAATTCCGTAACACTTGCGCAGTTATCTGCGTACGAGAATATCTATATTATCTATGTATATCACTCACTAAATATATTAGATAATAAATAAGTAACAGAATATTTAAATTAACAAAACTTTATATAAACTTGTTCAAATAATATTGTTTAATTCGAATAATTATACATTTATATATAAAAATTAAAATTAAACTAAAATTTATAGGCTTTATACTTTTACATGTTAGGTATTATGTTTTTTACACATACACACACATATTAGTTAAAAAACAATAAAATATATAATAATTTAGAATAAATAAAAGCCCCTAATATCTAAGATGTTTAATGTTTACCTCTGTTGACCTCCTTCATTTCCAAGAGAATGCAAATGTGAATTATTATAATAAGAACTTGGGCCGGCATGGTTTCCTACATCTATAGAGTGTTGTATCATTCGATAACCTTCTGGATATCCAAGAGCTGGTGACCAATATGTATAATTATCACGATAAAAACTTGAGCCGGCATAATTTCCTACATCTACAGAGTGTTGTATCATTGGATAACCTTCTGGATATCCAAGAGGTGGCCAATATGTATAATTATTACGATAAACACTTGAACCGGCATAAATTTCTTCATATACAGAGTGTTGTATTTTATGACTTCTCCAGTGATGTTTTAAGAAATTTATTCCTTCATATATTTTAACTTTGGAATTGCAGTGTATGCAGATGGCATAAGAGTCTTCAAATTTGAAATGTTGCGATAACCCGATACGAGCAATTTCTTCTTGTATTTTAGCTTGTATTTTATGTAATGCATCTTTATTACAATAAATCAAATGTCTCTCTATATCTCGTTTAAATGCGCTTTTAAGTAAGGTGCTACAAAGTTTGCAACGTGCTTCAAACGGGTCTCCTCTTGAGAAATGTTGCCAAAGTAAGTATCCGTCGTTTATCCATTGTAAGCGGTCTTCTTCTTCAGCTATTCCATGTTTTTTGATTAAATGTCGTCTTGCATTGGTTAGATGATCACGGAAAATGTTACCACATTCCTTGCATTCTACTTGAGTATCGTCGAATTTTTCAAAATGCTGCCATAACGGATTATTCCTCGACAGCAACATTATATCCGCTCAGTATCACGAAGCGTGTATTACTAAATGACATATCGTTTACCAAGAAAAATGTTTGGAGAAACTGTTTTGGGAAGGTCTAAGAGACACATGTAAACCTTTACTAAACATAAATATTTCCTAATTGCTCGATCCTAGTAATCAAACGTTGAGATTAAGCTACATGTTTTGTCCACATTGTCAAGCTATAAAGTAAAACTTATTGTTAGCCTTAAAGACTCGCTTAAAGGTTATTATATATATAAGAGTTTGTGTAACACTCTAAAATTTTTTTCTGACTTTTTGTCTGTACGATTATTACAATATTAATTATAATAATTATTCGCTCTTAAAGGAGGCATGTAAAAGAGATTTAGATAGAGATTTATTAATCTTAAATCTCTTTCTTTAATCAATCTATCCAATAAAACACAATTATTTTTTAGTTTTTTTGACAAAACATCGAATAATATCGAAAAAATTTCATGGAAATTATTTTAATACATAAAATGCAAAATATAAGCAACATCATGTTATTAAAATGATGTAATCACATCGCGGAAATTGTTCGGGAAAATGAATCTCCGATAAAAGAGGCGACCCATTCAATCGAAATTAATGCGAAGAGTTAATTGCAAACCTAATTAACTCTAATCTTCAAAATACATATCATGTCCTCGATATTCTACAGAATAATAATGACGGATATTGAATGGAAACAGTTAATAATGCGAATACCAGAGAGGAGGATAGTTCGATGGGAGATTCGAGATTGCGAATTGCACCAGTTTGTAAAATGTCATACGATTCGCTCGAATTTTATTGCAGGCAATCGATTGTTTCGATATAATAATGAAGATAACGGGGTCTCGTTATGTATTCGCGGCGAAATCACAGTACGTGTGTATGTGTGTGTAATCATATATATATATTTATATTTAATAATTTATATTTACAAGATTTAGTAATGTGTAATCATGTCGACGATAACACTAACATAATCACAGCCAGTTCGTCTCATGTAACATTGATAAACAAGTAGGTATTAGGTATACGAGTATACGATTAACTGTCCGGGAGAACACATTACTTTGTCTCGCATATGGCATTATGCATTATATCGTTACATGCTTGCGTGTTACGCGCGATTATTAATGTATTTCGGCACTAATATTTCTCTGACCGCGCGTCACCGCGATGGAATTTCCTTAATCTTCTCGGATATTAACAAACTTTTAAAAGCGACTATAGAGGTATATCCAAATTAAGTAGAAGCTATCGGTTAAATCGCTTAGACATTAATTTTGTGAAGCGGGCCATCGTCATTCCAAGTTTCTTACCTTCATCTAATTGTTTATCAGAGAATTCTGACGAGCATAAGTTTAACCGAGCTGTTAATTCAAGTTGTAATAACGATAATTTATGTTACCCTTCGACACGTCGCATCGATCGTTAGCTATGATAAATTGAAGCGGAGAGAAACAACAAGCCGGTCGAAAATTGATGCACACGAACTCTCTTAACAAATGCTGCATATCGTGAGTAAAGACGCTATATACGCTACGCTATAAATATTTCGCAAGTCTTACAGCTTTGTAAATAGAAATGCGATTATCCTTGCGCTATGATTACGCTATAAAAGATCTCGTCTCTTGCACACTTATCGGAAAACATGGCAGGACTCTGGCTTAACGTGAAGGAATTCAATTTGGATTCCTAATTATTCCGTTGCCTTCTCGATCTATGTGACAACGTCAAAATATGACTCAGGATTAGGATGTTATTTCTACACAACACCGAATTAATTTGTACGGAGAATTTATAGTTTCGCAGCTCGAGATCAGTCGCACATTGTTAAACTTTGCTTTATTAACGATCGATACATTTATCTTGCCATTATTAAAATTTTCGTTATATCGTAACACATTTACGTTAGTAATATGATCGCTTTATTTTATACATCTTCTTACACATCTCGTACACGCTAAAATTGTTAATATGAATAATTGAAAGAATGAAGGTATCTCATCCCATTATCTTCAACATTGCGACGTAGGTACTAGCTTTAACGTACTCGAAATCGCGGTTTTTACAACGCGAGCCATAACAATATCTTCTTGTCTTTATTTAAATAAATTACTTTTCACGTTCTACAATAATCTTTTGCCACTGCTGGACAGATTTACGTGCACGTGATTCAATGCATGTCGCTTAAACCTCACATATTGTTACGGGAGAAATTTTTCTTATCTTTATTGTACACACATTTCACACTTTCGTAATTCATCTTGTTCGCCGAGATCGATAAACGAGAAATGATTGTTACATGTACATACAACTCGATATTCTATCGGCAGGGTGGTAATCGGCAGTTTTAAACATCTTACCTCCGTAGAAAAAGTCACGACGTTCACCAATGTTCGTATAATATCAAATTTATCAAAGTATCGGGCGCGTAGAGTCACCTTCGAGTACTTCCACGATTCTACCGCATATTTTTTCTAACGAGTCCTCGAGATTCTAGAAATTCTAATGGCAGCGAGTAGCACGAACAAGTTCGACGAGCCGTCGATCTTTGGTGTTTCCTCCTACCGACTCACTGAGCGTAATGCTCGCTCAAGTTCCTTCACAAACGCCTCACAATCAGTGTACCGATCACACGAGCTTCCCCATTGGAGTGAAATGTGAATGTTTTCACAGGGATTACCTGTAAAGTCACGATCGCGTGTCGTCTTAGCGTGATTTTTTTCGTGTCTAATGGATGATGAGATTGGATTGCACGAGATTCACGTGAGATCTGAGAGGTGAGGAGTGGAAAGGTCCACTGGCAGTTAAGCGATCGATTCCGCGAGTCCGCAAGGGCCTACTCGAACACGCTCTCGGCGGCCTCCCGGATCTTCACGATCAGGAAGGACCGTCTGCAGAGCTTGACGAGCATCTCGATCCTCTGTCAGGATGGCTTCCTGAGCTGCGGCAGGGCGATCAGATAGACGTTGCCGAGGATGGCGCCGACGATCAGCAGCATCACGCTCACGGCCGACAGCAGCCGCACGTACCGCACGAACCTGCGGCCCCGGGCGTCCTTCTTGCTCTGGTTCGGGAACATGGCCAGGCCCAGAAGCGGACCCGCCAGCGCGCCCGCGACATGAGCCGCCCAGCCGACCCGACCGCATCCCAGCAACGCCGGGATGGGCAGCGACGCGACGTCCGCACCGGCCAGCAGCAACACGGCTCCGAGACGCCAGCCGGCGTAGCGCAGCTCGCCGTGACACTGCAACAAACGAGAAACAAAACGATGCACGCTACGCGATCGGCTTTACCTCCACGAAGAGTCAGGGTGCAAACGAAGAGGCTCGATTGCGCGTAAAATCACGAAGAAATCAAATCTGTAAATTTAACGTTATTCCCAAAATTCACTGAATTAATAAAATAAATAGAATACATTTGAGCCACCTAACTGGCCATAATTTCTCCTTTATTATAACTTACAACGTTTCGGCCAACATCTGGCCCTTTTCAAGTGAGGGAATATAACAATTGTTGCCAGCACTCAACGCATGTACATCCTATGTCGCTTAATATAGTTCCCAAAATACATCATGCTTCATAAAGATATTTTATGCGTCGAAAAAAGCAGAAGTAAAGAATACAATTTTTCAAAAGATAGATGAAACCGAACATCTTGTCAAATGCGTCCGAACATTACAACAGTCAAAGTCACAAAATAAATAGAGATAGGGGAATTGTGCCTAAAACGACATACCCGAGCAAAACGACATAGTGCTAGTTTAGCGCTTTATATCGCTGCTAGAGGAGCGCTGGTACATTTAAACGTCGAAATCCATTATGTCTTTAATACCTGTTGCAAATTGGTAATGAGTGCACGCTTGTGAATGGAAATTTTGCCATCTAATCAAAAACGTAAGTGTAAAAAATTATTTTGGCACATTTTTTTTTTAGCACATTACTTTATTTCTTTGTTTGGTATCTAATATTTTTATGTTTCATCATTGAGTAACGTTCTTATATGACGCCATGCTGTTGCACTTTTTATATTTTTCGAATACAATCTAACTTTTTATTTTATGGATAGAAAAATTTTACTAGTGACCAGGCAAAATGACATACTAATTATTTGAGGCCGGCAACCGTATGCAATATTGCTCTGATATCTCCAAATATAAAAAGTGCAACAGCATGGCTTCATATAAAAACACTCAATGATAAAACATAAAAATATTATATACCAAACAAAGAAATAAAGTAATGTGCTGAAGAAAAATGTGCCAAAATAATTTTTTACACTTACGTTTTCGATTAGTTGGCAAAATTTCCATTCACAAGCGTGCACACTACCAACTTGCAACAGGTACTAAAGACACGATGGATTTCGACGTTTAATGTATTGTCGCTCTTCTAGCAGCGATATTAAGAACCTAAACTAACACTATGTTATTTTGCCCGATATATCAGGGCAAAATGAACAATTGTAGTGTTTTGTTTATATTTTGTTACATAACTAATGCAAATTTATAAAAAATTTCAAATATTATAGCACCAAATTATGTTTATCCTAAAGTGTTTCTAAACGAGTTACATAATTTTTAAGTATTATAGAATAAAATAACAGTTTTTTTTTAAGTATGTCGTTTTGGGCACAATTCCCCTATATGTATAAGAAATTAATATAATTGAAAAAAAATATACGAATTTAATCATATAAAGATAATACGATATTGATAATTGTGTCTGACTCTCGAGGATTTTTTATTACCGCCACTTGCCACGAGGAGAGTCCGTTACTCAAACTAAATAAGATTCTTTCGCGAGAGTATTTCGAGCGGAAACATTCCTGCACGACTCAACAGCGCGTTTTAGTGCAGCATCTTTTGTGGTCTTCCTTATTTTTTCCTTTATTCCTTTTTGTTGCTGCGACACGCAACGCTGCGCGGACTTTCAGGGAGCGAGGGGGTCGTTGAGGGGTCGGTTTACGTCGTCTGAGCTCAGTTCTTAGAGATTGAGAAACTTTTTCTCTCGCTTACCAGGTAGAGATGAGCAAGATGACTCGTAAGCAGCGCATAAACACCTGCCGAAGCGCCGACCAGATAAAGACTAGGTTGCAGAAGCGACGCTCCCAGAGCGCCGCAGACTCCGCCGCCCAGATAGATTGTCGCCACTCCTATTCGTCCTTGCTCCACCTGCAACAATAAGCTTTCCATGTTCCCGTCTGCATTTCCGCACATGCAGAATTACGATCTTTGCAATTTATTTCTCATAAATAAAACTTGTTATGTCGAACTTAATGAACGTACAACGTATATCCTGATGTTACAGAATAATAAGGATCCTATCTGAAAATTTTATTCAGCCGCGGTGATCTTTCTATTTATGTATCGTATATATAAAAAGATAAAAAATAATCAATGTAATTACAATACAAATCGATGTCGTACAGTATTCCTAAAAAAAATTTTATTTCAAAGAAAATGCTCTCTCTCAATATTTGGTGTTGTGCTAGTTCTCAAGGTTCTGTGTCGTTTTCTGAATATTGTGTGGATAGATTATAGAATATAAGTTCTGTTATGGTATAACAAAAAGCATTTTAATTCGACGATATGGGAATGTTATCTGATGTAATCAGATCGTAGGCAAAAAGGATCGCCCTCGAAAGGAGAGACCTCTTTCTCTTAAACGCGGTGTCTTGACGCGCTGAACGACGTCCCCGCAATTTACTTGATTGGCTCACCTCGAGTGGAGTAGCCAGGACCAGCTGAATGACCACGTTGAGTGCAAGGTGAAGTGCGTTCGAGTGAAGCAGCATGTAGGAGGCGAACCTCCAGCCCTGCACCCTCTGACGGGGATCGTAGACCAGCCATCTCCGTAACGTCGCCTCGTCTCCCAGGCAGTGGACGGTTATCTAGAGAAAGCACGTTTAATGTGCTTGCCTTTGCCGCGGAATATTATTCAGAGAAAAGTACGGCATATATTCAAGAACACGAAGATAATTACATGTCGCTGTTAGAGATAAAATTAATTACAATTGACAATGTCTCTATTAAATATGTATGCGTACAATAGGTACTGAATTGTTGAATACATCAAATTATATTTTATGCGCTTTTTTATTACATGAGATATATACCTTTTATCGCCGAATCTTACACAGAAGTGTGGAAAAAAGTATATTTAAGGCATATATGCTTATGGTTTTTCCAAAAAAAATTCTCTAAAATTTTCTTTCTTTGGCTTCCTGACTAGACATAACCCCTTAAATATACTTTTTTCGATCCATATCATAAGGAACTTTTTTGCTCATTTTTGTGTCAAAAACGTGTTCCATTTTTTAAAAATTTATTTTACATTTTTTAGAAAATTTTTCTCCTGTAATTATAAAACCTCCATCTTGGTACATGACTCAAAAATTTTGTTATATTTTATTAGAATTATGTAAATTTTTTCAAATTTTTAAAAATGGTAGTTTTTTAAATTTTTTTAAAAATTATATCTTAGAAACGGATAATTTAAAAATTCTAAAAAAAAATTTGAAGGTGTTTTTCGACAAGTACTTTCATATAAAAAATTACTGAGCAGATTTAAAATGTCATCGCCGGATTTTGATCGATTTGTCATGGAATGTCCCCTATATAAAGATAAATTTTAAATAATTTTATATAAATTATATAGATATATAATATCTATTTTATTATTTATTTATTTGTATTGATATTATAACGTAGTTGAATTATTATTAAATAATTCTTATTATTTAAAATTGCTTATTTGCGTTTTATTAATAGCATCGTGTTAAAATTCGTTTTAGCAATATATCAGATAAGAAACGTTTGAAATTTAATTATTTCGACTCGAATCGCCTTCTACAAAAAATAATTTCTTATATTCCTTCGAGAAGAGAGAGGTGGCTTAGTAAATCCGGGATTTTCTATTTATCTTAGAAGCTAAATAAAGATACACGAGCACATGAATGAAGTGCTATTTCAGATCCTGCTGGTACGCCAGCTATTTCCGTAACGACACTTAGCTTTCCCAGAAGCGATTTGTTGAGATGGAAAACGTGTTCCACACGTTTTTATCGCCGAATCTTACACAGAAGTGTGGAAAAAAATGCTTGTCTTTGCAGGCTAGACGAAGCGACATAAAGCCTAAAATTAATTAATGGACCACATGGCGCTCTTCGCTTAAATCTACGCATATACATAATGTATTTCTAGATAAGTATCGATAACTGCTTTTTTTAATAAAAAAAAGGAAACTATCTCTAAAAAATGTATATGTTATATATAGGTAATAGAGAACATTGCGAGTAAATTGACATACTGGGATACGTTTGAATGACAAAGTTTTCTAAAATTCAAGATTATACAGATAAATTTTATTTAATTTTTTTACGTATATAAAATTAATTTAAATCTCTACAATTTATTAAATTCATTTATTTGTCGAGTTCACAATTTAATGAATTTGTCTAAAAGACAGCTTAAACGCATAATTCATATCGCGCACTACATCATAATCCATGATAAACTGTACAATAACGAATAATCCAATATCGCATAACGCCTTGCAATTGAGTACCAAATAACGATCAATCGCATTATCGATCACAATGATTTACGAAGATCCAGGAAGCCTATTAAAGCAGCTTCCATATGCACATAGTAGCGATATCGGGCATTTCGTTCAACATTAATCGCACAGTCAGCAAAATATTTATGTCACGGACGTAGTCTGCGAGCAATTTATCAGCGCGTTTAATAACTTGCTCATGCGATTACGCTCGGAATTTATCGTAACCGTAATAAAGAGCGGCATATATACGCGTTCGACGCAGAGCGCGCGAACAGGAGTCTTTAAAAATAATGCCTTAACGATTGTTGCTTGCTTTTTTTTGCGCACCACAGTGGAGTGCACGCGTGCAAACATTCTCGCCAGTAAATCACACGTGTCAGCAGGTGCGCCACTCTTTCGGGGAGAGCTTGATACCTCTCCGGCTATCTATTCTGATGTCCTGGTTTTTACGAGCCCGTCTAGGTTTTGGTGCCCCCGTTCGTGCTTAATGCGCTTTTATGTTCTCCACCTTGGACAGTATCTCCCGGACATTAAAATCCAGTGCTCACTTTGCAGCAAATAATCGTCTCATGTCACATGTACGCTACGTCGCACGATTATATTTCAATTCGACGACGTGTCCGCCGCAGAACTGAATGAGATTGACCTCGTCGTTTGGTATCAAAAAAATAAAATTCAGCTGCACGAGATTGTTAATCCTGAAATTTACACGATTTGTTTTTACGATATTTTATTCGCAATCAATAAGCATGAATCTGAAAATTAACACACCGTCACTTATATCAATTTATATCACGTTTTATTTTTTAGAAAATAATATAGATAACATATATATTTTTTTTTTAAATTTTGTTTAATGCTTCTTTCTAAAATATTATTTGAGTCAAAAGATAAGATCTCCGTGATACACATTCTAAGATACAATAAATACGAATAGAATAATCTAGTAGCGAATTGGAATTATCCGATAACGCTTCTCTAAAATTATCAACTGTAATAAAATAATATATATATAATAATTATCAACTGTAATAAAAAATGACGTAGGGGAGACCGGGGCGAAGGGGTGGAATCGTCAAATCAAATATCTCAAAACCTGTATATTTTTCGAACTCGCCATTAACATTGTAAACGCTGCTTATGGTACCCATGTGACTGCCAAAGTTTCGGGAAATTACCTGCCGTGTTATGATTTTTACGAGGGCAAACTTGTTTTCGGAAGGTAAAAGTAAAATTTTCTGCGCGTGGAAAATTTGTCATACCTACAATAATATTTGCTCTCCAAATCTCGAGGTACGTGATTCTAAAGAGCAATGCATGCTGAACACAAATCCAGTGGTTTTTTCATTAACGTTGATGTCTAATATTTCGTGAGCGACCAAACTTGAAACTTGTGTTCAGGCCGAAGCGGTCACCAAGCCACAGGGGTGGACTTTTATAATATTGGCAAATTTTCTAATTTTATTATATTTTTCAATCTTTTCTACCCCTATTTCATATATAATTCTTTAATATTTTGTTGATTAGTTCTTGAGTTATAGAATCCGTACACACACACACAAAAACACAAAATAATAAAACATTTTAACACTTTAATTAATAAATGTTTACATTTTTCTATTAACAAATAATTAATAAAATGTATCCTATCAGTTTTCACAATCGGAATTATGTATTTATGGAGTGACGACTCTGCCCCGGCATTTTTGACATTTCAATTTTTCCACCTTTGTCGTATTTACTCTATACCGGTTAAACAAAGCAGCGTAGACCAAAATTTCCTATATAAATTTTGTAGCTAAGGGTTCACTCTTTACAACGGTATACCACATTTAACTAAAATTATTTATTTTGTTGTTAAAAATCGGCATAAAAAAAACTGTCAACCTCACCCCGGTCTCCCCCATAGAACATACTACAGAAATATTTAAATAATAATTATTATAAAATTTTAAAGAAATGATAACTTATATTCATTTTTTTACATTAAATTGATTTCTGCATTATTCCAGTTATCTAAAGATTTTAATTATCTCATTCCGTCTTACAAATGATAATGAAAGAGGATTATTTGAGCGAGAGCGGTTACTGTCAAGCGCGCCATGTGTCAGCCTGTCGCGATCACAGTCAGTGATTTCGTCCAATACTGTGTTCTAATTCTGAATTCTAAGCAAATGTTTGCAGCAACCCGCATAATTGGTGTATATGTATGTATGTACGTATGTATATATATGTGTATATGTGCATGTGTAATTGTGTATGCATGTATACGCGCACACGAAACTCCGGTTGGAGTTCGTAATTATAGAGGCGTCCACATCCTCTACGACGGAGGAATTTCATTTTCCTAAGGCGTGAGAAAAGAAGAACGTAATATCGTGTAATATTCGCGTAATGCGGTGCAATGCAATATCGATATTCATGGTATGTTGAAATATCGCGCGACAAAATTTGTCTAGTACATGGAACTTGCGATCTTACGACATTCATGATACAAATGAAATCTGAATGAAACGTGACTTCCTCTCCGCCATAATATTTAGAATAAAAAGAAAATTAAATCAAGACTTTACTCTTGTAGATACTCATACATATATCTGTAAATTTTTGTTCTAAAATATGTTACGTAAAGAATTATATGTAAAGAATTTTATATTTATTACGATTAATTATTTATTGAATTGAAGAAATTTCAAAGAGAGAATACAAGATTTCTATAAAAACAAAATTTAAAACTCAATTACGTAAGAAAATAATGTACACTCTGTAACCTTCTTTATCTCTTCTTTTTTTGCTATAATTTTTTTATTTAAATAGTATAATTTGCAATTAAAGAGCACCGATATCAACAATTTACTAAAAAATCTAAAACTGAATTTACTGTTCAACGTGATACTTATATCTGAAACGATTGCTGTATCTGCCAGAAGACGGTACGTAAATCACAGAGGTTCGTTTTACGAGTTTCAGCTATCGTCTACTCAAAGAGTATAGTAAAGTGACGGAACGCGAGGCAGGTTCCAAGTTAAACCTCGATACTTTCCACAAGCGAGAGATTTGTATCGCCCAAAGTTAAACGTAAAGAGGACTTTGTTCCATATAGAATCGCGCCAAGATATCACGATAAATATATACCCATAAGTATCTTACTGGCGCCGTTAGCTATAAATATTTTTCGAGAGGGATTATGAAAACTAAAAAAACATAAATAAAAAATAAAAGAGTACGGTTTAAAGTTTCATCACTATAGGGTCTGATTATTCATTTTGAGAGAGAGAGAGAGAGAGAGAGAGAGAGAGAGAGAGAGAGAGAGAAAGAAAAAGAGAGAGAATGTAAACTTTACTTTAATTTACTCAAAATTATCATATATTTGTGTATATTTTGGGGGGACGCGTTTCCCTTGTTCCCCCCCGCTAATGGCGCCCGTGCTTATCTCCATAATTTGATGATTCCGTTATCAAATCATGTTTTACATCGTTCTTACGTAAATTGGGCCGAAATACAGATTAAGTAATAATGACAGAGATTACATGGTTAATCTAAAAAACTCAATGGGCAATGGAGTTTGAAATTTTATTCTTAACAGAAGTGTCGAGATAGCAAAGGTATTAACAATTAAAATAAAATTGTTAAATAAAATACTATACAGGGTGAGTCATTTTAATGTACCACCCCCAAAAACTTTTTTTATTTCTTATTGTAGAAGAAAATGCTTCAGACACAAATTGTTTGGCTTGAAGGGGGACACATAATTCGGATGTGAGTCATGTGGTAGATGTCGTTTTCAAGAAATTTTAAAGGCGACTAATTTCTTAAATTGAACTTGATTTTTTCCTTGAGATAAAAGTTGTAGATCTTGTCGAGACGTTTTCAAAACACTATGATAAAACTCTTCCGTTAAGAATTTCCTGAGATATTTTAAATTTTGTCATGATATTTTTAATCTAAAATATGAAATATCTCGTAAAATATTCGATGACTTTACCTTGATACTTTTATACGTAAAATAATGAAAAGAATCAATTGTTGTAAAAAACAAAAAAAAATATTTTAAAAAATTTGACTGTATTTTGTAGACGCATTTAGTTTTGTAAAATTGTAAATGTAAAATCAATATTATTATTTGAATCCTTTTATTATTCTACGTATAAAAGTATCAAAGTAAAGTCATCGAAAAGTGAATACTTTACGAGATATTTCATATTTTAGATTAAAAATATTATGACAAAATTTAAAATATCTCAGGAAATTCTTAACGGAAGAGAGCTTTATCATAGTGTTTTGAAAACGTCTCGACAAGATCTACAACTTATATCTCAAGGAAAAAATCAAGTTCCATTTAAGAAATTAGTCGCCTTTAAAATTTCTTGAAAACAACATCTACCACATAAATTACATCGGAATCATGTGTCCCCCTTCAAGCCAAACAACTTTTGTCTGAAGCGTTTTCTTCTACAATAAAAAATAAAAAAATTTTGGGGGGTGGTACATTAAAATGACCTACCCTGTATATTAAAAAGAAAAAATTTATTTCGAATTAAACTTCAAGTAAGAAAGTAGGAGATAAAATCATTTGTGAGTTTATTTCAAGTAAAACTATGTTTTAATAACACTTTTATTCCAAATTTAATTAATTGCAAAGATATATGTATATTGTTAAATAAATGTTAAAAATTAAAAGGCTACGTAATAAAAAATGACTTTCGCCGATGATATCAGTAAGGAAAAATTCTCTGTCAGAGAAATCTATTATTGAAATTTGATTTATTATGTAACATTCTGTATATACAACAATTATGCTTTATTGCATGCATTCTTAGGAAATATCAAAGCAGAAACGTAAATCATTCAGAAATTATGTAGGAAACCCTGGAGGTAATTAATTTCTACATGATATAAACATGCCAAGGGTTATAAATATAAAATATTTCTATAATTTTTATTACACAAAAGAGTTAATTTATATTTAAATGCATTTATTTTTTAATGTCACTCTTTGATTTTGTTGTAAACTAAGGATTATGTAATCGCACGTGATGTTACAACTGAAATGTAATATTTCTAGTAATATTAATCGAATTATTCATGTATTTTATATTTCGAGTATATTTATATTAATATTTCAAGTAGAATAAAGTGCAATATGTTTCATGATCTGTTTTTCTTTCCAAAGAATAATTTCCTCAAGCTTTTCTATTTTGATCTGATAAGTCCAAAATTCAACATTATACGAGCACCGTTCATATACCGCTTATCGCGTTAATCGCGACCCGGAACATCTATTTCCGGTGATCTGGAGAACGTTTCAAAGGTGGAATTCGCCCTCTTTCTCATTCCGCCTCTCACTTCGAGGTCGTTGCACGTTAACACCCTCGATTTTCGTTCTACCTCATGCCATCCACTTTTAACAATGCATAGTGGTATTGCCATGTTAAAGGCAGAAACGGAGTTTCTCCGCGAATTAGAAATGCATTTCACTTCGTAGTTTTAAGTTTATGCATTTTAAGCACAAATTAACGCTCTACCACATCATTATAGAAGGACCTGCGTGATACTCACAACAGCTAAGTACCGTTCTATACCGTATAACTCCGTATTATTAATCATGCAATTACATAATTATATTGTTTAATGCTAAATTTTTCTGGTGAAAAAGTAGGAAAAGAATTATTCCAAATTAAGAAAAATTGTTTTTTACTTCTTTCAAAAAGCATGTAAACATTTTAGATGTACATAAATATTTAAGTATTTTTTTCCATCATCGAAATACGCATATATTATACATACATAAAATTTTCTTTATTTATAAACATTTTATTTTATAAGTTATAGATATCTATTTTAAGATCCGGCCACATCAGATCTTGCTGTAAGATCAGAAACGAAATGGCTGTATCATATCCCGCTTCTTGCTCTATACATTCTGCTGTGTTTCTCCGTTCGGATGTAAAGTTCCTTAAATTTCGAGGAACGATTTGCGGGAGCGATACGCGCCAGAGCGATAAATATAACGGCTCATTTCTTTTTATCGTGCAAAACGCCGCCGATGTTCTCCGCTTCTACCCTTAGTACGAAGCACCGCGGCGCGCATTCTCAGGCGTGTGTTTATACGCGTTGTCTCATATATTACAAATTATCTCCCACTTGCAACAACGAGTTTTCACCAGACAATACTGCCGCGATAAAGTTGAAATTCACGGACTGCGGCCGTGAATTATTGGCGCCTTTAATTCCGCGGCTTTAGGTTTATACACTTTGGCGAGCATTTCTCCGTTCGCAGGTAATTTTCCCGACGGTAAAATGCCCAGGTTCGGACATTATTATATGCCTGGAAATATCAACTTTTTTTCGGATAGCACAACGCTACTTTTTGAGCGTTTTATTAAGCTCGAGAGCGCGTTAATACATATTCTCTCTCTCTAGATCACTCACTAAGCCACTTTAAAAATCGCCTTTTCATGGTACGCTTTTCATTTTACGATCATTTAGTTAACATTTAATATTTTTAACATTTTTTGCCACGCACGTGTATGCAAAATTTTTTCGCTAATGTAACTAATTTTTTTCACCACATACTTGATTCTAATAGTCATAATTTTATTTTATACGAAGCTACACTAAATTCTCTTTTAAGCACAGTAAATCACAAAATTTATTTTATATCTATACTTAATTATTATTAACCCAAGTCGGTTTTTCTTAACATTTTCATCATTTATATGGACTAATTTAGTTTATACTTGTAGAGTTTATAGTTTAAGTGTCCCCCCGCTTTAGGTAAATTTTGTCGAGTTAAGATCAAAAATAAAATTTAATAATAACATAATTAAAAAACTTGCGTTCAAGACGCGCAATCGCAGATGCATTGCCTGCTCTAATCCGCGCAAGATCTATGTATATGTTGAACCTCTTTATTTCAATTTAAACATCCAATCTCATATATCCCAAAATGTGCAGGTAATCTATATTTTTTTAATAAAAAAAGATTTGATCTTTCCGTTAATTTTCACGCACACTTTTCCTTAATAATATACGGAATACTTTTGTGTGATTCACTGTATATCTATATTCTCTTATTTCTTATACTTCGTATCATCTTTTATCTTTTTTCTGAATAAATATATATTAAATATCTCTTTTAATATATTTAAAAACAATTATAACGCTAAATGTAGATCTTTCTCTAGATCTTTCACGGGAAGTTATAAATATAAGAATTAATCAATTTTGTACACTAAAATTGACATTATTTAAATTATTAATGACTATCACGGTATTCTAAAAAATTTTGAATTTTTTGCTATATTGTTATATAAATTGCTTGTAACGTAATTCAATCCATATGTATCATAGATCGTGTACTAATATTAATTAAATTCTTCGCCGATTTTAGCTTTATAAGATAAAATTCAAGCGCTTGACAATTTTTTAAGAGCAGTAAGTACCTACCTTGATTTAGAAACTGCTATTTTAAACTTTCTTTTTCAAATAACATCTACGTAGGTAATTACGTTTAGCGATCCTAATTAATTATTATTAACCTAAAGGATATACACACACAATTTTTAAAATTATAATTTTTATGAAAGAGTTAAATGAGTTTTCGTTATATTAATAAAAATAATTGCAGCACTGTAATTGCTTTGACAATTATAGTAATTAAAATTAGACATGACGTATATAATTCGCACTATCAAGTAGAACAAATTCCAAACTATAAACTTTCATCAGATTGCGTAAATATGTGTAAAGAATGTATTTATAATTAATTTTCATATACTTAATTACCTCATCTTTTCATGCTTTTTACCGTCTTTTGCACAACGAGCTTGGACTGTTAAACATCTGCGGCGAGCATTTACTTTGATCTCGTTCTGCGGCGACTCGTACAACGAGTTAAAAGAAAGCGCGGCTAAGTGATTAACTTTTGTTGTGCTCCGTTGTGGTAAACGAGTAAGAAATTGCGGCGTAACTTCGCGGTTTTAAATTCGCGAATTTTTATTGCGCGTACCCCTCGCTGCTTATTCACTTTCCTAAAGCGCAAGACGAAGTTCTCGAGATTATTATCGAGCGGAAAAACTATAAAAAGCTTCTACTTCTTTGGCGTTTTCGTCATCAGGTATCTCGGAATATCGCTCGGGTATTCTCCGGCGAATTCGCGCGTATAATTGGAAAGGAATCCCACCGCGCTTTCCGCTCGCCCTTGCTCTCGAGAACTGAACACGACACGCTGGTTCTGTTAATGAGAAATCTTGGAGCTTACGCATAGCGTTTTACAGCCGTTCCTTTCTACTTCGCTTACATTCGCCGGAAGGCCTGCAGTATGTTCCGCGTTTTACGACGAGAGAAATTTATCCAGATCGAGCAGCATTTTTTTTAGCATAATAAAACAAGGTAAATATTTACAATTAGGGCCCCAACGAGAAATCAATCGCCACTTAAATATGTTGTAGGGGAGGTCTTTCTGAGTAATTCTACGCAAGAAAAAAGTGGGGGACGGCATTGGTTTAGAAGATATAGCAAATTGAAATTTCAGAATTTTTATGCTTTTTATTAGATATTATAAACCTATAGGTTAGTGACGCGCTTTATAAGTATGCGCTTTGTAAGTTGAAGCACATACAAAGCACATACTTGTAAAGCGCGCCAATAACCTATAGGTTAGTGACGCGCTTTATAAGTATGCGCTTTGTAAGTTAAAGCGAAGTCCACCCTATACAGGGTTGAGAGGGAGGGTGCAGGTGGGGGTGCAGGAAGGTAAATTCTATGTATTTTTGCCCCTCAAATCCAAAACTGTTGATAAAATTTGGGGGTCGCTTGTATTTACTAAGATATTGTGGTAAATATTGACATAAAATCATTATTTTCAAAAGTTAATGACTTTGTGGGGTAGACCTTCCTTCACCTTGCACAGTAAACATAATTCTCGTGTTCTCACAAAAATCATAACGTCACAGTCTTCGACGGACAATCGAGCAATGAAGTCTATCGTCAAAATTTTTTCCACCGGAAGAGAATACAACCGACAATGAGTAATAATTAATCCGTATTTGAAAAATAAAAAATCCAAATATCAGAATTTAGTGTTTTCTCTCATTTTCTTTCCACGCATTTTGGTATATTAGTCTCTCACATATATATATCTCATAATACTCGAAATAACTATATTTTTCAAACTTTTTTGTTAATAACTTTTTAATAAACAACGATTGTCGGCTAAAACCTTCCGAAGATTACTCAGGAAGATGACCTCTATATAATATATATCAAGATCAAAGTCATCGGCGTGGTATTACTTTATAATATCTAATAAAAAGCATTAAAACTGTGAAATTTCAATTTGCTATATCTTCTAAACCAATGCCGTCCCCCACTTTTTTCTTGCGTAGAATTACTCAGAAAGACCTCCCCTACAACATATTTAAGTGGCGATTGATTTCTCGTTGGGGCCCTAATTGTAAATATTTACCTAAAACAAATATAAAAAACACGACAAAAAATAATAAAGCGCGCGAAGAAGAGATATGACAATTTTATAAATCATTATTACTATATTAAGTGATAATTTAAAAAATATCATAATAAAATCGTAGGTGAATATTTTGATTTAGTTACTGCAATTTGTGCAAATATATCTTTTAGTATTCATCTGTAAATGATATCTAATGCTAAAAATAATCACAAAACTAAATCACAAACAGATGTCTTATTAATAATAGTATGCCAAAGAAAAAATAATATATATCTACTTATTATATTACCTAAATATATATCTACTTATTATATTTTTAATTATTTCTTTCGTGGCTCTTAGAAAGATAGATGCTCTTCTATTTAAGATATTGTTACAATTATAACAGTGTTCTAAGTAAGTAATTGTCACGATATTTCGTAATCAGCATTTACTCACCTCGATGATACTGATGCAGATCATGAGGTAGGGCGGTCGTATCCGGAAGCTCGGCTTCCTGGATGGCAATGGATATCTGGGCGTTGGTCTAGGCGTGACTTCATCATCACGTTTTTTTTTATAGGAGGACGTGACGATGATTGGCGATTCCGGGGAATAGGGCGAACCGGGTCCGGGCGAGTACGTCGCATCCGTAGAATCCGACGAGATCGACGACAAAGTCGGCGAGTTTTCTAGCAACGCTGCCTCGGCGTCCATTTTGGTATCTTAAACAAATAGAAAAAACTTACGATTATTATCGCAAAACAACTTCAGAAAAATGTATACATTAAAATATATAATTTTTAAATTCAATAGGTACCCAATGCATTATAAAAATTAACTCTAGAAGGCATAACTGAATTTGCTGAGCTTCAAAGGCAAAAGTAGGGTGGTAAGGCACCCCAAACTTCTCGGGTGTCTCAATCCTTCCTATCAGCAATAAATTAATAGTTTAAATAGTGCATTTTCTTCGTTTTTTAATGAGGAAAACAATGATGTATATACCATGTTGTTTATTGTCAGAGAAATATTGAAAAAATTCATTTAAAGCAAAAAAGACACGAAAAATGTGCAAAAATGACTCTTTTTACAAAAATGACTCTAATTTCTTAACAAATAAAGAAATGTTAAAAATTCAAACGTTTTAAAGGGGAATGAATGCACTTTAAGACCATGTAGGGTATTTTAACGTTCTTTTGAAAAAGTATATTTATTTGAAAAAATAAATGTTGCAAACTTTCAAAAAGTAATAAATGGGAAAAATCAATTTAAAAAGTAGTAAAATTTACATTTTAATCGTAATTTATTAAACTTTTTGCGCTCACAAATAATAAACAAAACTTATTAATAGTCTAAGAAGGCTCAAATAATTCAAAATCAATGATTAAAATAAAGGGCACAGAACCGTAACTAATTAAAAACTTATTAATCACGAATAAACAAACGGTACAAAAGAAAAATGTTCAATTTACTTTGCAAAATAGTAGTAGCACTACGTCTCTGGTACCGCGAGCACTGAAAAAAAAGTTCTTGGTTAAACTTGTGAGATGCATTTAGTAAGTTTTTTTGGTTATTATTACCGAATGTGATAATAATAACAAAACATTTTGTAATAATTATAAAAATTTTTAAAGATTTAGTTAAGCCAACTAAATTATGTTATAATCACCTATATTTACATTTAGTTTAAACTATATCACCAAGCCGCTTGGTGAAATAGTTTCAACTAAATAGATAGGTAATTATAACATAATTTAGTTGGCTCAACTAAATCTTTTAAAATTTTTATAATTATTACAAAATGTTTTGTTATTATTATCACATTCGGTAATAATAACCAAATATTTAAAAAAAAAACTATTATTAATGCATCTCACACGTTTTACCAAGAACTTTTTTTTCAGTGAGGACATCTTATCCTCTAAATTGGAATAAAATCAGAATGAAATCATACAAACAAAATTTTTTTCCACTCAAAACCTTTAACGTATGAGCAAATCCCTTCATTTTACTCACTTTTACATAAAAAACCAAAATTTATTTACCAATACAATTTCCAACCTAAAAGGCAAAACTGGGGTGACGCGCCACGCCAACTTCTTTCTTGTACTGCTTCTCACCTACAGGACACTTTACGCTCTGCCTGACGCAGGTCAACTGCCAGAGAGTTGAATTGAATTATGGTATGGGTCCGGACCCGAAAATGTACCTGGCTACTTCAGGAGCGTAGTTTGAATTTCGTTTGAGGTGACAAAGAACCCCACATATATAACTCTTCAATTGTTTAACGAATCGTTTGAAAGCTTCCTAATAAGAAAACTATTTGTAACATATAATAACAAATTACTCAGAACTATAGAATTTATAAAACGTTCTTTAAAAGGAACGAGATTATATGTCGCAATTGGTATACAGAACTTGATTTAATATCGCTTTAATTTAATAACTTTTAAAGTTATATCTTGCGTGTTAGAGAATATCCGTATAAGAATCAGGGAAGTACATTACACGTGTTATTTATCTGAAGAAGACGAGAGAAAGAAAGAAATGGAGAAAGCGGAAGCATCTAGAAGTCGAGGAAATAAAAGTTTAATCGAACAACTTTACGAGAAGAACTCCGTTTTTATAAATTTTTTTTCATCTAACGACAATCACTGAGCCGTGACGAGTAGTCCGACGATCCCAATTACGATTCTGGCTCCAGCAGCTCTCGCCACTGCACTGCAATAGTGCAATGAAGTCGCCTTTCGGCAGTTTAGTTCGCAGATATCGTCGGCTTTCGTCGGCCTCTCCCACGTGGAAGCCTGCCTCTATAATTCAGCCGCAAATCCTATAATGGTGCGAAAGACGTGTTTCGTGAAGCAATTTACAGAACGGCGCAATTTGTAAGCCTGCATACGTTTACGGGCACAGGTTAATCTCGAAATGATACTTCGTATTCTGAATGTATCATGTATAGAGTGTCGCGTAAACGCGCGCGGAGTAATGAGGAAACTGAGTATTTTTATAATTTTTAACAATTAGATCAAAAAGGAAAAAGTAAAATCTGTAAATGGATTATTAAATAAAGGGTAAAAATACCGATCAGGGGAGCAAGCCCCGATGACCTTAACCTTGACATATGTTGTCAAGGTCATGGCCCTGAGTAACCTTCAAAAGGTTTTAGCCGTCGCTCGTTGTTTGTTAAAAAGTTATTAACAAAAAAAGTTTGACAAATATAGCAGATATTTTAAGTACTAAAATACATAAACGACTAATATATATGTGGAAATAGTACATGTATGAACGAAGGAATGTCATTTAAAGCAGCGAATCGTTGATGTATTGAACAGTCTTTTTGTTAAAGCAGAGAATAGTTGGTATTGAAAAGCATGTATGTATATGTACAATTTTATGTATTAAAAAGCATAAATATAAAGTATTCTCTGCTTTAAACATAATTGTACGATTATAATTGTAAACTATCTTTAATTGCACAATTATAATCATACAATTATGGTTAAAGCAGAGAATACTTTATATTTATGCTTTCTAACACGTAAGTTGTGTATATACTTTTCTATACCAACTATTCTCTGCTTTAACAAAAAGACTGTTCAATATATCAACGATTCACTGCTTTAAATAACTTTCCTTCATGTAACTTTTCATACATGTAATATTTCCACATACATATTAGTCGTTTATGTTTTTCAATACTCAAAATAACTACTAAATTTTTTAAACTTTTTTGTTTATAACTTTTTAACAAACAACGAACGACGGCTAAAACCTTTTGAAGGTTACTCAGGGTCATGACCTTGACAACATATGTCATACATGTACTATTTCCACATACATATTAATCGTTTATGTCTTTTAGTACTCGAAATATCTGCTATATTTGTCAAACTTTTTTTGTTAATAACTTTTTAACAAACAACGAGCGACGGCTAAAACCTTTTGAAAATCACTCAGGGTCATGACCTTGACAACATATGTCAAGGTCAAGGTCATCGGGGCTTGCTCCCCTGATCGGTATTTTTACCAAATAAAGATAATTTCTATTGTCAAATTACTAGATATATTTTATATTTTAAATAAAAAAGTAATCTTGGATATAAAAAAACTTTATTTATATGCCAGAGTATTAAATATGAAACTTATGCAGTATTTATTTTATGGATAAATTGTCTTCATTAATCTTTTTTAAAAAAAGTAATAGATATGTAAATATAGTAAATTAATCATCTAAAAAATTTTCCTAAGTTTTTCCAATCTGTGTTTTCATCATTAAATATTCTAATTTTTAAATAAACTTAAAAGTTAAAATAATATTTCCTAATATAATTTTAATTTTAGTAATATTAGAGAAACGTATAGATTCAAAAATGATAACATAATTTTTTTATTACAGGACGAAATACAACAAAAATTAACGTTTGATCTGCATAATAATTATCAACATTGTTACATATTAATATATAATATATTTAAAAAATTTAACATATTAATATATAATATATATCTATTAACACAATTAGCTTGGCTAATTTACTATTAGTTAATTACTTCTACAATTAGATACTATAAATGTCTCTACAGTGATCATTAGTTAATTTTCCAGTTGAACAATTCTTGATGGCTTTACCATGATTGTCCTTCTACTATGCATACAGCGTACTTCAAATCATTTATATGTATAATATATTATAATTATTATAAATACTCTAATAATCGTCCATATAAACGTCAGATTTTGTTACAATTTTTTTTATTTCGATGCCTTTGGTATTATCAAGATGATTGGGAATTACTTTACAATGATCGCCTACTAACTCTGTCCCTTGAGGACATTTGATAATTGTTTCTATTTCCTCGTGATGAGAACGTTTTGATTTTTCATCATCATCGCCTAACAAGATTTTTGGTATGGCACTTATACCCTTAATACCGACGTTTGTGAGTTTTAGCAGAGTATTCGATCTTCGAGCTGGCTGCGCGGAGTCCAAATAGGTAGAGGAAAGCATTGCATCCGAATATTGATCCGGTGCGTCGTCCGAATATTCTTCTGGTACGTCATTTGAATATTCGTCTGGTACATCCGAATACATCCTCCGCTTTGGTTTAGGTTTTGCGGACGTGCGTTCTGGAGCTGTGATTATATACCGCCTTAAATTATCCAGGTTGGTCGCATCAACCGAATGTACTTGGTGTCTATGCGAATTGCTCGGCGGTATATGGGGCTTATGATTTGGTACTCTTATTATGTACCGTGACGGAATATGATCCGCATATAGTCCTGAACTGTCCAGATTGGCTGCGTCATCCGAATGTACTTGGTGTTCACTTGGTGATGTTTGGGGCTTGCAATTCGGTACTGTTATTACGTACGGTGACGAAATAGGATTTGCATATAGTCCTGAACTATCAGGATCGGCCGCGTCATCTGAATGTATTTGACGTCTACGTGATTTGCTTGGTGTTTGAGGCTTGCGATTAGGCGCTGTTATTATATACGGTGACGGATCCGCATTACGTCTCAAACTGTTCAGATCGGCCGCGTCATCTGAATGTACTTGACGTCTGCGTGATTTACTTAGTGTTTGAGGCTTGCGATTTGGCGCTGTTATTATGTACGGTGACGGATCCGCATGACGTCTCAAAATGTTCAGCTCGGCCGCGTTATCCGAATATTCCTTATGCTTTTCTTTTGATACTGGGAGTGATAATGAAAGAGAGTCCTCATATTGGCCTGAGTTATCCAGATCGGACACGTCATTCGAATGTAATTGACGTTTATGCGAATTACTCGATGTTTGAGGCTTGCGTGGTACTGTGATTACATACGGTGACGCAATAGGGTTCGAGTATCGTTCCAAACTGTCTACATCGGCCGCGTCATTCGAATGTTTCTTATGCTTTGTTTGTGATACTGGAGATTGTAGTGCGGCTAGCAGAGTTTCACAGTGTAGTTGAATCACCATTAGTAACAGAACAGCTCGAATCATACATTGGGATCCCATGATCGTAAAACGACAGAGGGACCTTGTTAACAGAGATCTGGACCGAGCCACTGACACTTGTCACTACGTTCTGTTTCAACTGTCGGAACTTGCCTCCTTAAATCAAGACGTGGATCGTAAAAAGTATCGAACACATAAAGGCGCCAATAGAACGTGGTATCGGCTATAAATAATACCTATGACGATGAGCGTTTCAAATATATATGATTGGTCGCGTACAATTACAAACAGCGCGGCCTCGTACTTTAATGTACATTGATTAATTTCACGCCAGCGTTATCTCCGCAAGGCTTCGATTAGACAGTGGTTTACAAGTTAATTTTTTTATTATTAACAGCGCATTTCATTGTTCGATAAATAATTATTTTTCCAGCCCATCGAAGATACACTTTTTAGATATATACCTTACCATACATATAAAATTCGCATATATTATATTCTGGATAGTTTCATTTAAGCTTTTAAATTTGGCACTCAAATGCAAAATAGAGAAAGTTATTTTGAACAATAAACATAAATATAATAATTGCATACAATAATCCATGTCCGACTTTCACTCCTTCATAAATAATTGTAAATAATTGAAATAACTTTATGTAATTACTTAATTATGTAATTATCTTATTAGTACAAAAACAGAGTATGCTCGTGCTAAGAATAATATAATATAAACCTATGATATATAAAGAGAGTATTTGCAGTTACGGAATAATGCTTGTATCTGCCAGGATTAATTCTTCGGAACTGTATTCCGCAATCAAACTAAAGCCACCTAGTCAACTACTCTCATAGCCTGACCGGCTTAAAACTCGATCTCACGCGTTCTGGACCGAGACGACCGAAGAGCGGCGCAACGGGGAGAGCAATGTCACACCGAAATCGCTGGTTTTCGTGGGTATCCACCGGTTTCGCGGTGTGGCACACCGGGACCGAAACTCGGCGAGCCAACAATTCAGCGGCAAATTCTAGGGTGACCCGAAAACACGAGCCGAACAAAGAGCATTGGCGGTCGGACAAAGAGATCATGAGAAGCGAGCCCACAGAAAAGCAGGAGGAGCCACAAGTTCTCTCAGCCTCCGCCTTTCGCGGCGGTCTAGTCGACAAGCATGTCACTCTTATTTGTCTCTTATATCACTGATATTTCGCTTTTCCATCTCTCGAACAGATTCATTTGTCGGTGTACCGCGATGCCGAATGCGCGTGTAACGTCCATGCTCGATGTCGAGCGAATAATACATATTCTAACTGCATTCGCGTAGTTCGCGCCGCAACATAAATGCCTGCAAGCTCGTTAACGGTCATTAACTGTAAAATGCTCCTCTTGAAGCCCCATCGCTTTTTCATATAACGCTCTCCATACATTGAATTTAATTTCAGCTCGTTTAAATAATTTTTAATTATAGTAAGATAAATAATCATTTCTCTTTCCTTTTAAGTAATCTCTTTCAGATTTACAACTATAATACAATATAATATTGTAAATAATATTTATGGAAATCATTTCTCTCTTATTTTAAACTTGGTATCCCTTCATTAAGATCGTGTACAAAATTTTTGGTATGAAACACAAGCGATAGTTGCGCCTTCTCTCATCGTGTTATCTTCTTTTCTTTCGTACAGCAGGGTCGCTGCTCGAGCCAACTGCATTATGCTCGGTGCCGCTTCTGGCAAGGGTACTATTATAGCTTCTCGCATTATTGTCTTGGATTAACTCGCCCACGTAAAAAGCTGTAATTTCTGGTTAACTCGCGCGCATGTTTTTTCTGCAGTTATCCAAGTGATAATAAGTATGAATCTAAATCTGTGGTAATATCGTTGTACGATGTCAAAAAGATTGTTCATAATTCTTTATTAAACATTAAAATTAAAGCACCAAATTACTCGTTTTTTCATTCAGCAGAACAACATTTCACTAATAAAACGCTAAATTATTACATTCCATTATCATTGTTTAACGTGTATATAACATTTTCATATTTCTCTCGGAAATATTAAAATCACATTCCAATGCGTCAAACTTTAATCTTACATTCCTCCATTTTTCTATAAATTTCCTTTTTACATATCTATAAAAAAATGTTTTTGTTTTTTGTAAACTGCAATATTGTCTTTTAGATAAAGTCTTTTACGTTCTAATTTAATATTTTCAAGTGTTTATGCATGTTCTTGGGCCGATTAATTTAAATTTAAAACGTAAAGCGTTCCAAACAAAAATGGATTGAGCTCATAATTTATAAGACTTTAAGTAGGTACAAAGAGTCTCATGCTTAAAATAAATCTTATACATTATTACTCTCTTTATTAGATTATAGTCTTGTTTACGACAGTTATTCTCACAAATAAAGAAGAATTTAATTAAGCAATATAATTTTATTTCAATCGATGCTGATGCAATCAATTCTCAGAGATTTCTAGACATTCTTGAACATGTATTATTTATGCTCGCCTTTGAGGCTTTTGGCAAAGATTATTCGCGTGTTATTCAGGAAGAGCACAAACGAGCCGAAGCGCGCAGAGCAAAGCCGCACGGAAGCGGAAGCGCACGGTGCACTTTCGACCGCAGATCAATGAACGTTCATTCGCGGTTACCTGGCTGCATGAACGCATTGCACACGTGTGGCGAACAGGAGAGCGAGCGAACGAGCATGCATGCGTGCGTACGTTCGTACGTGCGTGCGTGCATTCGTAAAATCTACGGCGCGGCGGCCGTATTTCGTACTACGGCGGAACGGGCATGGCGAGGACGACACCATCGTAAATGGCGATTCGCCGCCGTATAATTCAGAAATATCAATTCTGCACGAGCATGGAAATAGATCGTCGCTCTAGCATGGTGGCATTAACTCTTTGTTCTCCGTTGCGGACGTTTGCGTTGTTCTGCGCTTCCGCCATTTCGTTAAATTTACGTCACGTTATTGCGCAGAGATGCAACACGGGATAAGATTGCGTTAACTGGATAATTTCGATAGTTATATACTATAATCTTTTGCATTTAAAATAGAAGATTGTGGTTCGTGTATATAAATTTATTGACGGAACATTGGGTTGCCGATACATTTGTATGCGGATGATTTCAAAATCTTATAAAGATGTTTCAGAAGGGACAAACTTTAGGGAATGGTAGATCTCACCAAAAGAATCAACTTTTGTCAAGAAACTCGTGTCCTCCGATATGGTGTGCATCACTCCAGTCGACACTAGGGAGAGGCTAATTAAAAGAATCTGTAAAAGCTTTTGATTAAATCAAAAACAATATTAAAATGTTCTAAGCAGTAAGAAATTCAATACTACACATATCTGATAAATGTGATCAGATGCAAAGCAAGCACTTTGAGCATCTTCTGTAATAAAATATGTAAATAAAATTTAAAAAACAAAAAATACAAAAACAAAATTAAAGAACGTGTCGGCTAGTATTATGGTCCAAATTAATAGACGTTTCTCAGTTGTCAAGATCAGTCTGTCTTTGTCTCGCGTACACCGTTTTACCATACGCGAGACAAAGACAGACTGATCTTGACAACTGAGAAACGTCTATTAATTCGGACCTATAAAACGTCACGCGCAATACTATCGTGCGAGTTGCCTACTTCACAGGCGGTCCGAACGTGCAGCTCCTCAAGGACGCGTCGGAGGGCATGGGTTCCTTAACAAAAATTGATGAGATCTACCATTCCCTAAAATTTGTCCCATGTATACCTTCTGGAACACCCTCTGTATAATGTGCAAAATTATTTTATTTAATATTATCTATCTTTAATATCTCAAATATTTCACTTCCTTATACGCAAACATTATTGATGTAATTAAAATTAACTTTATATAATTTTTTCTAAATATTAATATTCTTGAGAGTCCAATTCTCACACAATTTTCTTTCTTAAATCTGTCAATATATTGTCATTCTTTATATTAAAATGTTTAAATTCTTTTAACAATAATAATTATTTTGAAATTTAAAACGAATATCTATATTCTACAACCTAATACTATACCTTATACCAAAGCAAATAAATTGATGAATCCAAAATATCAATAACCAAAATATTTTTTACCCCAGAGAATCTTGAGACAAATTGGAGTTTACAATTAGAATATATTACATACATATATGTATACATATAAATTAATAACTCTATTCACGCATGTAAAATATATCTTATGCATAAATATATCTTATGCATAAAAAATGTATAATTTCTACAAAAATTTTATTTACTAGTGTCGATGAATTATGAACATATTTATTTATTTATTTGCCTTATAATTTTTAGTAATAGAGTAGAGTGAAGTAAGAGTGCGCAGTGCAAGTATATTTGTTTTCGTGTAAGTTAGGTGAACAACACTAACAATAAGATAGTTTGTAAGGTGACATGACTGAATGACGTCATATGTAATAACAACCGATTTGACTGAACAGTATTGAAACTATGAGGTAAATTTTATTTTTCATCTTTTTAATGTAATATTTTGATTTTTTCCAAACTATAATTATATATTTTATAAGTAAAAATAAACTTAAGTAAATCATTGACAAGACATTTTGATTAACTCGTTTCTGGCGTGTGTCTTGCTATATTAGACATTTCAAATTTTATAAGTAAAAATAAACTTAAGTAAATCATTGACAAGACATTTTGATTAACTCGTTTCTGGTGTGCGTCTTGCTATATTAGACATTTCAAATTGTTATCCGTACATAGTAACGCTTACCAGTAATTTAAAAAATGTCTTGTGGGGCAAAAGTTCACATATCATGGTGGGGCAAAAGTTCGCACTTGATATCCGAATTAGGTTAACTCTAAGGCCCAGTTCCACAAACGTCGGTTAACTTTTAACCTTAGTTAACTCACTCTTCGTCTCTTTCTAAGGGGGACAGTTAGAAAGAGACGAAGATTGAGTTTACCCAAGGTTAAAAATTACCGACCTTTGTGGAATTAGACCTAAAACCATTAATAAAATATAAATGTATTGCATCCTTTTATAATTTTAATAATCTACAATTGCTTTCTTCATAATACTGTAATAATTAGTTTAATAATTATGACATTAATTATTTATATTTTTATTATTCTAAAAAATAAATTTAATAATCATTTTTTATTATAAAATCAAATAAACTCTAAAACTATCGTATTAAACTCTTTGTGCATATATTGGCTCTTACAGAGTACTTATTTATTTTCTGTTGTTAAAGGATTTTTCAAAGGAAAGCAGAGGTAATTTTATTTGCGACAATTGTTAAAAAGAATTGTTATAAAAAAATTAGAAACTTGCACATTACTTCCTCACAATTTTTAAGTATGCAAATTATAAATTTGCACATTGCTTAATCAACATTTTATTTCGGGGCAAAAGTGCGTTTTTGCAATCGGTTCAAGAAAAATTTATTACATGGATTGTATTCAAAATATAGACATAAACCCTAGTGAATTTGAAAAAAGAGTGAAAAAGTGATTTTAATATTAAATCGATATCGATTTAATTAGGGAAGGAAGAGGGAATTTCTAATGTTCCAACAATAGCTGTGTTTTAAGTCCGACAAATAATCGGCGCGCAGTTTAATATGTTGGAAAAATACGCGTATTAATACATATAGAAAATAATTATATTGAGCTGCCTAAGATCTAAGCTTGGACCGTATGGCTATTTCCTTTGTATTGATTTATATCTTAACGGTCTTAACATATATTGAAAAAAGAATGTTTGCAGATTTTGAGGTGCAAATTTGAAGATTCTAGCTATATCTCAACGATAGATATATGGGATCAAAAACTAAGTGCGTATACTTTTGCCCCACTCTACTCTATATTTCGCACTTTTGCATGCTTCTCCATAATTATTGAATTATCGAATTATACGCCAACGTGAAGCATGGCGTAGCATAGAGAAACTCCACGTAACCGCGGCGTATTGTCGATTTCGAACATTTTCGGACATGCGAAAATTCCCATTAATGCGCGCGATTCGGATCTGAAGTATTTTCACGGCGACGAGAGAAACTACTCATAGTTTCGCAAGTTGCGTCGTGCGGCGGACGTTAATCGCTGACGAAACTTCGACTTCATCGGAATACGCGCGGAATCTGGGTCCTGGGTACGGCTTAATGAAGCATTGACGTGTCCGGCAAAACCGTGTACCTGTCCGCGTGTAATTAACGTAACGCTGGCATCGGTCCGTGGGCCACGCAAATCAAGCGGTACGCTGAGAGCGAACCCGAGCGAACCCAGAGCCGTAATTAGAGGCTCTCGCGGTGCAAAGAACAATGGAGTAGGTGTGTTCCCGTTATCTCCGTACCTGTCGATATTTGTGGCTGCCCAAGACGCGGCTCGAATATCGATGGGCTTGGACGACCTGGGTAGAACGTATAGAACTTCCGGAATTATCGTCCGTATAACGAAGGGGAAGTTCTGGTATAAAACTTGATCGTCCATCATGTTTAGCAAATTCTTGGTACATCTTTGTAGAATTATTTATTCTTACCTTGCAGTTGATCTGAGAGTGTGTTTCACACTTTATTTAATTCTCATCTAATATTTTAATGTAATATTGATAATGTTCGTATCTTATTTAGTACATATCTGAGAGTAATGTTCGCAAAGAAAATAATTCCATCATTTGTCAAAACTAATAATAACATCTTTGTAGGAAAGAAAGACATTTCTATTTTTTTATGTATAAGAGATATGTTTTACGTGGATAAAGTTATTACTTGAATTTATACACACATACATACCTACATAAATTATATTCTTCTACAATAATATGATATATTTATATACATATAGATATTATATAAAGGGTGCGGAAAAACTATACGTACAAACTTCTAGGGATGGTAGAGGGGATTGGAACAAACATTTTTTGCTTATAAAATAGTAGGCGGAAATGCTTCCTTTTCGCTTAGACACTGGGTAAAGGGTAACGATTGGAGAACAAAACGGCTACCTATACCTTATTTGACTCAAATGCGGTTATTTTCTGGTGGATAAGGCATTTATGACTCCATGTGTACAATTACGTACAACAATAATTCCAAAGAGGTGGGCAAAAATTTCCATTTGTAAAGGTAAGCTCGTAACGCAGTATACAGTGTACACAGAATACGAAAGGAAATTTTTGCTCACCTCTTTGGAATTGCTGTACGTAATTGTACACATGGTGTCATACATTAATTAATAAAGTTTAATCAACATTAACAAATAATTATGGCAGATATCAAGTACCTCCTTGACTAATATTCAATAGCAACAAAAGAATGACGCGTCATTGGAAACATATTCATAGCTAGCTAAAGCGCAATTATTGACAGTGGGATAGAAACAGAATTTAATTAATCCATCAGATCGTGCCACATCACGAAGATAATACTGATTAATTAATTAGCATTATTGACGATTGCCATTCGTATCTATGATGATTCTAATGCTAAATAGCGCACAGAAGTAACTAAATCACGCGATATTACTCGATACAGAGTCGTTAATCGCCAGGAAACAATTTGTCTACCTAAATTAATAAAGATATTATATTATGAAGATATATTATTATGAAATAATAATAATAAATATATCACGTATCTGATACTATATCATTAACATTATCAAATTATTCGCAGTTATTTGATCTCTTATATACGGATATAAACTGAGACACGAGACACGTTCTGCACGAGAGAAATATCCGAGTACTCGTTAACAGGGATAACACGACTTCCTTTCGCGAGTTTGCGACGTCGAAAGTTTCGCGAGGGACCAACCTGCGTCATTAATTATTCCACGATAGCGTGAATACCAGTTACATACCTACGATTGGCTCATTAATTTTCAGCGACGTCATATCGACTTTCTGTCGAGAAGCCTTGATATCCCAAAATCCCGGCGACGTTACCGATCGTAGCGTGAGTGAACGTGTGTCAAAACGCCGCGGCGCTGTCTGCTCGACCACAAATCAAAATTGCAATCGTGTGTGCGTTGTCTGAATGATCCCCGAATTTACCGCGACCGTGCAACGTCGTTTTAAGGGAAAAACGGCGCGAAATGATCGATTGTTTTAAGGTGAAGGAAACGGGGGACGCGCCGTTGCCGTCATCGCGCGGAAAAATTTGCGGGAATTTTCGGAAAGTTCGCGCGCGATCTCGCTCACGGAACCGGCGGAAATTGCTACGTGTACGTCACACGATATTACGAAATCACGGTATCGCACGATATACTGTCTGGTATGCCCAGGCGCTGCCGGTGCGGGCCATCTCAATCTCGCGGTGTCAAAATAAAATTTGAAATATTATAAAGCCTCGGATGTGAAACGGGCGCGAATAAAAAATGCACGAGGACACGCGGAATAATTTTGTTATTTTACGGAGATGTTCGAAACGCGCGGCCGAGGTACGCCTTGACATTTCGCAACAAATCGAGAGAACCGAGAGGTGCGATGACAACATTAAAACCGCGTTAAAATTGTTGAATGTGAAAACTGAATGTGGAGTCAAATCTCTAAATTCGAATGTATTAATCTCTTTTGAATTCAAATGACCGCAGAGTTCGTTATATTTTAATATTACTTAATGTTTATATTTTATAAATTGTCTTTTTTTATATTGTGCTAACTGTACTAATCTACTTTCTCTTATTATGTTATTTTAATTACAGATCATTGAAAAAATATCATTATAAAATAAAGATTATTGCCAGACTGTGTGTAAATATTTTAAGATAAGTCGAGTATAAATTTATATAATTCTTTTTGACTAAAACTGTAATTATTTGTCAAATAATAAGCTACGAATATCATCTTCAGTTTTAAATAATCTACACGTTACATTGTGATATATTTTTCAATGAAATTAATGCACTATTTAATATTTCGAATCGGTGGCAAAACACAAAGGATTAAATATGCCCAGTTTGTTGTTATTAAAGTTGGGTCCCCGATGAACAACTTTTAGATATGGCTAGGATTGTTAGGGCATCAAAAGAGGATTAAAAAATTCCATGGCCACAACCTTGTAAAATGAGCTCCCTAAGTGCTAGCTAAGCTGTCCAAAGTTTGCTATTATGATCATGTACCATTGATCTAGTCCGATTTCTCTATGTCCAGGGCACCTCCCCGCGGTAACGTAATTATACCAACGACATTGAAATAATATGTCTGAATGTATCAATGGAAGTTCATTAACCCGGCTAAGTCCATAGACGCGATCTATGCCGTCATGTCAGAGAAATTCTGATTTGGACGTACGATCGTACGGTTGGGTGTTGTGCGCATGTGATAACAGTCATATGGTATCTGGGAATTTCTGTGGGATATGTCAAATACCTTGGCAAAGACATCCATGTGCCAGCAACAGCAGCCAGCGATATTTTTGTACTATTAAAGAGCTCCGACGAGGAAGAGAAACCTGAAGAAAGAAAAGGTCCGTATGTTCGCCAGACTTCAATTAGACAATTAAAACCTTCTGTTTCGTACTTCGTGAATACCGATCAATATATGACTCATGACTATTCACTCGGGGCCCAAACTGGGCAATAGTCTTTTATGTAATTTTGGATAAAACGGCACAAAGCGATATTCAAAAAAGTATTTTTAGTGCAAATTATAATTATATGTCTATATCTTTTTAAATATTCGAAAGATTATAGGATTAGAATTATACACATACCTAATATCTATACCCTAAAGCATCTCCGTTGGAGTCTAACGAGGTCCCTAAAGATTAATCGCTGAACGCACAACTGCAAAATCGCGTCAAAGCCGTGTCCTTTGTCGTTCTGCTTACGTGAACACTTCGCAAGTAATTGGCTTAGAACGAGGTTAATTGCGTTAAATCGACTTCGTAAAAAAAAATTATTCACGTCACGTATTTCCTTTTAAACCGTCAATAATATTCTGACGTTAGTTAAACTTCACACATTAAATGTGTGTTTTAAAAATGTTTTCAAAAAAATTTGTTTAAATAAAAGATAATAAGAAGATATTGATGTGTAAAATTAAATATATTAATTAATATAGATCTCTAATAATATACATATATTAGATATTTATTTCGATTAAATTACCAATGTTGTAATAACGTATAAAATCGTAATAACATATAAAATTAAAGCAGATAATATCAATAGATTGTTAAAAAGAAAATTAAAAAATAAAAATTAATTCTCTCTTCGTTAACAAAATTAAAATATAATTATATAGTTATATATTTATAACAAGTTATTATATATTCATAATTATAAATTATAAGAGTTCACGTAACAATTTTATATTAACAGAATGTCAAATTAACACAACAACGCAGTTCTTATGTTAAAGCTAAAATGAAACAGTGCTACACCATGCGTCTTTACACGTTCATACTAGTTTCGTTGTAATTTTCCTGCACTGTCAAAGATATTACAGAGGGTAACTCTCGCTGCTGCATCTGCAGAAATTTATTAAACATATTTCCCCGTCTACGAGAGCATGTACCTAAGATGCTGTTTCGGCATGAGGCGTAAATTATTCAGCAAATCGCTGAAGAATAATTTAACGTGCCGCCACGTACCTGACACAGGAATAAATTACATTTCTGCGCTGTTTGCGTGCTATCTCTTTAATTAAAACGCCTTCAAACTCGAGCAGACTGTTGTAATGATCAAAATTCTTAATATAAATTTCGCTGATTTGCGTTGTCCGAACTCGATAACAAAGCATAATCAGCATCAATTATTCCATCTCTAAGTTTCAATTGAATGCATTGTTGCTTCCCAAGCTACAAATTAAATTTTAATAGCTAATTGCAATCGATTTTTCGTCGGAATACTGAGATATAATTCTGATTATAATCCTTTAAATACTCAGAGAAATTTACTAAACGTGTATAAATATATTTTACATTTAAAATGCTTCTTCGAACAACACTTTGTTTTTTTAACATTACATAAATTTTTAATGCATTGGTTTTACTGTCAACTCGATATAATCCCTTAATTTTATTTAAAAAATACAGAAATTGACTTTATTAAAAGAATGGAATGCAATAGTCCAATAAATCTCGTCCATAGATTCTCAACGAGACATACATGTAATGTGCAGTTTTATATGTCGTATAATAATTTATTGTTATGAACAAACTCTCGATTATTCCGAAGTTGAATCGTTAACAATTTTACGACGTCAAACCGTATCGCAGTAACATAGACTCCATTCTCTCAGAGATGTAGCGTGAAATGCATCTGTTGTACTTTTGTAAGATGATGTAGAGCCCACAAAAGTTCACGATGTGTGCCAGGCTGAAAAGTCAAGATTTATAGAAGCATTAAAGCATTCCAGTTTTTTATAAAAATATTTCACAATTGTAATATAATTATATCTGATTACTACAGATTATATACAGTCAAATTTTTTCATATAATTTATACGTTCGTATTTCCTTATAGTTTACTTTTTCTCTTGCGCTGTTCTCCTATTACTTCACATTTGCTACACGACTACGTGGAATTAAAGCGAGAAAATAATTTCTTTTATTTTTTAATATAAAAAATTATTTTAATTATTATTAATTTTATATTATTATTATATTCTCATCATTTCATCTTAAGCATCATCTATACTAAATGACAGTTTTTAATTATATTTAATATAAAAAACTGACAGCGTCTGAAGATCTTTAATAGCCTATGCTGTAAGCGTCAATCTTAACGAATCTTCTTGTCGTTTATTCATTTAAATTAACCGTAGGAACAAAAATTCCGCGTGTATTCCTAAATTAGAAATCACGAAAACGAATTATTTTAAGCTGCTACAGATATAACTGAGACATCATGCAAATATTTCTCTTTTCGTCGTACCAGGTTTCCTGGAATCCACGCTCATTAATCGCTACTTTTGCATAAGATAGCTCTTCCGGCGTTTATAGAGTTACGCTATGCTCACCTTGAGGTTAACCTATGCATAATTGTAGATTGAAATTACATGAAGTACATGCATTAGCATTACGCTCCTTAAGCTGCTTCAAATGAGTTGAAGTGACAAAAGGAGAAGTCGTTACATTCGCAGCAATATTTAAAGCGCGCTTACAGCTTCGTCGAGAGAATAAAATAATTGCACGGCGGCTAAGAAATCGTTTAGCGTGTTATTCAGCGTTTCGCTCGTCGACACGAGAATACTTTCTCAAGTGTCTCTCTCAATGCATTCCTGCTCTCGTGGCGCTTAATCAGCTCTCTATTCCGTTCCTTCTACTCTAATTGAATCGTTTTATTAAACTACAGCACTTAAATCTCACTTAAAATTAAAATTTGTGTAATTAAAATGACTAGAATTAACGGATAATTCACGGAATTACGAGATTAAAGATTAATTAATTAACACTTTTTATATCTCTTATACTGCAACGTAAAATATTTCTTAATTTCTTAATGAGAAAGAGAGAGAGAGAGAGATTGTTTGTGCCTCAGGAAAAATGATTCCAATATAACAAACGTGTTAACAAATCACAGAGACAGCTTTATAACGTGACACTATATTATGATTTATAATAAAAACAAAACCGGAATTAATAGAAATACACGCATACGTCTAAAAAACATTTTAACTTTCAAACGTCACGTAGACGTGTTTCGAATATCTTTCGGACTTTTACATTGTTTGACTCGTGTACTCTTTTTATGTTCCATTTTTCACAGGTACGATGGGAGCGCGAGCGATTCGAGCTTTCGACATGCTTCAGAGTCGTCGGAGTTCGTGATATTCGAAAATTCATGCGTTCGCCGAGAGAGGAGTTCGCCGGGAGTGACTATCATCTATGGCGATTTAGAACTGAAACTCCACCCAAGCCAAGTCGCAGAATCCGTCCGTGAAGAAGCTTGACAAACGTCTGTCGAGGACGAGGCGATTAATTATGAAATTCAACTACGTTCGCGAGCACACGGAAGATACACGTCTCGATTACGGCGCTATTTCAAATAGTTCTCGGTCTACATCCGTATTATAGCGTCTGACGGTGTTACGTGGAATTACGGCGACCGTCGCCGTGTTTCCTGTCCCGCGTGTTTTCTGGCTCGCGGCGCACGAGAACGCTATTACATTCGATCTGTCATCGTTGTTGCAACGAGAAGTCCGTTTTATAGTGTCCGGACCAATTCGCTTCTTTCGTTCGAAGACGAATGTGCTTCAAGAGTTATTTAGCGCTGAAACAATTTCTCCTTCTTTTCCGTATTTTCTACTCACATATTGTTCTCTTCCTCTTCTTTCTATCTATGTTCGGAGCAAGAGTGACGCAAGTCCGTTATTCGTATAATTATATTTTGTAAGAATAATACCTTCTTCAATATTCAATTGAATAAAAAAATTGTTATTAAAAAGAGAGTAAAATACTTATAGTATTTATTTTATAATATATTATTTATCTCATTGTCAGATGTGAATGTCATTGTATCAATTACAATTTTAGAAAAATTACTCAGAGATAATTTCATTAATCCTTTTGTGGAAGTGGAGAACTTAAAAACAAAGAAAGCACTTTAGATGGCGAGACTTAACGTTCTATTTTATATACGCCATATCCAAACGCGGACGACAATGTCTTCTTCGGCTTGTAAACAAACGACCGGGTACTTGATAGTGTAAACGCGATAAGAAAATATTGAATTTGGCTGCCGGTCTTAAAAAGGAGTTTGGAAGCATTGACGATCCCGAAAACGGAAATACCGTAAGAAAGCTTCCGGATCCGCATAAAAACTGGCGCAAACACGTAAATCGTTCTAGGATATCTCAAGGCAATTTTTCGCGGTGTTTGCTCTCGATTTAAATGAATTCTCATGAATTTTGCGACGAAGAAGGTAGGTTATAAGTGGGCTTATAAGAAATCATCGTCATCATCGTCGTCGTCGTCATCGTGGTCCCTATGAAAAAGAACTTTCGTCTCCGAGATACGATGAGAGGGCCCGCGCACGTTCGCTGGCGAAATCGAATTGGACCAAGTTTTGGTGGAAAGTTCTAGTCGTTTAAAACACCTAACTTGATAAAATTCCGCTAAAATCCGAACGACAGCTACAGGGAAGAATCGAAATTTGCGCGTTTTCCTTTTTACAATTAGTAGCGCTAATACGCACGATTTAATTCTTCTTTTTGATATTCTGCCCCATTCTTTCGGTTTGAATATTCAAATTTCTAAAATCAAGTTTCTAAAATATCACACAAAATAAGAATTAATTTTTTAAAGCAAATATCTTTGAAGAAATATTCCGGTTCGTAAGTATACCTGTTAATTTATGTAGTCCAGCTCATCAGTTTTTAAAAGAAACTTTCTGCTTACAACACGGTGTTTCCTACATTGTGGTTAAAAAGAGAAATAGCTCCCACATACACATACATGCGAGGCACGTGATATTTTCAAACAAAATTTAAATTAACAACAACTTTGTATACATTTTTCTATGTATAAAAAATTCCAAATATTTCTCTAATAATATTATAATATACTATCGGATATTGTAGTACCTAAAACAACTGGTCTTGCTTTCAGCACAGCGCTCTCTGGAGCATTTCTCTTTCAAATATTTCTAAAAACGCGAAAGGCTAAGGGAGCAAGTAAAAAGCTTGATCAGTAAATACTACGTCAACGAAATAACCTGTTTGCATTTCGGAAGAGTGGCAAAGGTCAGAGGGCCTTATTTACGCAAGCAGCCAATTAGCAGCGGCAGAAGTAGTAGCGGCAGAGTGTGCAAGCAGTGAGTGACTTGAAACGTGGATCCAACAGCGGAGTATTTAGATCGTGTTCCTCGCCGACACGACGTGTACTCGCGTTAGCCGTCTCAGGGCTTCAAAATTAATGCAATTACCGCAAGGCTGCCGTTTCGCCCTCTCCCTCCCCGCCGGTGCCGTGTGCGGCAGCAGCCTCTCCGTTTCATTTGCGTGTAACATTTGCATTTAGTATTCATGACTATGCTACATTACCGCGGCAGTGCGCGCGGTCGCGGCCGCGCTAAAGGCAGACGTTGTTATTACGCGAGCCGTTACGTTGTTTAGCTTTAATGCACGTAATTTCCGAACGCGCGCCCGGCCGGGGCCGGCCGGTCGACCGCCCGCCCGCTCGCCCGCTCGCCACCGCCGGCGGCATTGATGCACGCGCTCGCATAAAATGGCTAAACACTTTATCGCGATTAATATTACCGGGAGGGAAATGCGACGGTGATAGCCGCCGAGAGGAGGAACCGGGCTGACGCGTTTAACCCGTGTCAAGGCAGTGATTTCGGCCTTTATTTCTGTCATACGCAGCGACGACCGCCATCAGCACAGAAATGCGCGTCGCGCTTAATTGCACGATTTAAGGGTGTAATCAAATGCGGCCGCATTAATTAGGCTCTCTTGAGCTCAGTCCTCGCAACGATGCGACGCCACGCTAAACCGACGAATTACTTAAGCTCATCTCTTTTACCACAAACAGAGCAATTGACGGATGATCGTACAGAAGAATCTATTGTTGTACCTATAATTCTTTCCGTAAATTATCAAAATTGTTATAATTATACGTAGATATAAGAATTTTCTACAATGAAATAATTAATCATTCAATTAAGTTAAATAACAAGATAGTATTGTGTTTACAATATATTACCAATATTAAATTAAACATCAAATAAAACTGCATATTATAAAATTACGTGTCTATATGTATAATTATTTCGATTTGCCATTACACCTATTTCCATACTCATTTATACAAACACTTCGCATATCTTCAAATTCCCCGTGATAATTAAAAGCAGTGAGCTCTCTCTTAAGCTTTTTAAACCATTTCCGACGTAATACTAAAAAAGCGCTGTCAAACGCTTGCCGAGAAAGCTTTGCCAAAAATGGTATTACTAACGAAGAATTAATTACGACGTACGTATTTTATCGACAATCGATGTAAAACTATCAGAACGACGATAGAACAGAAATTTATGTTCGAAAAATTTTGGCACTCAAATTTTAAGGAAAATGACAATTCTGTAAAAGATTAGAGATGTTTGTGCTTATTAGCTTTAAATAGAAAAGCTTCAAATTGGAAGTATTTCTACGTCCTCAAACATCTCTGAATTAAAATGGGTATATAATATCATTTTTTAATCAGTAGAAGAAGTTTAATTTGTCAGTGCGTCCAAAAATATACGAAGTATACAGAGGAAGTACACCGAATATTCTTACGAGAAGTTAAGCTTTTAAAACTATAAAATTAATCAAAACAATAAATAAACCTAATTTTATTTACAAAGCCATGTACAATAAATAAATAAATTGTGTAATGCGTATATTATATATGGAGTATTTTGAAAATATTAGAGCAACCGGTTGCACTATAAAACCATGCTTCAATTAATTCACAAGATTAAGATATTTTTATGTATGTATAATGCGATCTCGCGATACAAAATACGATTATAAAGACTCTTAATGCTCACAAATAAAGTTAATTTTAATTGATAACGAATCTCAATGAACATCAAGAGTCTTTATAGTCGTATTTTGTATCGCAAGATCGCACATCTGTGTATAACGCAATGTATACGAACCTTTTTTTTTCATCATCGATATCAGCGATTTTTTCATCAGCGATATGAAAATTTTTATCATCTTTAATTATCAAAACGTTTCATCTAGTTGATTACGAGAATATGCAGCTACTTTTATTTATTCACATTTACAAATGAAAACTCGTAATATATTCGCAATTTACAAACACAATATTTCCATTTGCCATTTGGTTTACTTTTAACCATTTTAATTATCTGTCTGCTATTTATTTATAACGACATGCTGTATTATTCGTTTAAACAATGTGTTCGAAAACTTTATCGAATAAACTTCATCGTTATAGAAATGAATATTCGGTCCTGAACAGCTCGCAAAAAAGTTATAACCGTATATACGAATACATTCCGTATCCACATATTTTTATCAAAAATGACAAAAACGGATGCTCTTTACAGTTATTGCGAATTTTACGATCAAAAACATAAGGATTACGCGTATTTGTATACAAACGATTGCTTCTCTCCTCTTTCGCAATTTTTGAAATATCAGTAACTATATACCCTGACAGCATATTGAGATGGGGATCTCTCGTTTTATGAGGATCGCATTTGAATAACATAGATAACAAATTCGAGAGGATCTAATAATTCTGATAATATAACAGGAATTCAGTGACATCCAATTTCAGACGTACGAAAGGAAAAATTTTCGAATGGCGGCGTTAGACAGCTCTCGGTCTGGTTATACTGGTTATAACGACGGTTACGTATCGTCGCGATTTTTCAGGAGGTCCACGAAAGCACGGGCTTGTAAACGGTACCGGGGTATCGACGGTTCTGATTTATTCTCGAATTTGAATAACATGAGAGCAACGCCTTATCGTGATACGCGGGTCTTCACGTTGTATCCGGTGTGAGGAACGGCAATACATCTCGTAAAAATCTACAATTCGATCTGCCTACGTATCTTGCCTGGTGTGCTTTGTTAAGAGTCTGCGAGATAATGCGAGAGTTAAGGATAGTGAATAAAGGCGGGGTCTGTGCGACCTAAATATCTGCGCGAGGTTTGCCAATGAATTAGCCTATTCATGAAAGGTAGTTCATCGAGTCTCAACGACACAAACACGAATTATATATAGACTATTACGCAATCAAAACCTTTACGTCAATCTATTCTTAAAATTTTTACCAAAATACTTTAATGCTATATACTTATAGATATCTATCTGATTCTGTGAAAGTATTTTATTTATATAACATGAAAATCAAATTAATATGTGCGATAGCACTAGCAGCATTTACCTACATCCTACAAAGAAACCTACAAAGAAAATGCTTCTAAAAATAGCGATGACATCGTTTTATATGAGAGGACACAGAATATGATAATACTCTTTCTCTTAGGAGCACTTTCTTTACATTTATCGACGATGTGCTTGGGAGCATTCTCGCGATCTCCGGGGACGGTTTTTCATGGCAGCAAGCATCAAACTTACGAGTGCCGTTAAAGGCCTTTAAAGGACCGCCGAAGAAACATTCCTGTCGAGGCCCGTTTACGATCGTCGACGGTGTCTCGAAAACGCGCTGCTGACGAAACAGACTCCAGGTTCTAAGTGCTTTTACGACGGACCTAAAGCGCATTTTAAAACGGGACTTTACGCGGACGCGCGCGCGAAACGTAAGATTTACGGTGGTCGGTCGGCTCGATATGAAAATTAAATGGGTTATGCCTCTCGAGAAATGGAACTCTGACGAGATACAGTTGTATGAACAGGACTAGTTAATGGTGTTTTCCTCTCTCTCTCTCTCTCTCTCTCTCTCTCCCTCGGTGAGAAATATACCATGGAAATGCATTTCAGACTTATGTACTAAAGATCATATTAATATGATCGAATATAAATAACGCGACATATACGTACGAAATGTAAATATATATGAGTTCATATATTTACATTTGTGTATAAGAGCAAAACAAGTAGCATTGATATACCATCGCTATAAATAATAGGAATACATAATAATAAAAATGTACGCAGGTATATGTAACAAATAGTAACTTACGCGAGTTTGCGCGTAAAATACGAACGATTTATGCTCATGCATCTGTGCGTCGTAAAACTTCGGATTAATCGCCGATGGACCGTAAACGTAGATATCGCTTCGTATTATACAGATTCATTAAGTGGAACATGCGTCAGACAGCAATGGATCAAAATGTCCGTATCTATCGAACCGCCAAAATATTTGTCGTATCAAGTGTCTCTACCCGCGATTGGTGCAACACGATAAATCCGATCGCATTGTTTGCCGTGTATCGTCGGACGCGCGATTTACGATGACCTCGCGACAAGGAACTGTCGCGCGGAAAAATACAGACAATGCGCGATCCAGTTTACCGTCCTTAACTTTCGCCATTGATTAACGGGGAACTGGAGCGACGCATTTGCCGCAATTTATAGCGAATGCCGTTTTCCGGAGTTCGACAGGCTTTCAACGCGATACGCTTCTGCTGCACTGTTTGTAAAGCGTCGTAACTACGTTACAGCTTTATCTAGTGACTTCCGTTGAACGTTTTCGGACGTGAATCGCAAAAGGGAGGATTTTCAACAAAAAATTTAGTTTAAAATAAAAATCGCGAAGTAATTCTAGACACAATTCTCTATCTTGCATCTGCAGACTGGCGTTCAGTCTTCTATCGGATGTTTAGCTTTGTTCACCACGAGAGACCCGTTATTTTCAATTCTAATTACTCCGAGAATTTACTCGATAGCTACTACTAGGATGCCAATATCGTGATTAAGAAAAAAACAACCCAAAATTAATTCGTTAAAATAAAATGCGGAAACATTAAACAATATATCTTGTACCACGAATTACACATTTATGCAGTATATATATAATATATCTTATATTAATTTCTGCGATATTTTGCGGCGCCCGACTGTTTTCGGCAATTCGATAAAGTGAATCGTCATTTAAGTTTCTTCCCGCTAAGCCAAGAAGCCTTCCGATTTGGCGACGCGTGCCTACAGCCCCTTCTTGGCAACTTGCCAAACTTATTAATTTACTCGACTTTCGGGGAGATTTTCGCTTCGCCGACTCGTGCTGCTAATTCTAGCGCACTTCCTGCGGCCTTTGCCGGCTGCCTATGACTATTGGCTGTAAGACACGCGCGGATCGCCGGTAAATCTGATTGTATATTATATCGATCGGAGAGCTTCTTCGATACATCGCAATTAGCTTTTAATTTGGCGTGCGGTTGTAATACAGATATCTCGAGAATTCGGTTCGTTCGCTAACTCGGTACGTTTTAACAGTAAACTGGACGGCTGCACGAACAAACGATAATTAACTCCATAAAGCCGCTAATGAATGTAACAAAGTGTTAATCCATTCGATTCGTATTAATTCAAAATGCACTAGTCGCTATTAATTTTATACGGAATGCTCTCTCGCGTGTGTAATTTCCATGTAACTCTACTTTATCTTGTCTGAATTCCTTAATAGAAATAAAATAGCTGAGATTAAAAAATTTTAGGCAACGATGACGAAAATCAATTCAATAAAAACAGCTAGAAACACAAACGGATAATTCAATTTCACGCAGAAATAACAAATATATACGGATGAGACGAAAATTAAATATCGAAGCTTTATAGTTTTGTTTAAGCAGTAAAGCTGATAAGCTTGCAAGCTGCAGTGCAAGTATTAGAGCGGTCAAAATTATGTTCCATAATTCCTTTGCTATCGCGGATAGGCGCTTCCATGCAGTAAAGATTAAATTCCAAAATAAAACGCCATCGTAAGATCGACGATCGCCAAGAAAATTTGCAGAGCGCCGACAAAGATCAGGGATCTCAGGGATAATGATATCAAGTGCGTTTTATTAATCGCGCGTACTGCGATTTTTCCTTCATTTTCTTCGACTATCGAGCAGTCGAGCTCTCGAGCAGTCTCTCAGAAAATGCTGGTAGTAGTTTGAAAAAAAAAAAAAAGAGATTTGAGAGCGGCAGTCCTGTTTGTCCAGGGTCCTCGCGAACCGATAATTATCCTGGACGCCTGACGCGGGAAAAATCGACGACGCTTTCGGTCGTTGCTTTCAGCATTGCTGCTTGCAACGCGAAAAACATTTTCCACGAATTTTCCGCGTCCTTTCGATTATAGCGCACACACAAACGTTCATGAACGTGTGGAGCTTTTTAGCAGCGCTGCATCCTCTCATTAGTAAGAATTACAATTAGAACCGACTTTTTTACATTGATTTATTTTAATTGTCGATTTTATCTTTTCTATCTAGACTTTTTGTCTAAAGAATCTTTAAAGAGAAACATTTACGAATTATAATCAAAAATATCAGAGGGAGGGAGAGAGAGAGAAAGAGAGAGAGAGAGAGAGAGAAAATTAGCTTTATATTTTGTTAACAAAATAATTAATATAAATAGTTAAATAGAAAAAACTTTTGAAAATCAAAATATTAAAAATTTCAGAAATATTAATTTTTATATTATCATTATCTGAGCTGCAATACAGATGCAAGTAAAAAAATTTATATATAATAAAATAAAAGGAATAAACTGATATAATTAGATTATTTTGCAATTTGAAAAATGATTATATATATAAAGGTGTATATTTAGTATAATATACACAGATATAATACAAATTATTGTATATCTAGACCTTCGAAAATTCGAGGAGAGATTTCACCAATCATTGATAAATTAACTACTCAAATTGCCATACTATCGATAATAAATTTATATATAAATATAATATAATATTACCAAATATCACGTCGCATACGTACATAACGATCGCGCAGAAACGCAATTGCATTCGTTGTTGCAGCATCACAACGAATATACGCTGTTTTTCACAGCTTTTTTTGGACACTGTGACGATAGGGAGATATTTGTTACACTGACTAAAAGCCTCCTAACCAAACCAGAGATCCAGTTTACATTTATGTTTTTTAGTTTGCGGTATACCCTGAATATTATATGATTCATCAGACTGTAAAAATAGTATGTGCCAAGCTCTTGTATTCCACAAAAGACCTAAAAAAAAGATTTAAGTTTTATGATGAGATTTGATAATATTATCTTCATGTGTACGAATAAATAAATAAAACTTCAAAAATAATATACTCCAAATATGTGTATGAAGTAATAGGTAATTATAGAAATTATATAGTATATTAAACAAATACACAGTTATCAATTACCTACAATGACTTTTTCAGCAAAATCAGCAGATATCAATTATCAATAAAACTAAATAAAAATATCAATATTCCTTTTCGATATTAACGTTGCGTTTCGAGAAAGATTAAATTAAAATTCTTTCCATTCGTTCGCCGCTTAATAGATCCTTTCCAACTGCAAATACCTAATATAATTGGAGCGCAAACGTTCCGAGACAAGTGCTTATAGTTCGTCGGCATTTTTAATTAATTCCGCCGGTTAATTTCCACGAAGTGAAATATCTTCGCGCTTCTGATAAATGATATAATGCAGCGCGCGCAGTGGCCAATGAATGGATTCGGGAAGGAAATGAGAGATGTGGAGAGAGACGGGAGACGCAGCAGCCTTGTCTGGACGTGCTCATCGGTCAGTGAAATGCGCCAGCCACTAGCATGTGGTCATTAGCACGGACGGCTGGGCGGAAATCTATAGACGTTCGGTTTCCACCAGCAGACTCGTTGTCTTCACGCCTCTTACGCATACTCGCATTAATTACCCGCTTCTATCCTTCCTACTGCCTGCTATCTCTTTCTCTCTGTCCCTCTCTTCCTCTCCTCTATTCTGTCTTTTTCTCTCTAGCATTCCTAGCATTTAAATTGCGGCTAAACAGTCTCTGCACATAAACGAGCAATCTCTAGATGATATTAAAATATATTGCTATTCATAATTGTTTTCATAAACGCTTGAAATATGATTGAGATGCGTAACCTAAATATTACCCATTTGAGATCTAATATGTCATCAGAAATAATATAGAAGCATTAATTCTAAATCATACATTTCACTTATTCTGCTACAGCGTACAAAAATGTTTTGTTTTACCTATACAGAATGCATCTAAAATTATGATACACAACCGAGAAAAAAAGTGATTTCTTCTATAAAAATAAATTGAAAATACCGAATAAAATGTATCATTTCTCGACCTATTTATTTGTGTCTGTAAATATACTTTTATTTATATAAAAATGTTTTTCTATATTTATAAAACCATTACTACCTGTTTCATTCTATACAATTTTTTATAAATTTGAATTCTATACAAAAGAACTTAATATTAAACTGACATTGTAATCTACAATACATTTACGTTTTGATCCTAGAGTGTAGCTTAATAACAATAATCTTATACGCCTGTCGCCTACTCGATCCATTGATATAACATCGAACGTTATCAAATTGGGAACGATAGTGCACGGTAACAGGATATATCGAAGATGTCCGAACGTGATAGTACCTCACGCGGGTTCCTTCCTCGTCGCTTCCTCGTCGATCTCGTTGATGCTGAGAAACGCTTTGGTCCACCCGATCGAACCACCGTGTCTCGCGTATAATCACGTTAATTAGTTACCCGCCATATCACCTTGCCTAACTGAACCTAGCAAGTGATATCTCTTGGTTGGATACGAGCGGTTGCCAATCCCAATCCTAAATTTCGAACGGAATATAAATGGAATGACTCTGTTCATATTTAAAACACACATGAGAGTAATATTTATCGAAAAATATTACGATATTACAAAAATAGTTATATTAGGTACTTCCAAAAATATATATATCTTTTATTTATTCTGTCGTATGATTTATTCTGATGTTGTAATTAATTTATTAATAATAAAGGTATTTTTCTACAATATCAAAAGTTTCTAAATTAATAAATCCTAGAAAATTCATTTTGATTGATTTATAATTTTCATTTTGTATAAACTATCTCCGTTCACTATCAATTATTAATAATAAGACGCACATGTTTTTATGTTGTTTATTTTTTAACAACTAACTCGTTAAGAGATTTTCAATCGACCAACTGGCAATACTCAATCATCTTTTTCCGAAATGAACGTTTGAAAAACTGCGAGCCGACCCGCTTTGTCAGATTCACACAGCATTTTCAGATCAAATCGAGACGATGAATTCGACCAAGGGTTTTGGTCCGTTGATGTAGATAGTTTAATTTAATTTTTAATTTTTATTGCGAAAAATATTACCCCAGCCAGGGATCGAACCTGGAACCTCCCGCATTCCGTTCGGGCGTCGTAACCAATTTGACTACCGGGGCATGTGGTAATATTTATCGCAATAACAGATATTAAGATGACTTCTAAACAATAATAAGATGGAACACCGATATTAAGTCAAAGGTGTGGGTATAATAACAAGTTTATTACTTGTTATTACAAAACCTCCCGCATTCCGTTCGGGCGTCGTAACCAATTCGACTACCGGGGCATGTGGTAATATTTATCGCAATAACAGATATTAAGATGACTTCTAAACAATAATAAGATGGAACACCGATATTAAGTCAAAGGTGTGGGTATAATAACAAGTTTATTACTTGTTATTATACCCACACCTTTGACTTAATATCGGTGTTCCATCTTATTATTGTTTAGAAGTCATCTTAATATCTGTTATTGCGATAAATATTACCACATGCCCCGGTAGTCGAATTGGTTACGACGCCCGAACGGAATGCGGGAGGTTCCAGGTTCGATCCCTGGCTGGGGTAATATTTTTCGCAATAAAAATTAAAAATTAAATTAAACTATCTACATCAACGGACCAAAACCCTTGGTCGAATTCATCGTCTCGATTTGATCTGAAAATGCTGTGTGAATCTGACAAAGCGGGTCGGCTCGCAGTTTTTCAAACGTTCATTTCGGAAAAAGATGATTGAGTATTGCCAGTTGGTCGATTGAAAATCTCTTAACGAGTTAGTTGTTAATTATCACTGGCGGAATAAATAATTTATTACTTGTTTATTTTTTATTTATACGTTCTCTCTTATATTCCCTATTCCTATTAAAACTCTATATTATTGTTTTGTTGATATTTTCTTTTTCTTCATTTTTAATGCCTTTATAAAAGCGGATATATATTACACACGTTAACAGCAGCGATAAAATGCGAGTAAAAGAGTTTAATCCGATAAAGTGACATGTAATGCGCGACCATGCAACCTTGTCGCGTTTTGTAACGAGATGCATCGACGATTTATTCGCCCGTCCGTTTAACGAACGGAATCGAACGCAAAAATGCTGTTGTTGAGCTTCGGTATTGTTACCGGCGAATATCGACCACTCATACGGTGTGTGTGGGAGTATTCGACACAGCGGATGTCAACTTGTAGTATAGATTTAGAAGAGGAGTATCGGAGTTCAAAGCACTAATACCCTTTAATTTGATATCTCTGTTGCGTATCTCTATAACTAGTATTCGCCAAATGCTATTTGTAGATAACAAAACTGGCTATCGATTCATTTCACAGGTAAAAAGACCGCGGGTATCATTATTATCAGCGAGGCAATGAGACACCTTCCACGCGGCGGAAACAACAAAGATTACAATTTCACAACAAAACGTGAAACGCGTATATACAGCTAAAAGCCGTGACGGACAAAAATTTCCATTTTTAATAACATCCATTACAACATATAGAACCATCGCAGAAAAATACAAAAAAAAAACTTTATCATGTATTGTATATTCGTATATCTATAGGTATACGTTTTTTTCCCGCAATGTTCTGAAGTACAAGCCAGTTTTCATGACACATTTGTGCGACTTGCAACGGAATACGCAAAGAATGCGACTTTGTTTTTATATACGCGAATGATACACACGCTTTACTGTGCCAAAATAACGCGTGCGTTTAAAATCATTATCTTCCAACACGCGCAACGCAACATGTCGTTTGTTAATATACTCCGTATTAATATAAGAACGATATAATCAAGCAGAGAACACAAAATTAACATAAAAACGATCATATTTACGTTATTATCACAAGTTAAACGACCAGATAACGATAAGATATGTCGCACGACATCAATGACTTCATCGCACATTACAAATAAATAAAATTCTAAAATAAATGGTCAGGTTTTATGAAGGCGTTGTATGTCTCATCCTGGCTATAAAAAGATGGAAAATAACAGATAATTCTGCGATATTGTTAATTATTCGATCGATTCTGATTACCGATCCGTGCGATATACATATATAAACGAGACAGACTGGCGAATAATCGAGCCGACGCGACGCAGCGCGTTAACGTCGCGAGAAATTAAACAAATTGACTGATAGCGTCCCGCTGCATTTAATGATGGCAGGATAATTTAACTGCAAACGCAGATATATTTGGTAATCCGGTCGCGTCATTATATGCCGTTATTAATTCTGCGCACGTTATCGTGACATGTCACAACGTGTCGCAAACCCGTCAAAATTAGCATGATAGATTTAAAAGAAAACGATGAGATTTGAGAATATGTGCGAGCTACTTTCGATCGTGCAGTTACCGTCAATAACAGCAAAAAATAAGATAAGACAAATTGCGACGTATACATCAACGATGCTACAATCTACTAATTAAATTATTTATTATTTTCTTACTACATTATGATATTATTATATTATATTATATTTATTATATTAATTTCATTATTACTTATTTATTAAATGATTAAATTACTTAATAAATAATTAAATTATATTATATTATTTAAGTTTCCCAAGAAAAAACCTTTTATATCTGCCTTAAAATTTTCCATTATCATAATTCTATCTTATAAACTTGTTGTGCTATTTCTACGCTTAAACTAACGTTAACGTATAATAAATCTATTGTGATATATGTATATATCACAATGGATATATGTATATCTTACAATTAGTGACCGAATAAGAAAAGTGCTAGTTCCATTTGTGCGTATCTTTTACATTATATAATTATACAAAATTATATGCGACTATAAATTAAATTAAATATTAATTTATTAAACGTCAAACAATTACGTACAAGATTTTGAACAGTGATAAATATTATTAATCAGCGCACATTAAACGTGCAACAATTAAAGAACACTTTTTATTTATCACATACATTTACCTATGTTCGAATTAATTACTTAAGAAGAGGAAAAAATATCAAATATATTGCAGGGATAAAAAGGGGACACTATTGACGGCGCTTCGACAGGTCTCGTCGATCCACGCACAATTTTTCCAATTTTTTATTTCGACTCATTGCTCACGGCGTCGATCGCGCGTCGAGCTGGCGCATAATAAATAATCGTATCTGTCATATTCATCTATCTATCCGGAAAAAGAGGGACAGGGGGCGATAAACAACAGCTGTAGCATCGCTGGCTGTCAATCATTCGCGATGTACGCGAAAGTGCGGAATTTATATCCCGTCGTTTTTGAACGCCGATCGTTCGCCCGTACACGTTTCATTATCCGTCCCCGAGAGCTTTTCGTCCGATTGGAAAAGACGTGCGATACGAGTCATTGGACCCCGCACCATCAACGACCTCCCAATGGGAATTTACGGTCGCTTCGCCATGCTCTACCACACTATAAGTCCCAATTGCTTCGGCGAATTCAAGCGGATGCGTTAATTACTCGTTTTTTTTTCCTACGCACGCTACATCCTGCGCGTGCAACGACACTCAATTTGTAATTACACTTTACCTCTCCCCTCGCCTATTATCGACAACAGCTCATTAGCATTCCGTAACCGTTCTCATAAATACTTTCTCTAGTTTGTCTGTTTAATTTATTCCTCGCGGATTTATTTATCTAAATCTGATGGAAAAGTAAAAGCCGACATGTCACTGATTGCCTACAGCAAAGTCGATCTCGTTGAAATCACAGATAAAATGCAAAAAATTCTCTACTTAAAGACCAGAAGAAATATATTAAATAAGTTTCTAAGCCTCTGTCACGATCCTCCGTTATAACCACGAATCTCCGATAGCGCACGACTGATTCTCGATTACGCGTCGCAATCGATTTAGCAATGAGATTGTGCTTTTCGCATCTTGATAATCGATACCACTCACAGTAAAAGGTATTTAAAGCGTTCTCCTGAAAACGGTTTCGGATATCTTGGCGAGATAAACGTCGCGCGACCGAAACTCAAATGAAGCTTCAGACTTTATTCCCGGCCGCTATCACGTAGATTATCATTAACAGCAACGAGGCTGCGGCGGTGGTGGCAGCCTCGCGGCGGTTCTCACTAATAGAAATCGATTAACGCGGCTCGAGGAAGGCGACGTTTCTCTCTCCTCTCGCCGCTAAATTTTCGGCGAGACGGAAAAATCGGATTAGCGCAGGCGATGGCGGGCTTCCCCTTCGTGGTGAGGCAGGATGTCGCTAATAACGATTTGAGTTTCTGTTGCCCTAAACAAAATCGGGATTTTATGTATAGATTATTATTATTTACAAGTGTTAATATTGTCAAACGTTACAGAAAATTAATAATTACAAATTCGTTATGTTGTGGTACCGTAATAATGCAGAGATTTAGAGAGAGCCTTCTGTTGTAACATTGATCTATTAAGTATAAAATAACGGCATTTCAAAGAATTTTTTATTTTATACAAGCATGAAATGTAATCATGTGCTTTATATGCTAAATTATGAAAGTAAATTTTAATTAACACTTTTATAACTAAATATAATTTGTAGATATTGAATAATTTAAGAACAGTTTATAACAACAGATTATCTTTTTATAGTTATAATGCAATATAAACATGTGGAAATGTAAAGTCGAGTGTAAAGTCTATAGGCAAAACCCTGCAAATCGAGGATAAAATCTATATAAAAAAATATTACGATAAAACACATAAAAAACATGACAAAAAACACAACAAAACGTGAAAATTAATATTCTTCATGTACATTTATTCCTATCTTTTATTTTAAGAGAGAGAGAGAGAGAAGTTGCGAAACCAAAACTATCTATCTTTATGTTCCTTTTTTTATAACTGGGTCAACATATTCGAATTATCTTTTTTTTATTCTTTTTCTCATATGCTATAATTTGGTTGATATGGATTGACAAAAGTCACTTTTTGCTACTTTAAATGCTTGTAACTTTCGATAAAGTTCTAATTTTTCAAAATCACACGATTAAATCATATAACCTATTCAATTATAAAGAAATTTAAAAAAAATTTTTTAATCTTGGTTCAATGTACTTCCCAAGTAAAAGACACACGAAGATTAAAAATATGATTTTACAGAAGAGTGCTTCAAAGATTTTGACGGTATTTGACGTCACAACCTCACATCCTTTGCAATAATCAATCTTCTTCTTTTTTGTCTATTTCAAATCAAGGCATACAAATAGATAATTTGACATTAATATATTAAAATATATTGACACGGAAAGTTGCAGACAGCTATTTGGAAAAATAAAATAATCAAAATATATTTGCTCGCATTTTTTTGCTTTTCATATAGTGCTCATTCCAAGTGCTTTCATGCACTCAATATCTTCATCATTTGTTTGTACTTCTTATCGATCTTATTACTATGTATTTATTTTATTATTTTTATTAACATTTTATAATTTAGCTTATCATATAAAATATTTTAATGTATATTGATCTTTAATATAAAGCTTTAATAATCAGAATAAGATCAGAAATAAAATAATAACTATATAGGTACCTAGTTTAAAAACTTTCGTTCAAAATTTACATTATATTATTGCAAATGCATTGCTTACTAGCTGATTCAATCATTTTATATAACTCAAAATATGCAGGAAAGTAGGAAACATCTACTTCTTTAAAAAAAACATTAAATAATTTGATATTTATGATATTTTGGCCTTTTTCAAATGCACACTCCTTAAGAAGAATCACGTTCACAAAAGCCGTTAGTTTAATTTCTTCCCACATTATACTTATAGATACGATTATACAAATCGCATAAAATTTATATTCTTCCGTCGTTTATACGCGAGGCTCCCGTAGGAGCAATCACCGACACTGTAGCGTTCCACGACGACAGTTTGACAAACACTGATTACCACCGAGCGAGAAGGCGCTGAGATAAAGCGCGGCTTCGTCGATTTTCTTTATCGGCCTAAATTGCGGTCGTTATCGGAAAGAATTTCAGCGCCGTCGCCTCTTATTTCTCAGCGGCGCGTCGCGACGCTTTTCCGCCGGGATACGACCGCGGGACGTTCGCCGTGAAAAATGCGCCTCGTCCGATTTGTCCGTTCGCAGTAATCCGGTCTCGTTGCGATTTTAATCCGAAATAATCCGTCCTCGTTGTGATTTTAATACGAGTCGCCTGCGGCTGCTTGGTTTGTCCACGAAAGAGTATATTTGTAAACGTCGATTGACAATTTCCGTCAATGTCAATGAAACAGTCTCATCTGGCGAGAGTTCGAGGCAAAAATATTCCGGATAAAAATTGCATAGTGAATAAAATTTATTTTTCATCGTATTATACTTCGTATTTGAAGACTTCTGTTAGATCTTATATTAATATTATATTCTGATAAAAAAACCAATTAAAAATTATTTATCAGAAAACTGCAAATTTATATATCATGTTTATGTGTTTTATATTTATATTTTATTGTTTATATATGTATGTTTATCTTTGTAATGTTATAATATTTTTCAAAATACACATATTTACGCTTATTTATTTTATCTTATAATCTTTAATTTCCTAAAACCGAAATGTTTTAAAAAAATTAATAAACTAATTCTTGAATTTCTGAGAAAATTTACAGTACATACATATACATATATAATAAGATATACACACACATTTAGCGATTAGTAACTATAATAATGAGTAAGTTACTATTTAAAGCCAAGATGCGAGGAAATTCGTGGCGTGGCCGCAGCTATACTTATAATTAATCCAGCTGAGAGATGCCACGTGAACCTGTTAAACCTTGGCTCTAAAGAACTAAATCAGTAAGTCCCATGGGGCATCACAAATAAGACCAGCGTTAAATATTAAGCATTCAATTAAAGGGCAGCTTTCCTCATAGTTAACACGGAATTTCCATGGTACGTATTGCCAGAAGCGAGAATTGAAATTCTGAATAATGGTACATAACATAACGTAAATTTCAATACAGAAATACAAAAATAATTTTCATATTTATTCGCGATAATGTAAATTCGTGATAATTCGTATTTCGATCGAAATTATGCTGATTTGCAAGTCCCCGCGCAAAAGCTGCCGCACAAGCTTGCGGATTTTGCAAGCAGTCGGTCAGGACATTCTTGGTGCACGATAGCACAGTTTAATTAAATTAACGTTAGCTAATACCACGTATCCTACGGGCGCTCATAGTTACACACTCCGTACAGCTAATCGTCGGATTTAAGGTTCAATTAGCACCGTAACCTGTCGGGAATTTCGAACCCAACGGGTTCCTCTTCTGTTGCCGGGAGGTCTTTCTTTTTTCCCGTCTGGGAATGGACGCGCCCTCGTGGAAAAAACAAGAATAGACGTGCGGAACAAGCTTCGCGTTCTTTTACGGGTCTGTGCAGAAAGATGATCCGAAGATAGTCGAGATAGGATTAAAGTAAAAAAAATGTAAACGGTAAATACGGGATTTTTGCTCATTGTTAGCATTTTTGACGAAAAAGAAAAGAAAAGCTACTCGAATTTGCATCAGGGTTTACCTACGTATGTAAATTCGAGACGTTTACATTCAGGATAGTAATGAGCAAAGAAAAAGATTTGGCTGCGTACGTTTCTCTATTTCTGGCAAAATTTCTACTTAATAATGGTTAAATTGGAAAGAAAATCGCGAAGAAGAAAATTGAAATACAAGTTTATGATATTGGTTTCCTTGTAACAACGAAAATACATATAAAAATTTTCAATGCGAAGCCGTTCTTATCTTAGATATTTTCGAGAAAAATGTAACTTTAGACTCCGCTTACATTGCATCGCGTTGTCACGCGTGTATGACATCATCGAACGTTTCAAAAGATAAGAAAGTTTCGATGGGATGCAAGTGAAAAGAAGTCCGGAGAGGAAACCGCACGGAGAGGATTCCCAGTCGATATCGGCATCCAATAAAGGGAATAGAGCGCAGCTGCCGTCCCATCGGCACAAGAATTTATATTTATATTTCAATCAAAGATGGCAATATGATTTAGGATCAAAGAGATAGAGAGAGAAAGAGAGAGAAAAATTACAAAAAGTATAAGAAAAAATACAATAAAAAAAAATTATACTCAAATAAATTTTACAGTAAATGTTATTTTTACGTATTGGATTCATCATGTAACTTTACACGTAAAAACAGAATAATTAATAATAAAATTGTAAAATTATTACAGCTTTGTAATGCTAATATCAAAATAAATAAATCTATTAATAATATTAAAATAAAAAAGAGCATCGAAAATTTTTCAATAAAATACTTGTCGCGGTTCGTCCTCTCGCCAGTTTCACTCTCTGCATTAAATCACGGTTTATCTCTAGGACTTTTCTCAGAAAGTGGATGCCTCAGAGAGCTTTTGATAAAAAATAAAGAGAAACGAAGAATGCAGCGAGAATGTCGCTTAACGTTCATCCTTAAGGACGATAACAAAGTCGCTATACAATTGAACACCAAAATAGGGAACATCGCGAAAGCTGTGCGGACGAAACTTGCGACCGCTATACGAAGTGTAAACGGAACTAGCGGCGAATACAGGGAACAGAAAGCAGCTGGAATTGACGCGATGGTTTATATTTATAGATTGAAATATCTCTCTTCCCCTCCCATCAACGTCCACCATTTCTCTTTCTATCTCATCTGTCCTCTCCTCGCATTCGGTTCCTCGTTCAGCTGAACCGCATCTGCCTTCCTCCCCGGCCTGGCGGTGGAAGGAACGAGAAAAACGAACCGTCCATTCCGTTTGATCTCGCGATCGTGATATTTTTCCAGATTCTTCCCTTTACGTCGAAGCTCCATCATCCGTTCGGCCGGTAGGAACAAAAAAAGGAACGCGTCCGTCCGTCTATTGCATCCGTCCGCACGCGGCTTTCCGTGCGATTGTATCCGCGAAATCGCGATATACGAATGCCGCTATTGTGCTGCTGGATATCCACTCGATATCGAAGGAAGTGAGAGGAGCAGTCGCGAAAATTGCCCTTTAAGCCACGATCCGGCAAACCGAGAGTTTCCGGTCCGCCGTCCTCTCTCGCTTTTGAGAGAGCCTTCGTTAAAGCCGTCGAACGTTACGATAAAACATAACGGCGATGATGATTTCCGATTAAACCTAAAAACTGTATCGGCGAAAGTTCTTCAAAACTTCCTCTCGTATATCGTTAATTTTATCATTTGTCTCTCATATTGTTCCATTGCTTATATTATGCTACATAGTTATAAATAAATTCTCATAAATATACAAGTTATAGAACATGAATTAATCTCTTTTTGAAGGGAAAATAACATATAAAATATAAAATAAAAATACTAAAATTTTGATTTGAATAGAAATGGTCTTACAATACAAATGGAAGAGTTATCTAAATATCGTTTTTTCTCATGGAGTTAACATAATTCATCACGGGATTTATTTCCTATGAATAATTGAAGAGATATGAACCATACAATAGTATATAATGTACGAGATACACACACATTATATTAATAATTCGAAAAAGCCGATTTTATATTCTGAAATCTTGCCCAAGTACGCCATTACGATCGGTCTGAGCATTGTACCAGAAGTTCTTCCGCCGTGATATTTCATCGTGACAGAAACAGCGATAGCTCAGCTATAAAAATCGCGCTTTAGTCTACGAATTCGCGCGACTTGGCGTCCTCGGAACATTTTCTGTGCGTCGTGTCGCCGGCGTTGAGAGCTTTTCTTTCGACCTAAGAAACGGCTGGCGGTAAAATATATTGTAATAAATATCATCGGTGTATGACCGCGGATTTTACAAGTCACAATCTAAAATCCAGCTTGCGATTGAAAAATCTTGTGCTTCTTCTGTCGCCGCGGCCGTAATAACCGCACGTTTCTTTAACTTTTTGCGATACCGCGAGAAAATAAAGCGCGAGAAAAATTTTCCTAAGTAATGCGACGAAATTCTAAGGCAAATTCTTTCCGACAATTTCATAAATAATTTAGATAAATATTTTTATTAGAGAATTTCAGATAGGAAGAAAACGAACAACAATCGCTTATTCAACACTGATTGGCATAACATATTTGTGTGCGCAAATTGTTTGTCTTTTCTTTTGTGTTACCGCTATTTGACATCATCAATATCGATTAGGCTTAACAAAGCCCAACAGGGATCAATCAGCACGATCTGTCGATTGAAAAACGAGTTATCGTGACCATGAAAATCTGTATCATACGTCAAATGGTCATTACTCGTTGACAGCGACGGGACGTGACGCTGAATCAATATGTTACGTTCGATGCGTTGCACTTCATGTATCGAGGCGCAATAAATATCCGAACGTGTGAAACACAGTGGCTATCATATTGTTCTGTGGGACGATTTCTCTCGTCAACCTCCGAAGGCGCATTCTCATTGGAGTACCAAAATCTAACATACCTATCACGTGTACAAGATGATCCTTTATATCGATATAATACGTAAAAAAATTTTTTTAAAATATTCATATCAAGTCTAATATTCGTCTGCACAATTCACAATCTCCTCTTTATTTCTTCGATAATAAACATTTAATTCATTTTACTGCAATGACATATGCTTTATTTGTACCGTACAAATTGTTTTAGAAAAGCAGTCGATAATAAAAGCTATCAACGAGTTTAAAATTTATGAGTTACTTTCGTACCTGTTAGATGCTCGTAGAAATCTTTTTATTGCGGTGTAAAATTTCCCATGCAGTTGTAAAATAACTCCATCCAATGATAACGAATATTGCGATCGGTGGTTGCTTCTTTGCACTTTTGGAAACATTCAACGATCGTCCGCACGAAATCATTTGCTCACGTGAGCAAAAAAAACATATCGCACAGAAGGTGATAATACGAATAAAACGGCCGGCGATAATTAACTTGATTAGCGTCGAAAGTAGAAATACTGCGGCGGTGTTTCGGCCGCACGCGGCTACGGTAATTATCGACGATAAATGGTAAAACTGCCTTACCGGTTCCACGGAAGCAACGGTACCGCAGTAATTTTTCCTAGAGTAGTATCGACAGTTTAAAAAAGGTCTCTTGTTCCCTGCCTCTTATTTTTCGCTGTCGCTTCTTCCATTCTCTCTTTTCCCTCTCTTGTCTAGCAGATCTATCAGATATATACGTGTTGCATTTTCAAAAGTTAGAAAGAAAAAAAATTAACTGATCTTTGAATGATATATACACTGTTAAATATTAAAGAATGAAATTTAAACCAATACCCTGAATTAAAAAACATTTTGTTATTTTTAACTACCAGGTGTGCCAAAATTTATTATTTCAACACAAAACAGTACTATTTTAACTCCAATGGTTTAGTTAAATTAATGACATATTGAGTAAGAGCAGTGGCAACCTATAGGAATGGTTAAAAATGACTCAAATAATTGAGTATAATGTGACACTATGAATTTAACAGTGTATGAATTTTGCATATTTATCCTAGAAATTTTCCATACATTATTTACTTTTACTTTTAATAATAATGATCAATGATCATGATTCTAATTCCGAAGATCCATCAGAATTTCATTTTTTTTAATTGATCAATTACGTATAATATCAACTGTAATATATACTTATATGTATAGTATTGTAAACTGTATCTCGCACCTTATACGTTTTACTTTATCCTAAAGCAAAATAAAATTGACTCTCTGTCCCTTTGTCCTCCATTTCTCTCGTCTGTCTCTCGAGTCCTGACCTCATCTTTACTCAGACCGGAAACAGTTTCGGCTTGGCGAAATTACACGCATCGCGGCGCAGTTTCACCGACTGTCGCACTACCGACCGACCGAACGTAATTCGGGAGAGAAGTGGAATCGGGAATCGAGGCGAAATCTCTCGAAAACCGGCCGCGCGAGGATCAGGTTCCGTCGAATAGCCCCGATACGCGAGCGCGTTAATTTGCATTCGATCAAATTCGTCGTAATCAAATCGATTTCGGCGAATCAACCCACATGGCCTTTACATTGACGCACACCAAGAGTCCCTTCGTAATCGCACACGCATACGTACACATTCCTCTTCCCGTATTCCCCCGATTGGTATTTTAATTAATCATGCACGTATCATCGGAGCGCACTCGTTGAATTTTGTTCGAATAGAGCGAATAGACCTAATTCTTTTCGCATTTCTAATATCATTATACGCAATATATTTGATATATCTCAAATTTACAATGTTCACAATAATTAAAAAATCTTGAAATTTGTACATAAAAATTCTTGCATAAAAATTGAGATCGCGCGATACATGTAAAACATTCCGTATAGGTAAAAAGCTCGACAAATAAACAGCAACACGAGGTATACATTCTCAAAATCGAAATTGTTTCTTGCTCCCGGATGACGCTATATTACGTACATTTGCGCCAATTTTAATGCACCATTTACTGGAGTCGCGCCGCGTCTATACAACTATTAAAATGGATATTTTCCGATGTAAATCCGCAGTACATTATACGTCACCGGTTCAATCAATTTCATAGATGCGATTGACGTAAATTTTGCAAAGCCATTACAAATTTACAGTGCTGCGTGCTAACGCCGAAAACAGCCGTCACCGCATATCGGTTTGCACCGTCATCGACCATACTATAACTCCACACTGGCGTGCATTTTAATTATACTGCACCATTATAGTATACTAACGTGTATTATATAGCCATTTTCCCGCCGTTTTCAGCCAGCGTTCATTATTAAAGGCGCAATTCCTATTGCTGCTAAATGCAATTTTGAGATACATTTCCATTAACGCAATTATGTTATTTAGCATCGTCATACTGTATTTATTGTATTATTTGAATCACCGAGGTATCATATTAACGTCGCGCTGCAAACTGATATGTGGTGCAGCATCTCGTCGACGATGATCAAATTCGTTCCAATAATGCACTGCGGGCGCCAAAACGCATACGGAGGGTCAGGCGTCAATTTGACACCGAGATTCATGGTGCGTGATGCATAATTAATTACGCGAGTCAGGTTAATATTGATATAACTGCGCGGAAGGGGGAAGGGGGAGACGAATATTATATCTCCGTCTCGTGCCCTCTCCCGAACGAATCCGTTCGAATGCTCTCCTTGAACGATGCACTCGATTATGGATAATGGAATCGATATCGTGAATAGCGCGGGCTTGCAGTATATGCTGTTACAAGAGCAGACGTGACTGCATCGGCTTGCATAGTCACGGAGTGCTTTGCGACTTCGTCCGGCGGACACATGGCGCCCGCGGTATTCACACAATTTATACGTTTTCCAACCCGATTGATTGATGTGTTTCTTTTCAACGCTGTCATATCACTGGCAAAACACCTGAACGTCGTTACCGCAGAATTTACATATGTGGCCCAACGCTATTAATATTGTATATCGGCGAGCAATATGTGTCTTGAAATATTAATCATTTAATTTAAAGAACGCGCAGAAATTGATTTGTAAGCACAAAATTTCCAGCAATAAAAACTATACAATAAATAAATGATTCGTGAATAAGTCGAGCAAAATGAGTTTAATTGTTTTCGAATGCTCCAAAATTCAACATCTTTTATATGTACAATGCCTTGTGTTTATACCAATAATTTTATATATTTACATTAATTTAACTTGGGTAAAATAATAGAGCAATTTAGCTTGTATATATATGTCTTTTTTTAGTGTTATTTGATGCATTATTTCATATTATTTGAATTATTTGAATTTGCAGTGGACTCACACGTTACATTTTATTCTAACGGTCTCTATTACTGGAATCGTATATTGTCAACGATAAAATATATCGTCGCAATAAAATCCACTCGCTAACGGCGTCGATCGACGTATGCTAATGTGATGGGTCACGGACATCGATATCGCGCGATCGATCAGTGCCCCGACAATAAGTAGATAAAGTCGATTACGTGGCAAACAAATTCGGTGCAAACAGATCGCCCGAGTGCATTCCCGCGTGCGCGCGTACATCGTCGTAATTGTAAATTTGCGAGCGGCATGATTGCGCAAACGTAATTGAACGGTGATCCGCGATAAATATCGCGTAATTGATTTATCAGCAGAATACACCCATTCCGACAAAATCCAATTCACCGTCGGCCACGCTCGGGATATGAGAGGAGCGACGTGTGCATTAGAAGAAAGCAGCGTGACGGCCGCGTTTACGACCTATCAGATACGCTCGATTTACGGCGTCAGGCTCGAAGCCGAGAATTTTCTTTCCGGGAATTGCGCGCATCGTAGGAATGATTTAAACATTTAAATGATAGGCGATGGCCCTTTGCCACGCCAGTACAGTTAACGATGCGAAAAACAACCCTATATAATTTGTAAGGCTTGTTTCGAAGGTATGAAAGAATTCAAGCTAAACTTTAAAAATCGGGAACTTTCCTAATTCTTATATTAATCTAATTTCAAGAAAATTATTTAAAAATGTTATCGTATACCTAATATAAAAAATATACGATATGCGTGCTCTTTCCCCTCAAATAAATTATAGACCCGTCATAATCGCGCTGCTATTATTGAACATTCGTTTGCATGATGCAAAATAAAATCAGACATTACGTAAGAAACACTTGTATCATTCTTGCTATTCGGCGTCGCTATTTATAGGTACAGATGACCCGAAATAAGAAATCGGTTTGCGATTTCGACCGCGCATGGATCATCCGGCTCTCGGCTTTTAAGCAATAATAAGAAAAGCATATATCCGTTGAATCACAGTCGGAGTATTCGCCGGAGTTCGGACTTTATGAGCCACTACTCGCTACGATCTCTACCTCAGTTTTATATCTAGCACTTCAGTAAAGGATAGGACATACGTTCAGCTCCATTTCCCTGCCCTCCCCGCCCGCCATCTCTCTCTTCTGCTCCAAAAACTTATTCGAATCTCCTTCCAAAGTATTTGCGACAGCTGCAGGTGCAGGTGCACGTGTTTCTCCGCCGTACCGATCTTACGGCCCGAAACGGTGGAGGAAAAGTAAAGAGGAAGAGGACATTCGTGTTATCGAAACGCGAACTATTCGCCCAAGTTTCGCTGTCTGTAAAAAAAAGTCACCCTCGCGAAAGTATGCCGCTTAAAAGCTCAAAACCATTAACCGACTTTCGCGATTGTGCAATGTCATAATTAAGTGATTCACTGTATAATAATTATTTCTGCTGGCCACAACAATAACAAACAATTTAGAAAATAATAATATATGTACAGAGTGGATCACTAAAAGTGTTACAGGCTAATATTGCTGAAACTGAACTGAAACGCGAGATATGCAATTCTTATTGATGAAGTTAATCAAACAATGCCCGCTTCGATGCCAAACAGTCGCTGGAAAATAAGAATTGCATATCTCGTTCAGTTTCAGCAATATTAGCCTGTAACACCGATCCACCCTGTATATAAATAATTAATAATTAAAAATTAAACCAATTCAAATATAGTTACACACTTATTTATACATCTTGATTTACCTGCATTCCTTCTAAAAATAAATCGGATGCTCTACTTTACATACTTCGTATTATTCATTGATCTCTGGTTTGTTGAAGTTGATAACGACCTCTCATTGAAGTTAACTGTCCTGAATTTTTCACAATTTTAAAGAATATAGGTTCTATATTATCCGTTCAAAGAAAGTTGTATACTGATTAAAAAGTTTTCATCGACTTTTTACCGGATGGACATAATTCCATAAATAATAGCAGTTCCGTTTCGTAGAACGGATCGATATCTGCTGTAGGTACCACACGACACGAACGGAAAGCAACTCATTTATCAATCCCATGAATCCTTCCCCGAGAGAACAGTATACGTTTTCTTTCACGTACGCCGATAGCAGAAAGCAATAATATTGTATAAATTCCCAGAATAACTTTCCTTATTGAGTGCACTTCCATTCGGATATGCATAAATAATCTGTTTACATTTACATACGTGCATCCGTATTTCGATGTAAAGTAACATTTATCCGAATACACATAAAATCGATATATCGGTCCCGCATAATATCATACGATATCTACCGAAGGAAGAAAAGATTCGTATACATTTCGCTTCTTCAAATAGTGATCTGTCATCTGGAACTCATATTCTATGATCGAATCTACTCTTGATTCTACACTCGAAACCGTCTTGAGAAACTAGAAAGAATGTTACGAAGTTTCTGCGACAGAAGGAACAATTGAAGAACATCGCTCAATTTACGTTTCTCTCTTCTCTCTCTCTTTCTTTTTCCTGCTTCTTTATCTATATGACATATTATAATACATGTGTGTGAACTTTGGAATGTAAACTTTGGAATAATATAGAATTTGTATTGATTAAAACTGTGAAAAACACAAAATTGTTGACTTTAATGAGCAGTATATATTTAGCAGTACGTTAATAATTTTCAGCATTATAAACGTGGCATTATAAATGTCAGGTTTAGAAAAAAGCGCTAAATTTCAAAGAACATAAAAGTTCAAAGGAATACCCGGATGTGTTTTTTAAAGCAAACATTTAAAGCAATGCTCACTTAACAAAATTTATAATAGCCGCCGTGAATTACGTAATTGCCGCAAGAAATGCAAGCATGTGGCAGTCTCATGATACCGGAACTGAATGAAACAAACAAAAAAAAAAAGATACTGTTAAAATATCACACGAAAACGCGTATGTCGGACGGCAATGTCGGACAACTGCATGCAGTTAAACACACCCTCACACGCGCATACGTGTGGTCGGACCAAACAGGTGAGAATATTCATAACGACGACAAGCGGGAAACGTTGAAAAAAAGCTGGGCGAGATTTAAATGTTTCCGGAACGGGAGAAATTGCAGTTTCAACGAGAATTACGACGGTGCTGTCGCCGTCGATGGTAGCGAGAGGGATGGTCGATCGATGGTTTCAGAAGCAAACGAAGTAAAAATCTGGAGAATGTCGCTGAACGGATGAAATCCCGTTGGACTTGAAAAAAGGAAGGCAGAGGGGAGAGGAGAGAGGGAGGGGGAAAGGTGAGCGCTGCGACAATTTCACGAAAAATATTTTTTCGGTAGAACTTCGCTGCAACGCGGAGACACGATTATTAAAATTTTATTGGATCACTTTATTGTCCCTCTCGATTAAACTTCAAACACGACTAGATAATTGAGTGGTTAATTGATCGCCGATGTAATATGACAATTATGTGTTATACATATGTATAGCCATTTCTGCTGGAATGCACGGTTTAAATATAATTTCCAGATACAAGTCTATTACACGTTTTAATTATACTTGGCGACCTCATAATCATTTTTTTTATAACATAAATTTGAAGAACGCTCTTTACTAATACAAAACTACCTATACAACAACACCTGAAAAACAACTGCGATATATCGCTTCGCACCCACGTTATACGACTGCATCAGTTTTAATGTATTCCTTTAACTGTCCGCAATTAACTGTAATCGCGAGTTATTTAATCGCCATTAATTCAATGATTCACAGCGAAGCTAAATGCAGCACTTCAATTATAACGGGCACTCAAATTAGCGCATGACGCAGTATGAAACGCGCGTATTCGCAGTTGTTCATAATTAAACAAACTAGCTTCATATCGTACCTTTTCACATGCGAAGCGCTCGCCGTGTCATGCGTCACAAAGTATCTCTTTCAACGGAATAATTATACGAGATTGCACGAAAAATATTCTAGAAATGTACGTATAGATATATAAGTCGCATAACATTTTCATTGCACGTCATCGAAAGAGAAATTTAAAAAAAAAACAATATTTTTGTACAAACTTCGCTAACTCTTTGTTCGCGTTTTAAGGAAATTTCTTTTTAATATCCAACGAATAACAGGCGTTGTATTTATGCGCGTCGCAGCGTGTCACCGCTGATATTTCCACAGCGGATGCAACGTTGTGCCACATCAAAATGCATCCTGACGCATGGACGAACGGGGTAAAAAAGGGTAACGACAAAACATGACCGCCGCGGCCGGCGGCGCAAAATTCAAATGAATTCATAATAATCAGCGAGTTTTGGTCTGAGTGAGGGGCTTTTTATAATTCTTCTACTATAACAACAAAGTCTGAACACCCCAAGCAAAATAACAGCGCGCCACAAAGAGCTCTTTGTAAAAAAAGATTTGTGCATTGCTCATGTAGTTTTTGTTAATATAATGTTTAACAATTGACATTTATAAGATCTTTTAAGAATATAGACAAGCATTATTTTAATTAAATTATAAAAATAACAAAATTAAATTTATAATAAGTAATTAAATATAAATTAAACGTATAAATATATCAAAAAAGGGAGAATAATAAACAGACCGTGCACAGTCCAAGATTACTTCAGATTAAAAGTTTGCCATAATTAAATCACAAGGATTGTGGCAGAGATACAATGCGGAAAAGCTTGTTAAAAGTGAAAAAAAACTATATAGGTAGTTCTGAGCACATCGAGGGTCGTATCGCGATTACGATTGCAGAGGAAAAGATGAGGAAACGCGGGCGGGATAATCAGGAATTTTTCCGATTTTCTCGGTCATAAATCCACCACGATTTTTACAGGGTGGGTTCGCACTTTTTAATAAAAGCATTTGCCTCACGATCCTCCTAATGAAATATCGTCTCGCGTACGATCGCGGGGTCGTGTGTATGCACGAGTGTCCCGTATTTCGCCTACACACATCGGGGTCTACCGTGCGGATTATACGCGCAGAGTTATCGTTCATGGTCGACCCTATTGTTGAACACGACAAAAGAAACCCGAGAGAAAAACTTCACACTTGACGCATAACAAATTCTATGCAAAGTTTAAAGGCCATCACACACAAAATGCATAACGTCGCATAAGCATAGCATAAGATCGCTAGACCAATGCGAGCATCTTATGTAAATTAATATGGCGACTTTATGCTGGATGTTCATTGGTCCAGCGGTCTTATGCTATGCTTATGTTATGTTATGCATTTTGTGTATTATAGCCCTAAAAGTCGTTGCGATTATATACACACATTATATTATTATATGTATATTGTATACACGCAATATGGTGTAATTATTTTGTAATTTATTTAATATACTGCAGACTTTGTAGTTTTATTGTGAGCAATGTATGTGTATAACTACATAATAAAACGATTAAAAATACCGTGAGATTTCACGAATGCCTTCTGTCGACGATAAAGCCCTTGAGATCGCAATAATCGCCGTATATGAAATAAAAATTCATTTTCATCCGATGACGTTAATCGCATATAAAATATTTATCCCGCTCTCTTCCGCCATGGAGAAGCCGTGGAAGAGCTGCCGTAGAAACAAACGACGCGCGCGGGACAGAATTCGCCCGCGTCGCGACGACATGTTTTCTTTCGTCGCACGTTTTCCTCGCGTGGATATACGTGGATGCCCGAGCAGAATAAAGAACCGACCCAGTGTGTGCAGTCACGGATACTGAAAAAAAAAAAAAAAAAAAAAAGAAAAAGGAGGAAAAGGGTAAGAAACGAGGTGGAATCACAGAGCTGGATCCCGCGGCGGCGCAGTCGTAAATGACGGACTACAGGTCAAAGGGCAGCGGAAGGCAGAAGATTGACGTATACGCGGAATTTTGTCACTAATTTCACGGATCCTCGCCGCAAATCGCGCTAATGAGAATCGATGTAATTGCGGCCTCGCGTATGCGCTGATAAACATGCAAAATTTGCTTTTCTTCGTGCGGCCGCAGCGTTATCGAGAATATATTACCACGTAGCGGTGAAGTGCATCAGTTTGCATCCCCCGACTCCGCTTCCAAATAACAAACTTTTCTCTTTTGCTCCGGCAAAATGTTGCAAAATCTTTACGAAATTCGAAACGCTTCGTAAGCCGCAACAAACTGTGAAATTGTATAGATGCGCGGGATTGCTTTTTCTTTTTAATTTGAAACGGTCAACCAGAAACTGTAGCCTTATGCCCCAACGACGAAAGTACATGAAGTTCGAAGGTTTGATATGGAACGCGATAATTGGCTAAATCCGATTACCTCAATCCTTTCTTCTTCGCTGGATTAACGTTCATTACGCGTGCAAACGGAATTAAAACTTACGGACATTTTCAATGTAACGCGCTGATAATCGCAAAAAAATAGAATATCCCCAAGAGGGTGGGAATTTCTAACGCGGGCAGCGATATGAATTTCATTAGTTCGCCTAAAATCTCTGCTAAAAAATTTATGAAATCTATTTTGCTGTCTTGCATGCATTACCTCCTGCATCATTCGTCGCGCATTTATAAGCACACAGCACACAGTGTACCATAAATAATAAAATAATTACGTAAAATTTTAATTTAATAAATCATAAATTCATTTCACTGTTTGCTCGAAAATGGAAGAGAGTCGCTTAATATAACGATAACGATTACATTTTAACCAGAACACGCAAATTCACTGTGATGCACAATTTTATAACCGTACCATAATGCAAAGCCGAATTATAAAGCATTCCAAGAACAGAAAAAAAATGCTACAGTCAGAGCTCATCTGTATGCCAGAACAATTGTACAGGCAAATCCAGCGCAGACAACGAGTTCAAGTCCGTTTCGTCTCAAGATAAGATAAGCGGTTGTCGTACTACATTAAAATTATGGTAATAAATGTCCTCCAAAAAAGAAAGAATATCGATAAAGCCCAAAAAATGATTGCAATTCAGTAAATGTCGCCGTTAAACGTTGAACAGAATTGGCTTTATTTAAAATCCTTTTGTTATTGTATTGTGTATGATATCTTTTTTATATTGTATTGTATATTTACTGACATAATAGTTAATTAAAACTTGTATTTATATGTTAAAGTACAATAGGCGCTATGAAATACATTCGTTATTTCAATTACGACGTTATTAATCGTAGTCGGTGAATATACATATACGTGGTGTGGCAATAAAGTTCGGTGAATGTTTCTATATCTGATATGCAAACGCATGCAGCAGATTACGACATCGTGCTTATCGTACATTGACGTGTCTTTGAACATACCCGAACATGCCGATCGTCTACCCTTCACGAAAGCACAGCTACGCGTAATCATACTAATCATAGACATGTTACGCGGGAACACACGTCACAGTGAACGAAAATGGAGCAACAATTAGCTAACATCAAGTTCTGTCACAAATTGGGAAAAAAAACGGCGTTAAAAACGTATGGAATTTGTCGCATATGGCTACAGTTTCACGAGGCTGCAAGCAGATTTTTGCTTCACGAAAATGCGCCTGTTCATTCTGCGGCTATTGTGCAGCAGTTCTTGAGTCAGCGAGACGTTTCCGTATTGAATCACCTTTCCTACTCCCCAGATCTTGCTCCCACAAACTTCTTTTTGTTTCCTAAACTGAAGAAGGCGATAAAAAAAATTCGATTTGAAGACATTTCGGACATTCAGAACCATGTGACAACCTGACAACAGTACTAGGCGATTTCCAAAGATGACGTTTTCAAGAGTTCCCGCAAGTTTTACGAGTGCTACCAAAGGTGTGTTGTCTCCGAATGAGACTACTTTGAGAGCCAATAAAGGTCATTTGTTTGCAAATTAACTGGTGTTCGCTTGATGTTAGCTCGTTGATCTATTTTCGTTCACTGTGACGTGTGTTCCCGCGTAACATGTCTATGCTTATAACACGTAGCTGTGCTTTCGTGAAGGGCAGATGATCGGCATGTTCAGGCATGTTCAGAGACACGTCAATGCACGATAAGCACGATCCCGCAATCTGCTACATGCGTTTGCACATCAGATATAGAAACATTCACCGAACTTTATTTCCACACCACATATATATTTCAACACTTAAAAAATTATCAGAAAACGACCTTTACATTAATAACATTTATGAAAAAATCAAATTCAGAGATATTACATTGTAGGCAATTAATATCTCGATGTTTTATTACTGCAATAATTTACAAAAAAAACTTTGATAATAAGCTGTAGAGCATATATGTTAACTGATAGTAATAGAGATAATATTCTTTTTATAAATATAAAAGTAATTATAAGGTCTTTGTGCAGTTTTGAATTTTCGTAATTTCCGTTCTACACATGATAAAATTAATCCGTGAAACAATATTAGAATTGCAATTTAGTAAAGTTTAGTACGCGTATTAAGTGTGATCTATTTATGAAAATTTTCTGACAGATAGTCTATCCTTTAGCCAATCTGTGAATAACTAATATGATTCGATCTATTACAATAAATCAATTGCAAAATGTATATGTAGAATTTCAGAATTATATTTCGTATACGTAAATTTTATTTTGTAATAACGGTGACATGTTGAGAAATAACAATCCCAAAAATAAATGTATCTAAAACTGAAATAAATTCTTTCATATCCCCCGTTTTACAAAGATTATTTATCATACCTATACAATAGAAGTTATGAGAAAGTTTAAAGCTGCAGCACTTTATAATCATTCTATATGTATGTATATGTATATGTATACGTATACGTGTATATTAGACATAAAAAATTATACATATATAAAGCGGAAAGTACGTGACAAAGCAGAAAGACTCTTAAATATCCATAGAAAGACAAAACGCGGATTTATGAACGCGTATTACAATGTCCATAAATCACGGTGCGTAACGCAGGCGCCATATATCAGCGAAATATCACGCCGGGTTTGGTCCCAATATTTCTTGATCACGAGATAGGAGGAAAAATGCGGGTGTTTAGGTTTACGCTTTTGCGTGAAAACGAGGCCGCGCCGGCCGTCTTCTTTCTCATTCAACATTTACACAACCTCACGCCAAAAAATATTTTTCGCTGTGCGCGCACACGGAGCGGGTGACCCCGTAATTCAGCAAAACACACTTGCTTCAACCGGAAGGCTTTACTTTCCTAGGAATTATTCTCGAGGGAACTCCGCGCTGTGTACAATTCTTCCTTTTTCTTTGTCTCGCCTTTCTCTCTCTTTTTTTTCGTTCTGTAGGTATACGTGTATATGTGTGAATGCTATTGTATAACTTGTGTCACCAGGGGCAATGTTGTATTTGAGTATAAAATAAATCGGGGTAATTTTAAAATAAACATGTCTTGATGAAAAATCCAGTAATAACAGCTATAATAAAGAGAGTCATTAAACAATAATTATTTAAAAATTAAATCAAATTAAACGTCTTTATCGATTGTTTTTTTCTTTGTCGCAGATAAAATATTAATTTATCTGTTCTCGAATTTTAATCGGTGCGTGAGTATTCCAAGCCTCTCTTGTCGTCGGAAAAGAAAAGAATTACGTCAAAGTACAAAGTTATTAATCCAACAAAAGGTGCAATCATATTTTCTGAACAAATAATTCCTCTCTGAAATGATTACGTTCCGTCATAATCGAGCTGCAAAAGTAATACAATAAGAGATAAAAAGTAACGAGATAAGATAAAAGGTAACGTACATAAAACTATTTGGTTTTGTTGCTTTCCTTTAATATATAAAAGGTTTTGGTACCTTTGGTAGTGTTGCATGTTATTCTGTACGGCAAAATCGGGAGATTACCGATGGAAAAATACGGCTGTATATCTACTTTACTGTGCATATTTAATAAAAGTTCGCTCCCGTAAATGTTATAAGTGAAAATAAAATATGTCGAAGCAAATGCTATATGCAGCTCTACTGTTATTGCGTCATAAAAATCGAAAAAGTTTTCCAGTTTTCATGATGTCGTAGTTTACGCCTCTGTTGTTCACACTTTTTTCCTTCGACTTATATTTTTCTATTTTTCTACGTTGCCAAGGTGAGTCGTCTTTAATATTCTTCAATCGTTTATACTTATCTTCTTCTTTTTCCCTTTTTTTTAATATTCATAGACCGTCTTGAGATCGCTTAAAATTGCTCTTATTTCAATATTATAATAAAAATATCATTATTATAAAAAAATTAAAATATGAATTAAGGATGTATGTGTCACATCTCAAAGCATTACCAAAAATCTAAAAATTTCACAGATTGTTCTATTATTACGTCTGAGTATCTGTGTAAAATTTTAGCACAATTCTCTTATTGGTTTAAAAGTTATTTGATTTCTTGGTTTGCATTGATTCTTATCATATCTCGGGATTGGCTGCACCAATCTTATTCGGACTGGTCGCAATCGAAAGCTTGTATCGACATTATATTCAAAAAATGTAGTTAGATTTTTTATATTACGGCTTTAGTTTCTGAGATATTTTAATCGAAAATTGTTGACGCGTGAATTTTCTTCTTTTTCTTATAATTTGACGAGAAAGTAGCATTACGAATTAAATCCAATTTTTTACATATGCTAATGAAACTCTAATAAATATTCGTGCAAAAGTTTATTTGGATCCACTTACTCGTTTAAAAGTTATGTACCTAAAACTGTAGCAAAATATGAGTCAGCACGCTGCATTCATTTACTGAATAACAGTTATGGACGTCGGCACTTTCTGATTTTTGGCGATGCAAACAGTTTTCGCTTTGTTTTACTCGCTTCTTGTACATAATTTCCGATACCTATTTCCTTTTCCAAAGGTTATTTATCATTTTTCTCGGCATGAGATTTACGAAGATTCAAAGAACTTATATTTATACTTTTTGCGCTCGAAATTTGACAGGCTCGTAATGCCAACGTAGAAAATAATGCGGTGTTGTTATTTAAAGCTAGCATTAAATGGTTTATATTTTGTTTTAAAATTATTAATTTAATATATATAACTTATTACTTTTATAATAAATGTATATTTAAATTTTAAATTATTCGATACCTATAGCAACCGAAAATTGTTTTATAAATTATTCGTTTTTCGTTTTTTGCAGTTGGTTTCAGGGCATTTTCAAGACCAAAATTTTTTGTCGTTGATTACGAAAAATATTAATTATAAATATTCCGTTTCTTGAAGACGTTAAGAATCATGTTATTTTACGATAGTTGAACTTCTTATGTAATATAAATTTATTTATTTTATATTTCGGGCGATATAAATATAAGAAATCTGCAGTTTTTAAATTTTAATCACTTTTTGCTGGTATTGTACAGCCCAAACATCCTTAAAAGAGTTTCTATCGTATTTTTTTTAAATTAAATCTCTCTCTCTCTCGCTCTCTTTTTGCAGCTATAGATTTTCCGCTTCACTTAACGACAATTCCTAATTCGATGGACTCTTAACAGTTACAAAGTTTCGGCATTGCAGTAATCCTTGTATTCAAGTACACATCGCTCAAGACTGTCGGTTACATTAAACCTATACGATCGAAGACGGAGTAAGCCATCGCTCGTGAAAATCCTGCCAATAAAAATCCTTCCAAGTTCCTTCTTTTAACGTACGTTACACGACTTCGTCAGGAAAAGGAAGAAATGTAATATCGCAAATAACAACCTAGCATCGGAACGAAATCGCCTTGAATAGAGTTTTAAGCAACTGACATTTCCGTTAAGGAAAAATTAACTTCTATAATAAAAGAATCTAACATCAAAATTAAAATTTCACGGAGTGATATAAACAACGACTGATCATAAACAACGACTCAAAAAAGCTCTTCTATTTCACAATAAAAAATATTTTTTTTCCCGCGGAAACAAGGTAAGAAATACCGATAGATTCTAAGTATATGCGAGGAGAGAAATAAAATGTTAATTCAAGCGTGGCATCTGCTACACACACATACTTTGTTTGCGCTTCATAATGCTCCGCTAGAACGAAAGGAGTAGGTAAGTGTAAGGAAGTAAGGGTGTGACAATTTTGCATATTAAGTGCGTTCGTCGGTCCCGCTTCTACCGTTTATTATACTTAAAGAGCTTATGATTTTATATTAAGATATTCCCCATTTTAATCCTTACGAAGTAATTTTCCGACTTTACAACATACATCCGAAAATATTAGCACGTTCATCCACTCGCCTTGTATGTAATTATAAATAATGCAAGTAATTAAAATCGTCATATTAATTATAGCTTGCAGCGTTGTTTTTTCAATAAATACTGTATTTCAATATATTATTTTATCAAAATGCTTTTGGATTTATAACAGAATGAAATTATGTTGGCATCATAATTTTGCATCTATTATTAAAGGATGAATATTCTTTGCATAAAATATGTTTTATTTATAATGCGTATCAAAGTTTTGCCGCAATCAGGTAAATTGTATATTTTTGGGTACATTGCGTCTTTCTTTGCATGAGCGATCGATCGGAGCGTTCAGGACACTATCGTATAAATGTAGGTTCGATACCTTATACAGACGACGATCACATTTAAACGAAGATCGGGAGAAAAAAAATAAAAGAGCCCGATGCTCCAGAATCTCGCCAATAAAGATTGCTCCGAATTCTTCCTTTTAACGTAGAAACGAAGGCAAGGGAAGAGAAGGAAATCAAGGAGGCTCTCGTGCCGTCGGTCGGTTTATACGGAAAAGAAAATAGGTTTCACGAAGCTCTCGCTCTCTACCTTCGGCTCTCGCTCCTTGCATCTCAACCTTAGAACTTTCCTCTTAATTTTCGTGTGGCACTCGATGGCGCGGCCCCGAGAAACGAGAGACCCGAGTTTTCCATAAAAATTCTACCTCGCTAAATTTCAATTTATCCGTGTGCCGCGGGCGATCAAGCATATCGAAGCCAGGGACAGATCAGGGACAAAATAAATGAGTAAATAACTCGTGTCGTTCCGAGGAAGAATATAGAAAATAAAAAAAATTGCCAATAGAAATTACTCCAAATTACTATTACGTCCTCCATAAAATCGTTCCAAGGCAAAAAAAGAGCGTGGAGGTCGAGGAAGAAGCTACTGCATCGTCATTTGACCGGTGTTGACATGGAAAATACGAAATAGAGGATTTCGATTTCGAGCCTTCGTCATGTTCCCGTTCCACCAGTCGACCCGGCACGGCCGTTTCCGGTCGCGGGTTTTTTTCCCCCCTCGAGCGTTTCACACTTGAGACTAAAATGAAATTTTACACCTCCTGCGTGGTACTGCCCGGTTTTCAGTTACCCTCGTAGGCCAAAAAAAATTTTGCGGCCTACGAAGTGGCGCATTAAGGAGACACAAATCTCCGAATATCCGAGAGCGGTGGCCAGTCGCCACACCCTCGTCACCGAAATTTCTCGACCCGCATTTCCCCGCGAGTCCAAGCCCTCGCTTTGTTTCCAGCGGAATTTTTTTTACGACCCTCACGAAGCGCTGAAAAAAAAGAACGAGTGAATTATGTATACGGAATAAATAATCGCGCGCGTAGGGAGAAAAAATTGGGCGATGACGCACGAAGGTACGTGCCGCTGAAGCGAAAGAGCCGAGTCCATGGAAACGCTACGAACAATGTTGTTACGCGAAACTATCAGGAGTTAGTGTAATGGATAGGTCCAGGCTATATATGTCCAAGCTGAGCCCAAACTGGCTCCAAGCCGAACTACTCTCAGCATTCTACCTAGACAAGGTTCGAGTTAAATTCGAGCAAGAATATAGTACTGCTTTGCGGAAATACGTTTTTGCGTATTTTTATTGCAGTTGTTTGGATTATAAATTCTACAGGATGAAAACAATGCAATTTAAGAATAGTTTGCACAAACTATGTCGGGAATGTAATAAAATAAGAATTACCATTTAATTTTGAATGATTAGGTAGCATGTTTTTATCGGAGAAAATATATAGCTTAATATCAATAAACTTCAATAGAAAAATTTCAATAAAAATAAATCTAGTTTTCAAACTTCGAGTTAGATATATAGAGAGAAAAAAAGAGAAGAGAAAAAGAGAGGGAGAGAGAGAGAAAAGAGAGAGCAAAAGTAATTATTTTTATGTCTCTTACATTTTAAGATTGTCCTGAGATTATAAAAAGATTACTTTATACTTCCTTATCGTTATGAAAACTGTGTCTCGTTAATGCTCTCATAAACCATCTTCCGCGGTCTCGAAACCTCGAGCCGGATACGGTAGTCAAATACAAATGCAATTATATAAATGCAATTTACTATAGCGCCGAATAAAACGGTATTACCTCGCGAGACAAGCGCACAGAGACAGTACGTCCACATTCGACGAAGCATTTACAGAATTTTCCGAAATATAATTAAAACATCACACGCGGCTCCACATCGTCGACGATTACGTTTCACGCAACTCGACGCAATTTCCAGTACGAGTTCCGCCGTACTGACGGGGCAACAATTCGTGAAAGAAAGAAAAAGAGAGAAAAAAAAACACAAACCATGGAATAACACTTTTTCCGGTCCATTAAGCTCGCCGATGGAGCAGGGCACATCGCGTCGCGAGTACGCTTTCATTATCATCGATAATATTGTCATCGCAAATACTTACCCGCAACGCGCGTATGAATTAATAAAGTCTCCCGTTTTACCGTGACGAAGCGATTTGTACAGTCGCGCATTCGCGTCTCGTTATCGCGAAATATATCACAAAATTTTTGACGCAACGCAACGTATGTACGAGCTGACAGAAACGAAAAAAAAAATGACAATAGCAGCTCGAAAATTATTTTTACAGTTAGTTAATGCTCGACCGGCTGGCGCAGTTTGCTCGTGCGTATTTTCATTTAGCAAAAACCGTGTGCGCGCGCACGCACACACACACACGACATCACACACCTCGCTTCACATATCGTCGGCCAATAAAGGCCGGCATTACGTGGGATAACGATTCGTTAAAGTAATAAGCAATTTATTGCCGGCTAATTATCATAATTGATTTATCGTGTCGATACGACGGGGCGAACGATTTGGCGCATGAGAGAAAACCCCCCCTCTCCTCCCTGAACGCCGTACGCGATCATTAATATATCGTTAATGCGCGAGGGGGCTAAATCAGGCGAGAAAGTACCCGCGGGACGGCATGCCTCGTGTCGCGGTGGCCGTTTTTCATCGCCAAATTATGAAAAATCGTCCCCGGATATCGCGACGCTACGCGACGCGCGGCTTAATTTCATTACGCCGCGCGTCTGGGACCACCCCCGCTTTTTAACGGAAACGAGCTTAGTACGCGTAATAAATGTTCGTCGCGCGCGATCACCGCGTTTATTCTGATCGCCCGGGCATAGTCACGCGTTTACATACAGCCATTCGACCGCGATAGTCGTCTCGGTTCGTTGAATAACATATTTGACGATTTACAACGGGATACTGGCGCGGTACGCGCCCGCGCCGCCTGACCAAGCGATAAAAGACCATTTCAATTTTATCGGTATTTAGACCCGCGTAATCGTCAATACTGATCCGCCAATAAACCGGGATAATTATAATAGAGACGCTAGTGTGACGATGACATTCACCGTGATAATCAATTATTCATCGTTGAATTCATTATAGGCACTAAAATCTTTCTCGACGATTTCAATGACTATATGATTCGTTCAATTACTAAACATAATTTTCTATATAGCATAAATAGATAATTAACTAATTAAGGACTCTCGATAATGAAATTAAAATGAGTAGCAAACAAAAATAGAGAGTACAACGCGGTTATCAGTGCGCAAGTTATATCATTTTGTAATTAGTAATAAGGTACATATATAATTACACTGAAAAACCAATATGGTTGGCACAACCCATAAAATAGTAACATTTGGGGCAAACATATTTGTGGTTGTCACACCCACAATATGTTTACTGTATCAAACGCATATGGTTGCCTCCTGCACTACTTCTCCGGGAGAAGTAGTAGAGCCAACCACACTGGTTTTTTAGTGTATATATCGGACGTTTCGGCTCTAAGGTTTTCGCGCTATCTTCAGCGATGTGGCATAATTTTTAACAAGCGTAGACAATGAAAATGCAGAACTAAGCTCGATATAAAATATCAGAATTATTAATAAGCAGCTGTCTACCGGAATATATATAGGCACTCTCTAAAGTAGAATCAGTGACTTCAGTGTATTGACACTGAAGTCACTGATTCTACTTTAGAGAGTATATTACATATATGTAAATCGCGAACTCTCGTCTAGAAAATCGAAATAACATTTGCTACAAGTTGCTACAACTTGTCATGCAATGAATTTACCTCGGCGAATATAGTGACGTTATCTTTGATAACATATAATAGTAGTCACATGAGAAAGTATGAAATTTACGTTGTATTCGTGTCATTAGTGCCGCGACAGGATCCAGTGTCTATTTCCTGAAGGATCCGCATCGCGGAGATTAGGGCCACTTTCACTGATGTCTTCGTCAGTATAACTTGAGTATGTCCGCAGAGCTATTATTGTTGAAATTTCGCGAGAAACGAGGAACTTGCCCGTTTACCAGAGTTTCATATATGTAACTAAGTTGGGCACGCCAGAGGATAGCAAATAATCCAATCAAGCCTCGTCCTTCGGCAAGAAGACTGCCACTCTGTCATACCCACAAGTTCCTCATACGCATTTGTTTATGAGATGGACATAAATAAGAATAAAAATAAAAAAACAAGAGTAATTTCGAAGGAGGTAATTTGTAACGTTAGTTACTTATACGAAAAAAATATTAGTTACTGGGAATAAAATACTTCACACATATTTAATAATCATCATTATCGTTAAACAATGATAATTATTAATAATAGCGTTATTAAAAATAATCATTATTAATTTTATCCCTAAATAATATGTATGTGATGCGTTCATATAAGTAAAAATAATTTTTGTGTTTTTATCAATCACTGTTATATATCCTCCTTGTACGATTGCAAATAAAACTTTTAAAAGATCTTAATAAATAAATTAAAAATGGCAATTTCTTTCTTCAATCCCCCGTGACCTAATTCAGTGACTATTGCCTGCCTAGTCTGTGCTTCAACCCGATTTTGCGTTTCTTTTCCTTTATCTGCCTTTCTCCTCCGTTTTATCCTTTTCTATCCCTTCTATTACGGACTTCATTGACACCCTCAGCCATCGAGAAATCGCGAGAGAGTAATTTCCCGTGATTAATAACCTTCTTTCCCTGATTTTCTTCGCTTGAAGAAACGGTAGGAAGAAACGGAAGGACGACGGAGATTCACGCGCGATATATCACCACGGGTCAACGATTATCGGAATCTCGTTCTTTCCTTATTAGTCTGCTATTTTAAGAAAAAAAAAAGAAATAAATAATAAGATGACAGAAGATTCTCGGATTAATATTAACACAGCAATTTTCTTTCATTCGAGCGATATCTGCGTGTATTCGATCTACCGTAATAATTATGAAATTAAATAAATTCATATCAAGTGATAAATTAAATAAATTACTATGCCGAGTGATTAATTTACGCGAACGTTATATATACTGGTTAACTGATTGAAACGCCAACAAACATATTCGCTACATAATTGCTCGAGTACCTGAGCTCGATTTCAATGTTATTTCTGCCATACAGAAAACAGCATAATGTTTTATTGCGAAGTTGGTAACGTCGAAGTTTAATTTAACGTCGCTTCCGATATCGTCTATAAATTCATAATATTTTCCTTCTATTCGCATCGTTCTCTCGCGCAGCGTTCTGCAAACATCTGCATTCATACAATAAGACGCTATAATCGCTATTAGTATAAAATGTGAATATTATGCATTACCTTCGTTTATGTCTAAAATAACATATGTCAAAACTGTTTACAGTTATAAAATCTTGATAAAAATTCTTCAAAGTTGAACTTTTAAGTTTAATCGTCACACCCAACTACTCAATTAACACTCGAAAGTATGTAAATATTTTTTCATACAAATAAAGCATAATTATTTCGACTGATTAAAGCATCCACGCACTCAAGGAGCGTGATGGAAGGAGCCGAAGATGATCAGGCTCTTTTAAGCCTCTGAATTTCTTTTTGAGATTTAATCGGTCACAGCAAACGAAGTGTAAACACATTAACAAAGCTCGTCGCGATCTTTTCTAGAGTCTGCCGAACAAGAAAGCAAGAGACGTGCTTTGAGCGCGCCAATTTAATCCATGGAAAGTAGACTCCCTTTTTCCGTACACTTTGTTTACACTTTATAACGCAGTTCCGCGATAAAATAGACTGCAGGTGACAACTTTGCATTCTAAATGTGCAAAACAAAACCGGCAGTAATTATCAAGGTAGAAAATACGAATAGATATGAGCTGAGAAGCTCGAAAGTTCTATATCGAGGAAACTTTGTGTACAAAAGTCTTTTATCATCCATGAGATCATAACGGAAAATCCAAAACTTATAAAAGAAGCCGAAGAAATATCTCGAACATATTAAAAAATTATTTATGTATTTAAAATAATTATATTAATTCTAAATTAATTAAACAAAAAATGCAATAAACAATAAATTTAAGAAATTTACTTTTTAATATGTGTTTAAGGCTTGTATTGTAACGAATGTGGCTCGTAAATAATGTGAAACATCCTTGCGCGGGTATAACTCTCGAAAAGAGAGGTTCTCGCTAATTTCACTTGTAAAGCCGTTAATGCACGCGATGTAAAACGTTATACTCGATATATTCAGTGTGTGTATTTCATCTGTATGCAATACGCCGAATAAATAGGAGCGATACAACAATTAAAATCGTAATAATGAAATTATCGGTGCATCCGCGACCGCGATCATTGTTGTTGAAAATTTCGTTGCTACGTAATTAACGTGTGATACGATTTAGCGAACGGCATGGAATTATTTCGTTCAATTAAAGGCAAGATTATACATTAATTGCATCGAAAAATTTGCATTTACTATACCGTCCATTATCCGCAACGAATGGGCAAGTCAAACGGCAGGCACGATCGATGAATTATCTCATTATTTTGAGTTCGCAAGCAGCTCGTTTTCAACGACTTGATGCTGTACGAGTGCCTTAATAGGGGCAAAATATGAAAAAGAGTATGCTCACAGAGCTCTGCTCATCTCGCCGTAATCCAATTAACTTTATTTTCTCAAGCCCTCGACAGTGCACTCTGTAGTGGTACTCTATTAAAGCGCACTATGCAACGCTCCTCTTCAAACGCGATCCTGTCGCCGCTAGCAGCACATTGCACTTGCGCGCGCGTGCCACGCTAGTAGCTACATTCCGTAAAGGACAAGCAGACGCAGGAATTACTGAACTCGAGAGGCCAAACTAACAACTTGAGTGCTCGTCAAGTCAACACCGATACCCGAACGTTACTCCAGTAGAGGATCGCGATGTCTCCGTGATATTCTCAAAACCGATCGGCAAATATACACAGGGAGTCCCCAAAATTCTGACTAAAATGCGGAATAACGAGATCACACATATATATTCCGTTTCATATAAAATACTTTTTAACCTTATAGGAATGTATACGGTCTGCTTTATACACGTGCATATCTGTATGGCATAAATCGTCGTGGTTTATTCACGAATCTAATCCTGAGAACTATAACGTCAACGTATAATATATTTTCAACGCTATAATCGAGAGATATACTGTACAGAGAGAGTTTGCAAAGTTGCGATACAAAATAACAATCGTATCTTCAATGTAATAAAAGATTATACTGCATCTTTTAATTCCTGAATGTATCAACCTATTTTATGTACATACATATAAATATGTTACATAAATTGAGATTTATTCAACAATGTAATTATCATCCTATCATTACATAATTAATTATATACCATACTACCATTATGAACTATGTAATTATTTTTATTTTACTGATTCTCTGTTTATATTTTATTTTAAAAAAGAAAAATAATTTAAATATATAAAAATATTAATTTTTTTTTGTAAAACATATACAATTGTGCGATTGTGTTAAATTTAAAAAGCACATGTTCTTTGTGTGATGAGTTCTATGTTACATCAAAATTGCTTTTAAATATAAATATACCATCATTCTTGATTCAGCAATATATCTTGCAAATATTTTTCATGAACAACTTCACGACTGTTAGTTCTTATCGCGCGCGCAATATACAATATGCTGCAAACATCTAGAAAAATATTGAATCATTATATTTAATATTCTATAGATCAGTTTTTGCACACAGCAAATATAATATAGATCGATTTAACTTCAAATTCTGCGAATCTAACGCTATCGGAAGTCTCGCGAAGATATAAAGGAAAAATACACATAGGAGATACTGCCGGTTTATTTGACGTTACGTCAATATACACGTACACCTATCGAACTTAGTCACTTAGTTCGATAACGTAACTTCAATGTGTTATACGTAATCGTCGTGAATATTTCTCGTCACTCCGGTGGCGCGCGACGAAATTTCCGCGCAATCCGATTTTATTGACGCATAAACGTTATGCGACAGATTCCAGTAAATCCTATGGTACGCCATAAAGGTCGTTATTTACGAACCAGTTAATACTAATCCACTACGTCGCTTCATCGTATCGCCTTTAAAGAATGCACGACACGGTCGTCCCCATAACAATTATCCGCATCGCTCGTATACGTACACCGGTACGCGCGAAATCACGCTCGCACGATAAGACTGTGCATGCGAATGCAGATTTTTGGATCACGTAAAAGCGAGATAGGAACGTGCCAGAAATATCGACACGATGCATCATTAAGGCCAGATTGCCGTATCAGTTTTCGACGCTCGGGCGATTATGCAAATGCGCGGATCGCTCGACAATTATTTCGAATTAAATCCAGTCTTAATCGTGATTCGAATACGCGACCGCGCGACAGTGTGCAGAGTCGTAATCCAAACGGCGCGCACGTTTTCACGGAGCGTGTGTGATATATGTAATTTTATTTCCAATCGTCTTATTATATCGAACGACGTTGTTTATTTCATATGCACGTATGTATAGAACCGTTGATTTATGTATCAAATAAGAAGGAAATATACACGGGTATATGCAACATTAATCCTAAACTCCATTCTTACGTTATGAATATTTGAAATTCAAAATCCGGAGAAATAGATACGGAAAAGTGTCGGAAGATGAACTTCTCGCAGTCCATCCTTCGCGTTGCTCGAGAAGTCGTGTCTGATTTCCCCCTCATTATTCCTACGGTTTGCTGTTACGCGAGCGCTAGTCACGCTTCAATCTCTCGCATGAATTTCATCCTGCATCCGAGCCGTATTAGCCGCCTTATGGAAGACAGCGAAATTCGCAACAATTATTATATATGATTAAACACGCGCAATCCGACAGAAACGAACGATCGCGAAACGCAAACATCGAGAGTGCGCCGGCGTTTGAGATAATTCCACGGAGACCGCACGTTCCGCCGCGAGATCCTCTTTAAGCAATGCTCGGGACGGGAAGTGCTTCATGATAATAATTATCTGCGCATCCATTCACGGGCGCGCGAGCGGGAGGAGGGTGATCTGGTGCGTGCAACCAGGTGCCGACCGCGGCGTTTACGCACTTACGTGAACGTAAGTTACGAGGAGCGGGAGCTACGAGAGAGCTGTGTAAACTCTAGGATCATATACCGCGATACAGGCGAATTAACTGATGTACGTGCCGACTGGCCGCAGCCGATGTAATAGCTTAAGCCGTTTACACATCGTCGGCGTATGTAAACGCGTGCGCTCCACCCGCATCCATTTCGCTATCTCTCTCCCTCCCCACCTCTATCTCTCTCTCATACACTTCCTTTTACAAAGGTATATACATATATATATACGATGTACGTATGTGCGCACGTGCATTTCACGGGTCAACGTACGCCATGGATGCGTGCAGTTACTGAAACGAGTTATGAAAGGACATTTGATGATACGATTTATATCTTGTGTGTATTCGCGCACTTCTCTCATGAATATCTCAGAGATATGAGATGTCGATTTTTTCAAACGTTAGAAAAGTGTTTTCAATAATGTTCTACCCGACAATAATGAATTTATCAAATTAATAACGACTTACTGTTATTATTGAATTAGCTAATAATCGTTATTAATATAAAAAATGCATTACGCATATTATATATAATCGGTCGAAAAAAGATATAATATATCTTTGTCCGTGGCAGCAATGTGACAATCGGAAACGAGATTCAAGCCAGAAGAGATTAAGCTTTAAGTACGAGAATAAATCTTTACGTAGTCCGCTTTACCGAAGATAAAAGCTCGACGTTTAAAAAGTAATAGAATTCAAGAAAGTCCGGCGTCCGGTAGAGCCAGTTAACTCCTGAATTTATAATAAAGTCTGGATGAATAAAAGTGCGCTGTGATTTACTACTCGACTAAAGATAAATAAGAAGCTGCCTCGTTCGATAAATCGTTTTCTTTCACGCTTTGTAATTAAGTAAAAGCGGCACTTTTATCTTTGTACGCACATATTCGATTTATTCTCTTCCTCTTTTTCTCTTTCTTTCTCCCATCATTCTAGGGAAATTATTCTTAAAATTAATTACTTAAAATTCTTTCAAGCACAGTTGTCGCGAAAACTAAACTGTGAAGTAGATAAAACGTAATGTAGAATAACAAGTAAAGTTCGTTAAAATTGAACTTCTATTTCGGTAGGAATTTCTATTTTCGCTAAGAATGCGCGACATATTTCTGTATTCAATTATACCGACCATCAATTCGAATTCTCTGGAGTATAAAACGAAAACGGTGAGAATGATTTCGCGAAGAGTACGCCGGCGCGGCGCTTCGTCCGTGTCGCGATCATTTATATTATTTCGGATACAAGATGCACCGGATATCCCCAAGAAAATCCATTTCGGTTTCCAGTCACTCCAGACGATCTCTGGAGCGCCAGCCCGAATCTTGTCGCCGGAAGTCGTACGTTGTCGATCTGACGGATGGCGCCAATAGATCGCAGCCACCTTTAACGCGGTGCACTTCTAAACCCTCTTGACTTTGAGAGGAGAGACGAATACTCGTGAGGAAAAAAAAAAAGAGAAACGTGAGCGAACGCCCGCGCGCGATGAGAGAGGGATGAGGAAAAACGAAACGAGAAGCGAAACTGTCGGATCGACGAATAAACGAGACGATAGTGGAGAAGGAGGGCAGGCCGAGACGCGTCGTACCGGAAATAAATCGCAGACCTCGCTGCCATAATCTCGGTCGCGTTACCAACAAAAAAACTCATGCAATACGGGGTTACCGGTACGTTCTTCCCGATCGTGCATCGCCGTTCCATAAAGAAAACTCATCAGTCTTGAGATAATGTCCGAGCTCTTCTTATCATGAAAGTGGTTTCGCATTATAGACAATAACTCGAAGATGACAGTAATACTGTTATTGATCGCATAGCACAATAGCAAACTGAAAGATTAATGGATGCAGAAGCGCGGCAATCCCGCTTGCAACGGATGCGAAGGCTGTTTCTAATTGGACCGTTGGACGAAATAGCGACATAAATCGGTAATAATATTCACGCATTTTGAGGATTGTAACTCCTATTCTTTTCTTATTTACGCAGAATTATTTTGGCACAAAAATAAATTTCTTTCTTTTTTATGATCTTACATTTCAGCCAGAAAAGAAATTACTGCAATAATCTAGTTTTATATATATCAACTATTTTTTAAAATAAAGAAGATATAATATATATATCTCTATAAAATATTATGCACTATCCTATTCAATTGTTAAGCTTTCATATATCTGTTTGATTATCCACTTTTGATAATATGAATAATTATTATATGATCCTAATATTTTCTTTTGTCATTATAATTGTTTGTCATGTTTACGAAATGTAAAGTATGTTTGTAACGATAAAATGATATGGTATCGCATAAAATGATAACACAAATTACATTGCTGCAATATATTAACGCGTGACAGACTCGCGTAATTGAAACATTTAACACTCCATTACGGTAAATACGCGTACTTTGCAGAGAATTAGCTACTTGTAATTACGGTTTGTGTGTACACGCGGTTCCAATAAACTTTATATCTTCCCGCTTGACAAATATTGCTTTGATACTGTAAACTTCATGCTCCATGAATTCGTAGAATAATTTACACAGTTAGATTACGCAATAAGAATTTTAAACTGATCAATTTATAAATTATATATATATTATTTATAAGTTTAGTTTATTGACTCGCCTAATTTTTTAATTTCTTGCGTTTAAAATTTATTAATCTCTTTAAATAACCTTAATAATAGTAGAACTGAAAAGTTTAAGTTAATAATCTAATCTAAAAATAGAAATAGAAAATATAAAAATAAAAAATAAAAAAACCTTTTTGCGCACGCGTAATACCTAATGCTTAAAGAAAATATACCCACAAAAGATATTTCCGCCATACATGTTTACACACGAAATAAATCAAAGATATAGCGAAAGTTTAGACATTGGCTTTCGCTGAATATCGGAATTTGCTTGCGATCATAATAACGGAAACGAGTTATGTCCCTTGGAAAAGAGTCGTAAACCTGTAATACGTACGAATCTTCCGCATCGAATTCCGGAGATATCGAAGTCGATAATCTTCTAAAGAGGATTATTTGATAGTCATCCTGCTGGCTGAGATTCGCTACAACTTTCCGCGGAAATTTATCGGAGGTATTATAAAGGATTCATGGATGGCGCAAGCTCTCTTCACAGATTGTTGACCTTCGTGCACGCGGATTAGTAGATGGTGCACGCCAAAACCATAGCGCAGAAGAGACTTGAGAGTTAAGAAGCTCGATGAAACTCGACGGCGATGTCTGCGATTTATATCCTATGATTCACTTACCTGAAAAAGAAATAAAACGTTAATTAGTAATGGTAACAATATTCGTCTCGTGCATATTTAAATAAGTAAAAATATATTTTTTCTTTTCAATTATTACAAGTATCGTTTAATTCTTAAAGGTATGTCCACAATGGGCAAATAATCGCACTGGTAGTTAGTAATTATGATTTACAAGGTAAGGATATGTTTAATAATTTTGGAATAATAACCATCGAGCTAAAGAAAGCTTTGAAACAAGTACATATGAAGCAGCATTACTAATAAAGGGGTAAATATTGTAAGAAAAATATATAACTTTGATATCCTCGAAGGGATATAGACGAGCTCGGAAATATCGGTTTAAACCGCAACGCCAATAAAATCTTTGCCGCAAAATCACGAATGAAGTGGCTCGTTTATTTTCCTCTCGATGAGAATCGCCCGAAGGTGGGTCAACAATCCAAGATGCAGTGGGGTAAAAGCGAAGCGAGAGGGTCGACAAATGCGGGAGAAATGAAACCACTGGAGTAAAGAGCGGTGCGCCGTTTAACAGTGTTTGCCGCGGGGGAAAGTATAAAAAATGAAATTAGGCTCGGTGGAGATAAGCACGGCAGATTAAATGCAAGCGAGGGAGTCTTAGAAAATATTAAAAGGTAACTAACTTAGAAGAATATTATTAGAAATACTTAGAAATTATTATTATGTAAAGGTAACTAATTTTTTAGAAAATATTAAAAGGTAACTAACCAAACGCAAAGAGAAGCGATGAAAAATTGAGTACTGAGAACTTCGTTAAATGTACTAAATTTAAAATTTACTCTGGTTAATTAATATTCTAATATATAAATTATCATCTCTTTTCTATAAAAGTAAGTAAGCTTATTTTATTTAAGACTAAAGTTATTCGACCGTACATATCAAACCAAATTAAATTAGAATAATTGCCATAACGGTCCAAGCTTGGATCTTAATAGCCTAATATTATTTTATTGTGTGATACACATATTATCCCCTCCTTCCCTTTAGTTAAATCAATTTTTACCTCCAACTCTAACTTTAGTCTTTAATATTGTTTATTTACGTCTTTGCCAAAAAAGGAAGACGCTCAAATTATTATTAACAGATTATTGCGATAAACATTACCAAATTCCTCAGTGGTCGAATTGGGACGACGCCTGCACGGATAGCGGGAGGTTCCAGGTTCAAACCCTGGCTGGGGTAATATTTTTCGCAATAATTTCTTTAACATCATCGTTTCGCTATTCCAACAGGGGCTGTGTTTTTAAAGTCTGACAAATCTAGTCGGAGCACAGTTTTCAAGAATTAAAGATAAAAATTGATTTAACTAAAGGGAAGGAGAGGATAATATGTGTATCACACAATAAAATAATATTAGGCTATTAAGATCCAGGCTTGGACCGTTATGGCGATTATTCTAATTTAATTTGGTCTTATTTTATTTATTACAATATAGGTATAATTATAATATATTAAATATTAGATATATATAATTATAATGTATTCTTGTTAATATTTCTTTTGCATCAAAATTATATTAGCAATAACTTCAATATTCTTATTTTTAAACATACTTTACCTTATCACTCACGCGAAAATATTATTGATGAAAGAGATTATTTCTTCGGGATGTATATTAACTTTTTAAAATGTACATACTTATGTCTTGTCGTTTGTGCTTTTCTCGTGCCCGCTCAAGATTTATCAAGGATGTTTGTGACACGATCGATTGCAATTTTCACAATAAAAACAAAAGTATTCCACAGTAGTGCGAGATACCCGGTCTTTTACGATAATAAGAAACAGTGAAAGGATCGCGCGGGATACGAGCGAGAGATAAGGAGGTGACATGGCAATCAAAGAAGAAGATGCGAAGAATAAACTGGAAGAAAGCACGAACACGTGGGGTTATGGTTGTGTGAGAGACTGAAGGATTTTCTCTTGGCTTTATGACGCGAGAGGGTTGTGAGAAAGAGGAAAAAAGTTGAGTTCCGAAACGAGGATTTCCGTTGTCGCCCCTTGCAATATAGGGATACGAGTTAAAGAAGCAAAAAAAAAATATCGAGTTAATCGAAATACAATCTAATGACTTGCCTAATCAAAAAATTAAAAGCAAGAATTAAAATAGAAGATTGAGAATCGAGGTCGAAAATCTGAAAGCTCAACACTTGCGGAACAAATCAATTTAAGTGGAATAAATCTACAAGTGACGGTGCGGAAATGCAGGACACGTGAATTGAATCACTTATACGTTACAACAAATTTGTTTGCATCAGAAATTCGGTTTCTCAATTTTGCATTTATTTTTACATTTGAAGTACTGTTGGCAAGGCTCAACGAAACCATCCTAATAAGGAAAATATTTGAAATGTCTTCCTATATTATCCTGTTTTCTCAAGAATGCAAGTAGGAAGAAAGAAAAAATAGGAAAAGAGGCTCAAGCACAAGCAGAGAAGTAGAAAATGCATGTAAACTGGTACAATATGGCGTATCTGTTGTTGGTAAGGATCTTCAATATTGTCTTTTGTAAGGGAATGCGCAACATACATGTAGTACATAGATTAAATAAAATTGAAAAGTGCTATGAATAAGATAAAGAAAATAGTAGAGCCATGTAAAATGACGAAGTTGGAAATAAACTGAGAAGCCAGAAACGAGGCGGTAGATAAATTAAAGATAGACTAGACTAAACGTAGTCTTTTGTGGCATATTATAATGAAGATATTGTCAACAAGAAATATTTACGAGACTAATTGTAAAACAAACTAGTAAAGAAAACATGATAAATAAAATTTTTAAAAACACCAATAAGCAGATATAAAAAAACAATCTAGAATTAAATTTTGTTGTCAAATTAAAATAAAAATATAAGTTTAACTTAACTACAATGTAAAAAATATAAAGATTTACACGATTAAAAATTAAATGCAAAATTGAGCGCTTTAGTAAATTAAAAATATTCTTTATTTTTCAGAATATTTATAACACATGCTATTCCCGTATATCTCCGTCGAGATGAGTTAAGAACCACAATGGTTATTTGTTACTCTGAATGACAGGAAGCGTGGAACGAGTGGAATCGTCGAAGTCGAGGTAGACAGCATCGCTCAAAAGGAAAGAACTCGAAAAAGAATAGAACGAAATAGACACAAAGGAGCGGAACAAGTGCGGCCAAGTCTTCGGGTGACTTTTGTGTGTACGACTCTCGTGTGGCTTTGTTATACGAGAGAATCGTAAAGGTATCAAATACAATGCTGGCTCTTTCGTCCTAGCATAAGGAAGAGAGAACCAACATTGTATTTGAAAAGAAAAAGAAATTCTTAATTCTCCGAAAATCAAATTAAAGTTGTATTTAGAGAATTTTCGATAAAATAATTGCAAATAATTGTAAATTATGAGAAATTGACATGTATATTTTAACTGGAATCCTGAAATCATAGTAAATAATTTCATTTATTGTATAATAAATATAAATAATCGATGAAAATTGAAATTTATTTATCAATCAAGAATGCAATGAAACGTAAAAGTACATATTTATCTGGTGGAATACGTACGGAATTTCAAGAATCGGTGAAGTATGATTTATTATTAAAATTCAAGCGCCTGGCATAAGAATCACTTCTTACAACTTCAAAGAGGAATCCTCGGGAGCGGAAATCTTGGAGTGAAGATTTCATATCCGCGCATCTCTTAGAAACGTATTTTCCGACTTACGGTGGACGAACGGGGATAATACGATTTATCATCGAGAGAGAAAAAAAAAAGAAAAAGCACCGACGGCGAACAAAGGGCAGAGACAAAGAAACGACAGTTCGCGAAATCAAAGGGAAGCTCGAGAGCAAAATCTCTCAAAATATAAAGGTGTAAGGTAATTAAAATTAGTAAAGAGGGTACGGATACGTCTAAGAAGATGAAAGGGGACGATAAAGGACTGCGAGATACAAAGGCGATGAGAATGAAGAAAAAAAACCACTTGAGTATAATAAGTATGTTCCATCGTGGTGCATCTTTCCTAATTGCAAAGAAACTGTAATTAATTATATGTAAACAACTGTTAACTATCGGAAAGGAGTATGGCGAGTGGAATATTGCTCGAGAGCGCAGAGTATGAACTGTCCCGTGCTATTGGGATCGAGAAGCTTAAGTGCGCCGAGGTGAGTGACTTCGGTGATGTAGATGCATAGAGACGTGTGGGTGCATCAAAAGTTACCGGAGCACCGAAGTGTCGGCATCTTAATAACCTCGCGGGCTCTTTTGTTCGACGTTACAAAAACTGGGTCGCGGACCTCGGCTAGGCTGAGTTAATAACGCGGAAGAAACGTGAGTGCGACGGGGAAACTGGGGTTGGAAGAGAAGGGAGGCTGGTTGGCCTCCGGAATTTGCATACTGCATTACGTACCCGACCAATATCGCATACGCCTGCATATATGTTTGCGGACGTGCGCAAGAAAGTAGCTAATCCGTCGACAGAATGAGGTAGTCAGAACCAAACGCGGGTGAATGACGTGGACTCGCGCTGCTGAAAGAATGTCGCGGACCAAAGAGATTAGCAACAGAGCTGAATAATCACGCGACATTTCAGGAAGAAACGCGAAACGAAAAGCAACGCAATACAAATAAAAGAAAGCACTTTCTGAAAAACAAAATTTCCAACTTTGATTGGATCAATGTTAGTTAAATTAGGCGAGTAATCTCGTAAATTTTAATCAAAACGTCAAATATAAAAGTTTGCAATTTCAATTATTAAATGTTTTCTTGGTTCTTATTATTGTCTTTTAATATCTTTTTACAAAAATGTGGTTAGTAATAATTTCTATTATTGCACGCTGATATCCCTGAACTGTTAAATATCTGACAATGAGTTAAAAATAATTACTTTACATGTATGTGTAATAAAATAAATACTGGATCTCTTTAATACAAAGAAGAACGAAAGATAATAATTCCTGTTTATGTTTACACATTACAAAATGTGCTGATTAAAAAAGTCTAGACTGCATGACATATCAATTAACTTTCGTGACGGTACGCGATCCTTTCGTGATGCGAAAACAGCCGATTGTTCGTGACGTTGAACAATTTGTGTGCTCAAGTTTTAGAAATATATTGCAAAACACCGTCCGAGCAACCGCGGTTATATATGTGCGAAAACATTATCAGACGTACAACTAAAAAGGTGGAAGGTAAGTGCAGTAACGTAGCGAGATCGTAGAAAATTCTCACAGACGTTACGCTAATATATTGCAGTCATCTCCATGCGCCTGGCAAAAGATACCAGACGCTTTCCTACGACAATCTTCCCAGCATCTGGGATTACCATATACTTTGTAGCGAACAGTGGTATGTGCGCCCGGCATTACTGGCAGTACTACTGACAGCCGACATTTTTCTTTTATGTGTACCTTGCGCGGAGCAACTTTTCTTTATTACACACGAGCTCCGGGAACAAAAAAGAGGAATGATATTAAAGTAATAATAACTTTAAAGACACAGATAACTAAAACCACTCTTCGCGCAATGCATTCTAACAACTGTAAGATAATGACATTTATATTAAGTTTACTTAATAAAATATTGGTCGTCCAATAGTTGAAGAAATATAAATCTTTCACATAGGTATATTTATATGACCATTGACCCTTCCCAGTCGACACAGAACATCAGTTACATTACATCTATGTTATGATCTCATACTCAACAGTTTAATATAACACATGTTATTATGCTACATTAACATTGTTGAGTGCAAAATTATAATATAGATGAATGTAACTGATGCTCTGTGTCGACTGGGTTAAATAACCACATATAACATAAATTAATACGTTTTTCAATACGTTCTTTTTGGTGTGTAACTTTTTAATATTTCTCTAATATTCGCGCATTATATAAACTTTGGATTAATTTTTAATCTTGATATCACCTACGTTCCATAAAGGTATTGCGAATTAAAGTTGATTATTACTGTCGTCGATGTTCACCTACGAACACGGGACAGCCTATCTCGGGTAAAGTGTTCCTATTTCTCAAACGTTGGTCGAAGCAGCCTTCGGCACTTTAGATTACTAAGGTTCGGCAATTTCCAAGATAGATAGTTTCGATGAGGCCATCGACTGAGAATGAGGCATGGTGCACGTGCGCCGGTACCGAGGGATCTACAGCGAGAGCTACCGATAAGCTGCCACGACTGTTTAGATTAGTGGCTATGAAAAGATACACCTGTGCGCTCGCCTTGCGATACAATTAATAACAAATAGCGCATCTGCTATACAATTGGCGATTAAGTGCTATCGTAATCAATACTGGAAATATTACATTACAATAACTATTATACTGATCAAAATATCTCTAAAATTAAAAATGTACCACATACCAGTATATAATTTTCTACAGATAACTTGTTATATAACTTTATAGTTATTTTAACTTTTTCTTGTCTTGGAAAACTACGTAGAACCAATTACAACTTCCTTAATCGTTAATAGAATTGTTGTTATTATCTTCAAGTTAGGTATATCCTCATTTTGTACGAATGAAATAACTTTAATTTCTTAAGATACAGAACTTTTTCTCATATAGGCCGGTATTCATAGTCAGATCTTATTTCAAGACCGTCTTAAGTAATGTCTTAAGACGCTAATACGGCTCTGTGAGTGGTTTATGACATCTTAAGATTGTATACTTAAGATGATCTTAAATATAAGATCCGACTATGAATACCGGCCATACTGTCTTTTGTCAATTATCGTAATTTTCGATGGAATAATTTAGCAACGTTCATGTGCAAATTCGTTCTAGATCCTGCCCCAAAAATTTCTTCCCTAAAGATTTCTTTTTCTCCGTTGCTTAAAAAATCCCGCTTAACAAATAAATTATAGATAATTGAATGCTCGAAAGTTCTACTCCTTAAATGCAGGCATACCAATGAAATTTTGCTTAAATAGAAGAGAGCAAAGTAGAGCTCGCTCAATAATAAATCGCAGATGATCCGTTCCGTAAACGCATACATCGAGAAATCGTAGAGCGAGTTATAAAATAGTTGTTGCAAACCGACGATATCTGCACAGTTTTTTTTTACGCGTGTCCTCGCCGTGTCAAGATTTCTTCGCGTCGACCGATCTCCAGAGGCGCCGAGATTTCCTTCACCATAAAAGCAAAGCTATCGAAGATACCGGGATACGAGCGGTGACAATGTTCTCGTCACGTTTTCGGCTCATTTGATACCTTTAGTCGATAACGTCCCGGGATTTTCTGATCGCGCGGGCAGGACGGATTTTCCGTTGGCAGGAGGAACGGTCGCATTGGCCACAAATTTCCGCCTTCAAGCGCGCCTCTTCCCCACCTTTTTTTATCTTTTATTTTTTTTTCTCCTTTTTTTCGTAGAGCTCGTTCCCACGGGAACTGCTAGAAATCGTCGGGTAAATCTCTCGAAAATCGAATGCTGGCGATGCTCCAGGAGAAACTCATACACGATGAACAGCGCGCGCGCTATGGAAGCTTTGGCCTTGAATGTAACCGCTACGTTACCATAGTAATAAAATATGTACTGGTTCTGGATCGGTGTTTCTCCAACCAATCGCGCTCATAATTGAAACAGAAATATTACAGTATTAGATATTTAAACACTTCTATGTGACACTTAAGATCTTTGCATTGCGCAGCCTTTGATTATTTATCATGTTAACAAATATCATATTAAATACTAGCTATGTAGTCAAAACTAGTTAGGAAATCTTACAATTTAAAAACACGTGTTACAGGTGTAGATGCCAAATAATATTAGTTGAAATTAATGTGTTTAAAATTTGCACAATATGCTGCTAGAAACTATATGTTAATTTGTCTCGAACTTATTGTTAGTTTAATCTTCAGGTATGCGTATCTCGTTAAATTTCTTTTTGCGAATAAGCAATTTTGTTATCAGCATTACTCTGCGGGCCAATCCGGGATTTTCTCACAACTCTGCTTTTCATAACGTTCTTTGAGGCAACGAGGTAAAACGGAAAAACGATTTCCTTTTGGCATGAGGCTTCGTATTGGCTGTGGAAGCCCAGCGGCAAGTGAGTCCGTTCTTTTTTTCAAACTCTGTATCCCGCGGTACGAGACTGACTTACTCGTCTTCCTGATTCGAGAGAATCGAGATTGGCATTCTTCCAAGAGCATTCTTATCCCAGGCATGTCGTTAAAAGGATTCACGAATCCTTGACCTGACAATAACAAATTCGAGGAAGGAGAAACGGGGTCGACATAAAAGAATTGCGCGCGTTTTCGATGAGGATAAATAGATCAATAAATAAAAGTGTAATATTCTAAAGAAAAGATTCCAGGAAATGTTTTAACATCTCATGGAGTGAGATTGTAAATACATTTCTTCTTAAAAAAAGGAAAAAGTCTCGCGATAAAACTTTCTTGAAAAAACGAAGTTAATTTTCAATCAAGCTCTTGCTTCCTTCTCTCGCGGGAAAGTAAGAATAATCAAGAAAGCTTCTGCTTTAAAGTCTCCCGAATTCCACAGAAACAACTGATGATTCTCGCAATAAAGAAATCGCGTGCGCCAGAAGCTGAGAGAGCTTCCATTCAGTTTTTGCTCTCTGAATTTCTCCACGCAAGAGCTAACTTCAAAAGGAGGCCGCAGCAGCACTTCCCGGAAGCCAGATTAGATTCCTGACGAAGACACACTGCACCTTCTTGATCTAATGAATGCTTCAAAGGAAATATGAACGCGTGGTCGCTGCGGCAATGCTGAGAAAAGAATTCTCTGTTGATGAAGAAATTTCGGCGAAATTGGCCTTGCTTATGAATTTTTAGTCTCGGTTAGTACATTCCTTTAGCAAACGAGTGGAATTCTTTTAAGCAACAAAGAAATATTTAGACAATTTTTCGAAAAATGTGAGAACGCATCTACATATGTATATATGTGTAATCAAATTATTCCACCAGAAATTGCAGCGGTCAAAAAGAGCGCGTAAAACCAATTTTGCATCCAAAAAAAATTAATTTTTAAAGTTATATTATGTAGGTTTAGATACAACAACAACAACAACTCAATGATAAGGAAGCTGCAATCGGTTCAAATATTTTACAAAACGGAATAGATCAAAGTTTATTTTTTTACAGTCCTCACTTTAGTATTAGATGAAAATTATCTAAATTATGTAAGTATTTGCAAATATTATTAATAAATTATAAGGAAGTTGTAAATTACTCAAGTTTACATCGATTTAATAGCTAATGATACAAGATTGATAATTATTAAAAAACTTGAAAATCGCAAACAAATATTTAATATAGAACACGTATAAAATATTCTTTTTTTTCCAAGCATGCAAAATAGTTTCCTCGTTTATCTTCGTAAATATAAAACACTTCAAACTAATATTACATCGACGATATTATCTATGGAATAATGAATAAACAGAAGAGAAGCAAGTTACGCTGAACTAAAACAAAATATAATGAACGATAGAACAACCTTTAAAAAAAATTTCATTCGGACAACTCTGAATTTTCTCGTTATTTTCTTTCTCAGAAATCTTTGTTTTTTATAACGCTTACGTCATCATTCAGTTTCACAGAAGAATCAAGGATAAATTCAGAAATCATAATTAGATAGTTAAGAAATGAAAGTAACAAGACAGAACACTTTTCCTTACTTTATAAAAGTGTTTATTCCAAAAAGGATGCACATCCTTGAAACGATAAAGTTAGATTAATTTTCATAACAATAATTTATGATCATTCTGACGAAGAAAAAAATATGAAAATCTCTTAATTCCTCGTCTTTGATTTGAAGTCAAATGAAAATTTGATATCATTTATATTAATAAAAAAATTAAACTCTTTTGAAACAAATTTGGAAGATATCAGCAAACACCAGGTCAACGATCCAACATGGCGTAAATTACGTCTCATCATCTCCTTCAACGGAGGTGCTAACTTCA